>JAOPFQ010000004.1:22342546-22942546 GCA_030064505.1 Chouioia cunea
TTAATTAAGTGCGATCAATTTCTTGTTCCCCAATGTGGTGCAAAGCTGGAAACTGACGGCGACGGTTTTGCGCACTTTAATTTGGAGCAAACTTTCGTGTCCTTCGCTCAAGGACTACGTGTCGCAGGTTTCATTTTATGTTTCAACTGTCTCTTGTAAAGTTGTTCCCGAAGGTAACGCGATTGCTGCGAAAATTGTTCGTTACCTCATCGAATACGCTCTCGAGGTTCTTTGTTTGAACGTCGAGGTGCCGTTGAATTCGCTGGTTTTGGACGACCAAAGTTGAATTTAGTCAACCGTGCTCGCGATCGAGTTGTGTTTTGCAATTGCAATTTGTGTTCACGTTGACAATCCATCACGTTCAGGGCTGAACAAAACTGTCGTGTACGCGACGGATCTTCGGGTAGCCTCGCGCAAAGAAAAGAGTCAACCCAGCACAACCATACCCAAATCAAGCTCGCGTAAGCGTACACGCACACACGTGGGTTTCTCTATTGTCCGATCTTACGCGGCGGCGGTCATTCATAAACGTGCATCATAACATGCAATTAAATATGATTACACAGTGCCGAAATGGCCGTACCCATTAGCGTGCCTAGACCAACAGCGAGAGAAAAAAAGGGTCACCCCATTCGATCGTCGCCAACCTGCGTCCACCTGCTAACGTGGAAAGAGAGAGGAGGCGAGAGAGCCACGAGCGATTCGTCATACCCGATCCGTCGAGAAGAAAAAATCGAGAGCTATTAGTAACACGTTGTAAAGTCGATCGCATGCTCAAAAAAGCACGTGGCAAAAGGTGGGGGGCAGAAAAGGAAAAAAGTTGGCGAGAAAAAAGAATAAAAAAAAGGAGAAATTGGCTAATCGCACGATATACTGGCATACATAGTTAGGTCTTTGCGCGTCGTTTTGTGAGCCCCGTACGAGTTGTAAAACGGAGAATCTACACTCTCGCGCCCTCGCGAGCCACTCTTGGTAAGCTGCTGAGCGCGCAAGCGAAGCAAGCAAGCAAGCAGGCAAGCAAGTCGCCATTTCGGCCGTGCATGTTTTTTTTGCGGCCCCCACCAACCGATACCAGCGCACCACCACCTCTCGGTGTGTGTGCTTCGCGAGTCTCCGTCTGCCCGTCGCGCCGTTCACAGGCCCCAAGTGTGTCTCGGGCTGCGCGCGCCCTGCCGAACAAGGTATACTTATAATTATTTTTTACAAAGCACGTCACAATCTGTCCATATATGAGTATGAGTCGAGCGTTTGACCGATCGTTACAATTGGTGTGTTGGCTGTGATAATCGAGTTTGTGCGAGGAAAAAGTGCGCGAAAGCAGTGCAGAACGAGTAAGAGAGAGACAGAGAAAGAGGAGGAGTCGAAGCGACGCCACGGAATATTCGCACAAGATGGAGAGTCGCGAGCAGCCATACGTGTGTGTGTGTGCATGTGTACGTGTGAGTGCGCGCGCGAATCGCTCTCTCTCTCTCTCTCTCTCTCTCTCTCTCTCTCTCTCTTTCTCTCTCTTTCTCTCTCTTTCTCTCTCTTTCTCTCTTTCTCACTCGAGCAGTGCAATAAACTGTTGCCGCCGCAGCCGGCCGGCGTCAGTTTCGATTTTCCTCTAGCGCGGCTATTGTTAGACTCACTGTTTTTCTCTCTCTCTCTTTCTTTCTCTTTCTCTTTCTCTTTCTCTTTCGCTCTCTCGGCTGCTTATCGCGCGTTCGGAGCTTTCGCGAACGGTTGCATTTTCCAGCGTCTCTCTATCTCTCCCACTCTCGACGCGCGCCAGTGAGGAGACGACTATACAGTGCAGGACGCGACCGAGCGTCGTGTGGTGGGGAGGGAAAATATTTTGGTCTGGCATCTTACTCCTACCTACCGTCTCCGTCAGTCTCGCGCTCTCTATCCTCTCTCCCGCTTTTCCGCGCGTCGAGCGAAGGGAAGCTTCCTCAAGCTTGCACCCAGCGACCGATGTTGCGCTGCTATTAGGCGTCATAAACACAAACTGCAAGCTCGACTTTTACGGAAAAACAGGTGGATTTGTCGAAGCGATGGCTTGAGTTTCGATAGAATCCGCGGGAATCCGCTTATTGTTTACTTGACTGTTGTTCATGTTATCTTATCAAATTCAATAAAGAGATATGCTATTGAGAATAGTGTTGTATTGAAACTTGAAACAAAGGGCGATAAACAAATAAATTATGTTTATTTATACCGGTTTTTCCTTTGTGAAATTCTGAAGAAAAGTCGTTAACATTGACGTATCTTGTTACAGACATGGCGGAAGGGAACGGGGAAATAAAGACGGAGGACAAACAGTCCAAGGAGGACATGGAGTACGTCGAGCGAACGGAAGACTACTCCAAGCTCATAACATACGGGCTCAATGAAAAAGTGGCTGGTAAGCTGGATGAGATTTACAAGACTGGAAAATTAGCCCATGTGGATTTGGATGAGAGAGCACTCGATGCACTCAAGGAATTCCCCGTTGATGGAGCACTCAATGTCCTCATACAGTTCCTTGAATCAAACTTAGAACATGTGTCCAACAAATCAGCATACCTTTGCGGTGTCATGAAGACTTATCGGCAAAAAAGTCGTGCTGGTCAGGGAACAACTAGCACAAGCACAACACCTAAAGCACCTGATGAAGATAAAATCAAGGTATCTATCCCTGAACTCTGCAGTTTCTTCCAATCTTCAAAATCTGTTTTGTTAATTCACTGGTAGCCTGGGGTCCTTGCCCAAAATAACATTCCATTTATTGACATTCTTTTCAAAAAATTGCAATTTCAATATTGTTATATGCAACTCATTTATTGGCTAAAAGGTTGAAAGTCTTGTAATTAAGATAAGTAAGTAGATAAAGATGTGTATGGTCAGACAAATCAGAGCAGCTGTCAATGTATTCCTTTTGGCTGAAAATAACAAATAAATCACTGATTGTAGTTTTGTTTGTTTTGCTTGGACAATGTTAAATGCTAAAATTTCAATAAATTGTTTTCATTCTTAGATGATACTGGAAAGAACCGGTTATCCTCTGGATGTCACAACTGGACAAAGGAAATATGGAGGTCCACCTCCAAACTGGGAAGGTCCAACACCTGGCACTGGTTGTGAAGTAAGATTCACTGAAAAATGTTAATCACTTTATTGATATTTTATCCTTTTTTTTATTTTTTAATTAATACATTTATTTTGTTAAGGTCTTTTGTGGCAAAATCCCCAAGGATATGTACGAAGACGAGTTGATACCTTTGTTTGAAAAGTGTGGAAAGATCTGGGATCTTAGGTTAATGATGGATCCCATGACTGGTACAAACAGGGGATATGCCTTTATTACATTTACAAACAGAGATGCTGCACAACAAGCTGTCAGAGACGTATGTTGAACTCTATTTGTAGCCTAACACTACTATCCTCCTTGTATCATGAACAATTCTTATCTTTTCTCATTCCCATTAGTTGACTACCATGCCGCTATGGACTCATTGGATCTCTTTATTTATTTTTTTTATTTACAAAATTTCTTGACAAAAAATGTTACAAAATTGTTATTGCTACCAGAGCATACTCTTAATCAAAATGTTTAACTTTTGATTTTTTTTTTATTTTTTACTTTATTTATTTATTATTTGACATCGCTTCCAAAATCCTTATCTGAAACTTAATTTTTTTATGTTTCTGTTAAACATTTTAGTTAAGTGTCAACAAACCTATATGTGGCTTGTTCTGTGTTCGTGTTTGTAGTAGTTACTATGACAAGTGTAATACATCCTTTTTCTCAAATAATCCTCTTTTTAAAGTGTTACACTTACTGCAATTGCATACAGTTTTGTTTTTCATTGATCAATTTTCAAAGCAAACCTAACGAACAATCCACATAAGATATTTTTTTTATATAATATATATGTCCCTGACCATTTTTATTCATAGTTCAAGTACATATACGCATACTGACATCCAACTTGAATCCCGAAACAAACATTCGTGTGTTGTAAGAAGACTTGAACAACACGTAAATAACAGAGTTCTACGGATGAGTTTCTTTTCCAGCTCTCCTCTTTGCTCAGTGGGCAAAATTGGGAGTGGAGAACCTTCCTGGACAATTAAAAAAAAAAAAATTTTTAAATATATCAGAAAAATTTGGCATTCTAATTGGTTAGGGGTGTATTAAGCTACGTAACTGGTCTGGATAAAATTAATTGGACAGTGACAATTTTTGTAACAAAATTGGTTAGGCTAAAAGATTTGTTTACAGGAGTGCGCAAGCGCTTAATTAAACGCGCGATAGCACACATGAGCCGGTTTCCTATCTTGTGAAGATTCGAGCTACAAAGTGCATACTAAAATGGAGATCCACGCCATGCTATTCTTTACCGAGCATTATTTTTAGTTATTTTTTCAAAGAAACACTCGATATTTATTAATTTTACTCAATAAATTGATAAATATAATACGAGAAATTTGGCAATCGGAAAATTTCTGCTTTCTACTTTGGTCTATATTTTTTTTCTTCAAAAAAGTAAGAAAAAAAAAGACGAGAAGAAAACAAGTTTTCGTTCTTTTCTTTACTTTGTGACTCTAAATTTCTTTTCTTTTTATTTTTTTTATTTTTTACAAAATTGTCAAACAAAATTAGGCATGTGTGTGTTTTTTCTTCATCCCACAGCTCGATAATTACGAAATAAAACCCGGCAAGAATCTGAAAGTAAACATTAGTGTTCCTAATCTACGACTTTTCGTGGGGAACATACCAAAGTCAAAAGGCAAAGAGGAGATCTTGGACGAGTTTGGTAAATTAACAGGTAAAGTGAATTCGAGGCGTGTGTTTACCTATACCTTCAGCAAAAAAAAGTAAAAGAAAAAAATCAACAAAATACCTACCTATTCACCTGCCTTTTCTTACTACCTTTGTACTAAAGTAAATCAGTTTAAGAGAGTGGTAGCTTATAAGTAGAGTTGGTCTGCATCATGTATTTTTGACACTACGTCACTAGTTATTTTTTTATTGACATTGGAGCAGCGGTTGAACGGGGCCAGAATCGAATCCCTTCGAATTAACGAGCGCTTTTTTTTTCTCGACGTTAATTCGACGGAGATCGATGGCCTCGCGATACTTTGAACGCCTCAACTTTGAAATGAAATTGAAAAAAAAATCTCTTGGTCAGTCTCCTTGCCTCTCGGTTTATTAGTGAACAGTAAAACACCCTTCTGGTCCAAGTCTTCTATTCCTCTCATATTATTTAGGTTGAGTTATGAGTTACGCCCTTTTTCACGCTTCTCGAAAAAGTTGCACATGACGATTCAAATTATCTCGAGATTGTAAAGATTAGCTGGTACGTGAAAATGTGCAATTTTTTGCAAAGGGCGCGCATATTTGTTAGAACATTTGATCTCAGTAAAGATAATGTAAAATCAGCCTTTCTTTGTCTTTACGCTCTCCTCTGCATTTAGAAGTACATACATTATTACGTAAACTTGTCAATCGTCGCTCGATTCCTCCTTTCTGAAAAAGCCTGCAAAAGTCTCTACATATCTTTCCATTTCTCACTGCTTTGTGAACTTTCAAGCACTATCGACTATCTGCGTTTTTTTCTCTGTACTTGATTGATTGTAGCACGTGCAGAATATATACATATATGTGTACACACACACACACACATATATATATATATACATAAAAAGAAAAAACATATATATATATATATAAAAGAAAAGAAAAAAAGAGGAACAATTTGTCGAGTGACGCAAGCTTTTACATATTAATTATAAGAGAGAGAGAGAGAGAGAGTGGGGGAGAGAGAGAGAAAGAAAGAGAGCGAGCGCGCACTTCTCGAAAGAGTCTCTTATAGATTTAAGCGAGACGAAATTGGTATTTTTTTTTACTTTGGTACAAGTGTGCGAAGCGAGAAAGCGAGAGAAAGAGAGAGCGAGTGAGAGATACAAGATACGAGAGACTACATCGAACCTTGAGTTCTTGATAACTAGTTACGTGTGTGCGTGCGTGATACGTGTGCGTGTCGTGTGCGTGTCGTGTGCGTGTGCGCGTGTTTGGCACTGGTTATCGCGAATATTAATAGCACGCGTCTCTGTGTGTACCAAGGTAGAAACAAATACGCATCGGTGACAGAGCGCGCGAGAGAGAGAGACAGCTGTGTTTGTGAAAAAGAAGAAAAAGAAGAACAACAAATATTAAAATAAATTCATGACTGAGCCTGAAAGCATGGGGGTTTTGGGAGACCCGCGTGGACCTGCTGGGGCGTGAATGGCTCGCTAAGAAACGGACAGGCACCTCTCTCCGTCCCTCGCCAACCCTGCACACACACTTTCATCATCCTATCTTCTGTCGATTTTATTGTGCGTCATCCTCGAAGGTCACTTGGTTGTTTCAACATTTTTTGTTTTTTTTTTATTATTTTTTGTATGCTTTGGTTTTTGTTTTTTTTATTATTTTTTTTGTTGGTTTTTTTTTTAAAGAAAACTTGACGAATGGGAAAAGAAACGAAAACGACGAGAACTGAACAAACAAACAAACGAGATAGAAAGAAAAATCTTTCCTCGACTGCTATGTACCCCTCCCCCTCCCCCATATACACACCCCCGTTACTTACCTCGTCCCATCACACGGTATCATTGATCCATACAGAGCTAAAGAAATTTAAAAAAGGCAAGCCTAATTGGCACTCTCCTTCCACGTTATTCTTACAGCTGAATGATTATGAGATTCGAAAAGGGAAAAAGATTGGTGTTACCGTGTCTTATAACAATCACCGCTTGTTTGTGGGCAATATTCCAAAGAATCGAGACCGAGATGACTTGTTTGAAGAATTTACAAAGCACGCACGTAAGTCTACCATCGCCCTTAATGAATCAGCAGACAGAGTACGAAAGAAATAAACCTCCTCCTAAAAAATGTTCTTGTTTATGTTTTTTTTTTCATTCTTACTGTCAAGCTCGAAATTATTTTTAAGTTTGTTCGTGTATCTTCATTTGTTTGACCAATCATTAAACCAAAAAAAAAAAAACACCCCGGTGAGCGAGTGTCTGAGCGAGTGTGTAATATACAGCTTACAAGTCAACGATAACTACATGTTCGACGCTTCTAATGTGGAACACTCGTGACTGAAATCTTCGTTTTGTCGGATTAACCACCTGTGTACGGTGATTAAACAAACTAACCATCTGTATACTTCCTTCGGCGAGTTCTTTGCATGTCAAGAGCTCCGGATAATCGAGAGATACAGAACGGAGAGAACGTGTACGACTGACAGAAGCACCAAATTTCAGACGGCCGAAGGAGTAGTATACCACCATCCAACGAATTAGACCTATCCCCATCCCCCCATAATCTCACTTAGTGCGAACCTCAATAATTTTTACACTCCTAGCACGGTATTTTCTTCTCTCAACTTTTGTGTTTGTCGTTACAGTTTTCCACTCTTCTTTTTTTTATTTGTCCTTTCTCTTTCGCAGACTGTATGCATGTCGATCACAACCAGATAACAAAATTTATGACTCTATAATTACCATACGGTTCTGGACTATTCAATCGGCAATGTACACTTGGATAAAATTGAGCGTTTCAATGGAAACGTGGTCTTTTATAAACGTTATATATCGTAGATGTAGAGGAACGTTGGGTATGGCTGGGACTATTCTATAGTTGTGTCAATTAGTTGGGTGTGTGCACTGCTTTTGAGTTCATTTATTTTTCCTTATGTTTGTTGAACAATTTTTTTTTCTATCCTTGTGTTTTCAAATGGTGGAAGAAATTTGAATGCGATTGGTGTTTTTCTCTCTTTTTATATATAAATGAAATAAAAAATATGTATTTTTTTTTCATTTGCCAATGAGAGTAGTAGGTTGCTATATTGTCCAACGTTTTTTTTTAATGGAACTTTTAAACTGAGAGGAAGGAGAGTTGAACCATAAAACCCCAGACAATTGAAAAATAATAATGCAACAGAGATTTTTATGTTTTTTTTCTCTCTTTTTTTATTTTATCTTTAGATTTGGTCTTTTTCCTTATGTTTTTAATCATCGATCACCCATCATGTCATTAGTCAATTGTAATCGTAACAAAAGAGAGAAAAACGATTTAAATAAGGTAGATAAATTAATCATCAACTCATTCATTGGAAAAGATCATCTTTCATCGAGAGACAAAATTTTGAAAACATAACATTTCATTTCTTTTTCACACTTACAAATATTCTGATTATTATTTTGCAATTAATTTTTTCGTTCTTTATCCATTAACATTTGTCGTGGCAACGACGTTTTTTTTTCCAATTCATTTTTCTTCATTAGCATCAAAGTCTTTCAAGTTTTTTTCGAAAGCTCGCGCTTGTGCCTATATTGAGATGTGTTCTTTTTTTATTTTTTCCTACTGTAGCCGGCCTTACAGAAGTGATAATCTACAGTTCGCCCGACGACAAGAAAAAGAATCGCGGTTTCTGCTTTCTCGAGTACGAGTCTCACAAAGCGGCATCGCTCGCTAAAAGAAGGCTCGGTACAGGTCGCATGAAAGTTTGGGGCTGCGACATCATCGTCGATTGGGCTGATCCCCAAGAAGAACCCGACGAACAAACCATGTCCAAAGTACGTTTGCGTCACGTCCGTTTGTTCTCGCGAGCGACGAGAGCCCGAGGAATTTCACGAAACCTTTTAACCTTTCAGGTACGTGTTCTGTACGTGCGAAATCTAACGCAAGACTGTTCCGAGGAAAAGCTGAAGGAAGTCTTTGAACAATACGGCAAAATCGAGAGGGTGAAGAAGATCAAAGATTACGCTTTTGTACATTTCGAAGACAGAGATTGCGCTGTCAAGGTAAGTATTTTCTTCGAGTATCTTCTTCGTCGACGTTCCGTCGTCGCAGTGCTAATTTCAACGAACGCGTGGTTGATGGACTTGGTTGTTTCAGGCAATGCGCGAGTTGAACAATCGAGAAATCGCGGGCTCTCACATAGAAGTGTCACTAGCGAAACCACCATCCGACAAGAAAAAGAAAGAAGAGATGCTTCGCGCACGGGAGCGCAGAATGATGCAAATGATGCAAATGATGCAGACCCGTGGCGGATACGACAATGCATTGTACGACACTGTTTCTTATCTGTTTCCTCAATTCTTAAGACAAAATAATGTCAAACTGACAGAAACGCCAAGTGTCTGCGAACGCGTTGTTGACGTAGTTCTTTTGCATTTTGCAGAGGATCTCCCTCTCATCCGGGCATGATGGCCGGACCGATGCCAGTACGTGGACCTGGACAAGGGCCTCGCGGCACTGGAGCAGGTATGCGTGGACCATTGACGCGGACTGACACCTACGGTAAGTCAGTCCTAAAAAACGTCATATTTTTATTACTATTCATTTATCCGTTTATTTGCGAACAGATAAGCTACTCACCGTCCTTAAGAGATTCATTTTTTCCGTTTTGTTTAGTTGTTTAAAGATGTTTTTTTAAATATTATCGTTATTTTCTTTTTTAACAAGCCACCGCAAAATGTTATTTTGATTCGGTTTATTTGAGATATCATTTTTCCTGCCTTACCAATGAATCATCCACTGTTAATTTGCCGTGAAAAGTTCCAAAGTTGATAACATTGCGATTTGAAGGAACGCAAATTGAAATTAATACTCGGTAACGAAAATCCGCAGAATTCGAGCCACGAAAAAAGTATTGCGTTGTAAAGATTTGTCATGCAACGTTTCGAAAACATATCTTTCTATAAATTTAATTCTATGTTCAATCATCCCGCATGCTTGGGAAATTTACCACCTTCTCACTACAGCCCCTTTATGCTTACGCGCATGACGATTGAACTTGTAGATTCTATAACGTATCGCTGAAGATAATAATCCGCAACAAAAGAAACGACCTTTTTCTATTCTTTCTTCCTAATATTCGATGCAACGAAGAACTATAAAGTACGCGACAATCGCCGAAGAATTCACAGCAAATTTGTTCCATTATCCACAAGGTTGTAGTGAGAAAATAATGGATTAATAATGCTAATCAATACATGCTTCCACTTTCATTGATTAACTCATAACAACGTTGTTTCGATTTGTACAAATGTTACAATTTCATAAAATCAATGTACACAAGTTGGTACGTATCGATTCAGTTTTACGCAAACTACAGTTTGGAAACATTTGTAGATTCACTCACTTGTCTTACTTCCATATCCTATCATGAATCTGTCCTTTTTTTTTACTTTCGTTTCAACCGCTAAGTAAATTATGCATGCACGTATTGTTTGTTTTTGTACAGATATATTTTGGTGCCACTTAGCACTTTGGTAATTTTTAATTGTACTTCAATGCGTACGTTTAACGATTATTAAACGAGCGCATTCGCAAGAAAATGAGTTCCATTTATTTTGTTCGCTGTTGGTTCTTATTTGGTTACTGTTGATTTCTTCCTAGTTTTGTGAGCGTGTGAACATTCTCTTTAAGACTTAACGTACGAAGCTATCATCAAACCAAATCATTTGTTTTCAGCTCTCAAGGAATTAGGTAAGCCGCGAGACACGTTGAGAATAATGAATGCGCCGTTGTCTCAATTATCAGTTGTAGTCGTTTCAATTTTCATTTTGTTCCTTTGGTTGAGTTTTATGAACTATTGGTTTTCCAATGCATGCCAACTTTCATCCTCGAAAGCGGCCTTTTTTTAATAGATCTTGAACTATTATTCGGAGTACAACGTTATTTTCTCCAGTGATGAAGTATACACGTTAGTTGGCATGCATTGTTACCGTATTACGTTGACTTGTGGTGGCAGGGTAAACATTAAGAAATTCTTGTTTCACTTATACTTTGGCCAATAGTTCTTTAAATAATGATTCAAGTTTGCCTTTGAACCGTTGAAATAAATCGTATGTTTCTGTTCTTTTTTTTTGTTTTGCTTTTTAATTTTGTTTGAGTTACGAGTTTTTGAGTTCTCTCTCGTTTGATCTTGAACTATCAACGTTTGTTTTTCTACTTCAATCGTATTTCGTGAACGAATCTTTCTCGCCTCGAAAATCGTATGTATTCACTTGCAACGTGACAAATAAAATGTATGGTACGGAAATATCTTTTGCCGGCATGTCTGTCAGTTTGACTCGTTTAGCGTATCTCTTTGGATGCGATCGTTATCATTATTGTTACTCTGTTGTACAAGAGAAATGGTACGACGGAACAACGATGATCACTTATCGCTATCGTAAATCGTTTATTTTTGACAATTTGACAGTAGTTTTAGTTGGTTTTCTTACGATTTTTTTTCTCAAATCTAATTCGTAATGTTATAATTTTTTATCATTTGAAAATGTACGTATAATATATGTTTTTTTTTTCATTTTCTCACGATTGACAAGAATTGGTTTTATTATCAGGCAAAATCTACAATAATCTTGATGTTGTGTAACTCAATGGAGATTGATTTCTAAATTGTGGGTCTATTTGAAATGTGTGTTTTTATAGATTATGATTACGACTATTACGGTTACGGGGATTATCGAGGTGGCTACAGTGATCCATATTACGATGACTATTATCGATACGAAGATTACTATTTCGATTACGCGCCGCCTCCGCCACCTGCCAGAGGGAGAGGCAGGCAGCCTCAACCGGTGGGTCGCCATTTTTTAATCGTTTTCTTTAATTCATATCAAATGCGTTGTTTTTTTATTATTATTACTATTCATAATATTACAAATAATGACGATGATAACAATTACTATTATTATATCAATAATAACAATAAAACCATTGTTATTGTTATACCGTTAATTATCAAAGTAATTAGAGGATAGGTAGTTTGATAGTGGCACAGTGTTCGCGGAATCCCATCATGTGTTATTTTATAAATCTGTTCATCTCCACGTTTCCACGAAATTCACCAACGACAAAACGTTTATCATCACTTTAACATCGCTATTGAATATCTTCTGTAAGACACAAAGACACAACGACCTATCGTCTATTTTTGTCACCTTCCATATCAACCATCTCGCTCTTTCTCTATCCAAAATAATATCTTTCCATCAGCTCTTGTACTTTTGTGATCTGATAAAACCAACAAGAATCATGCTTTATCTTACGAAAAATCACCATCAATCATGTTTTACGGGTCTTCCAGCAAAATCAGTATCTTTCTGTGTCCTGGTTATTATTACTTTTTTTTTTCAAGTGTTTCACGTCATTCGTTTCAAAATTCATCTTCGATCCATAACAATAAAGCCTGTGCGAGCAATTAACTTTAACAATTAGCCATTACTAGTTTAATAAACGATATCGTTGCCAGCTTTGCTGCCAGCATTTTCCTCTAACTGGTGATTTGCAACTCAACAAGAACGAGAATATGCACATTTGTTTTTCAAATTTTAATTCACGATTGACTAATCATTGCACACTAACCAGCACAATTTATTAACACTGAACCAATTGAACAATTAACGTTTTCTACAAATAATAATATTTCTTTACTTTGAAAGATAAACCTTTTTCCAGTGTATATTTGATAGTATACGGCCAATTCAATGTTTGGAATGAGTTTAAATCTGTAAGATTAATTAACGCACTGCATGCAAAGAAAATCTTACGTCACAAGGGAAGAGGGGGGGGGAGAGAGAGAGAGAGAGAGAGAGAAAGAACAAAACGAAATATTTCAAAAGCACCAAGTACAAGAACTTGCATAATCATGTATGAATAAAGAAACAAACTTTAGTGTAGTATTCTTGCAAGTTACAAATCGTAACAATCTAGTCAAAAAAACGGTACGATCGCGTGGAAAAAACAGTTTGTTTTTACATTGATGAAAACAGAGATGTTTAGATGTTGGTGACGTATTTTCTTTCCGTTGTTGATTTTGAAATAATTAAAAAGTACGCAATAGTCGTATGATGCAAGAGTGCAAACTATAAAAGAATCACTAACAAACGGGAATATCTTACCATGTGTATTACTAACTCTGAACACCCGACGATTCGAACACGCTGCCACTTTCAAATTGCTTGCGATTAAGATCATATCTGAGCCATGTTAGACCCACGAGAACGAGAGAAAAGTTGAAAATTTTTCAGCCGGGAAAAGCGAATCGGAGAAAACTCGGAAAAAAGAAAACAAGAGAGAGAGGGAGAGAAAGAGAGAGAGAGAGAGAGAGAGAGACCAAACTCAAAACTATAAAACAATATACCGTTAAGAACGAAATAGTACGTTATTGAGTAACGAAGAAAAAAGTACGCGTTTGCTTCGCGTCAATCTACATTGTGAATAATTATTGTCTGTTTTTCGTAAGATTTAAAATGGAAACTTGAATGATCCAGGGCAGATTAATAGATGGCATATTATTGGCAGTGTAGATACTCATCAACGCATCAATGTTCCTTGTGAAAAACAAAGTAACCATCTAATGGAGTGAGGCTTGTTGCATAACGTTGAAAAAACCTAGTTAGTCGTAGCTTTTTGTTTTCTTTCTAGGTGGCAGTTTTGTCGCGGCAGCAATAGACAACAGCGTGCTAACGGTGGCAGTAAAAAATTAACAATTTTTTTTATTTTACAGCCTTGTTGTCTCGTGGCTCGGATATGATATAACGATCTAACACACGTACACTCTCACCGCAGGCTTATTCCACCATCGAGGTAGAGGGAAGAGGGAAGAGATTCCTCGTCTCCCTTTACCGAGTTTAGTTTTCAAGGGAGTGATTCAAGACGTACGATCAACTTTTTCTCTTGGTCGTCAGTCGATACGTTTCTTTTTTTATATTTTTGTTACAGGTTTTTTCCGTTACTTTCTCGCTTTCGCTTTAATTTTAATTTTAATCCTTTTCTTACATCATTTGTTTTTTGTTTTTTGTTTTTTGTTCACCAGCCAAAATCATTACATTTTTTATGTTTCAAAGGGAAATACAGTGAATTGTCGAGGAGTCTGAGGTATCAGGAGGAAAAGTTGCTCGACGCGATGGGGAGAGAAAATAATCCATAGTCAGCATCCTAGAATTAACCACATAGAGTTGTTAGAGTGGCTTTAAAAAGGATCGAATGAGATACGATACAAGCTTACGCTTTTTTTAAGTATGCGACGCTAAGGAGCTAAGCGAGGTGTGAGACACGCTGGATAGAGGAAAGGGAACGATAAGAAACGGATATGATAAAAAAAGCATAGTTCGAGGGAAGCAAAGTTGACAAACGCTATTGCAAACAATTAAAACAACTTTGCCTTTTTTCGAGCCACTACAAAGAAAAAACAGTTTGGGACACGCTTAATCGCTTACGTATAATTAGGCGCTTCGCTTATATAAAAAAGGAACATACGCAAAAGATGCTTAACACGCTTATATATTTAGTTCACGCAGCTGCCAGCGATTTTTGTTGTTTTTTTTTTTTTTTTTTTTTTTTACAACGCACACCCCCGCACCGCTTATGATTTTGAGCTTCGCGCTTATACGAACCCTCTCTGCTCTAGCTTTGACTTCCTTGCGCTTGTACACGTGATTGTGGGCGAGCAATCGCTCACATACATGTGTCTTACTTAACATGCAAACAGGTTTCACCTACCCTGCTATTGATGACAAGACTCTACTCTGTCGCACCATTTTCTCTCTTCACACCCCCCCCCCCCTGACCCACCTCCCCCATTTTCTTCTTCTACTCGTCATTGATCGTTCAAGCTAGTCTGATTCATTCGATGTTCCGTCGATCGTGTTTAACGATTCGACGTTAAAAGCTTTGCAGATGTGATCAGATTGGCTTTTTGATCGGTAACATGTTTTCTTATTGAAACTCAAATCGCGAATTGATATGACAAAATTGATAGAGTCGGTTTGAAAGTTCAGAAAATGATACTTGAAACGAGAAAACCAAACAGGGCATTATTAGCTATAGATTATAATCATTTCTAAATTATAGCATAAGATACTCGCGAAACAAACAACGTTCATTCCTTAAATGACGTCTTGAACAAATTGAACGTTCATCACCATCAGCAGTTTTGAACTGACGAATGAGCTTTGTTTGTCGTCGTATATTCAAACGAAGCTTCCAGTTGGATCGCAAAAACATTTCCATTTCAATCGAACGATTACGAAAACCACAAGCAGATCCACTTGTAACTTTCGTTACTCACAATTGGCATACTAGCATACATTAAATTGATTGGGCGAGCGAAAGAGCGAGTGTATGTGAATCGAGCGAGTGACGATCGAGCGAATGTCAAATAAATGTTTAAGGTCAAAATCGAAAAAAAGAAAAAAAGAAAAAAAGAAAAAAAGAAAAACCAATCAGTGAAAGTAAAAGAAGCGGTTAGTATAACGTATGGTGGTATGTTGTTGCTCTGTTCTCGACATGGCAGGCTGGACGTGGCCGTGGAGCGGCGGTGGCACGTGGCCGGGTCGGTGGCCCCCAAGCACGTGGGCCAGTTCGGGGGGCGCGCAACCCCGCAGCTTCAGGGGCCCGTGGGGCCCAACGGCCAGCCGCTCGTGGGGGGGTGGTCCGCGCCAAGGGAAGTTTACCAGGTGAGGATGGTCTGTATCCTAGGGACGAACCAACGTCTCTTTTTCTCTCTATTATTAGCTGTTTAAGCTTCATACTCCTTTCTCTATTCTCTCTGTTCACTTACTACGACAACTCCTTTCTATCCACTCGTCTTTTCACCTACTTTTCAACTATACGTTCTTTCGTTTGTTTGTTTATTTATTTATTTATCTATTTATCTATTTATCTATTTATCTATTCATCTATCCACCATCTACTCGTTCGTTCGTTATTCTCTCTACTCCATGCTCGACTCGTTATTTTTTCCTTTCACCACCTATTTTTTCCTCGCTACCCGTTTGACTTTGCCTCGTCTAAACCTGGACTTTGAGTGAGGTTACGTCAAAGTGAGCTTTTGTTTTTGTTTCGTTTTATTTCGTTCTGCTCGAGAATTCAGGGGGTATACTTTCCCACAGAGCATTAACGACAACTTTAGC
The DNA here is from genome assembly GCA_030064505.1 of Chouioia cunea. Classification (NCBI taxonomy): domain Eukaryota; kingdom Metazoa; phylum Arthropoda; class Insecta; order Hymenoptera; family Eulophidae; genus Chouioia; species Chouioia cunea. Next base: position 22,358,486 of record JAOPFQ010000004.1, read on the forward strand.
CTGGCACTGTTGTGAACGACTCCTTTTTTATGGGAACAAAAATGACGAATTCGAGACAAAAGACGTAGATAATATTGTAAATAAGCAATTACCGAAACTCACTTCAAGTCAGAGTCTTAAACGAAGCAAACGCACACTTTTGAGAGAAGCGTTTTCCGACAAGATAACGACAAGGTTACCGACAAAATTACCAACAAAATTACCAACAAAATTACGCTCGCTCTCAAGGGTATGCGACGTGTATAGTTTATAATAAGATAAATAAACGTAACACGAATTTAAATATAAATAATTTACAAAAAAAAATCAACAAGATGAAAAATACACGAAATATGATGTTAATCGCACTTCTCTCGTAGATTCGTAGATTGACACTGGCTTACTCGCTTCTTGCCATCGCAATAAGCTTCTCCTCGTTCCTTCATCCTCCGTCCAAGTTATATTACAAAACAAAAAAAATACATACACATCCTGCGTTACTCTGCGACTGAGCGACGATGTCACCTGCTGACTGACTGAGAATTGCGAGAAAAGACCACCTACCATCACCATCGAAGTCTCCGAATCTCGTTTTCTCTCTCATTAATCGTTTTCCCTTTTTTTCATTCGATCATTTGTTCTGTACGATCGAGACGACACCCCGAGACTTGAAAAAATCACGTTGTTCTCGTTCATAATTTTGGCTCTCTAATTATGATATTAGAATCTATTGTTGAAAGTTTGAAGATAAAAAATTATTCTTTTTTGTTTTTTTCGTGTTTCGCGTTATTATTGATTATGAAAAAAAATTGTTTTCGCTTTGTTTAGCGCTTTTCGTTGCACTTCGATACGCGTGTTCATTGCGAGACTGTTGCATCGGGCGGTCTACTTGATAAATGTCAATGGTGTTAAGCGATGCAGAGTGTCGACCACTTACCACGTACGTTGGTAAATTTTTTTTACCGAGTGACACGCTGCATTGACGATGAACTTTTATATGTTTTTATAGTTGCAAACAGATTGTATATGTATTGATATTGAACAATTAATTAATGGATTTTTATAGAGGACACTTTTGCAACTATAAAGATGCTACATTTTTTATAATAAATCAGTCAATTACAGACCTGTCGGGCGTAATGCAATAGTCTCTTGCGTTAAGAAGTTGCGGAGGGCAACGAAAATATAAAATTAAGTTGGAAATCGAAAGACTGATCTAGAGCCTTTTAAGAGCCAAAATCGGTGGTTTATACGGGGTGTCTCTCGAGAGTCCCTTCGATAATGTGTAATCCTGGCGAATCGAGAGCAAGAAGTGTATTATAATAACGTGTTACATATTTATTATATCTAAGATTGACTTTCAATAAATATATTGAATTTGAATTGCATAGTTTAAGTTCTTTTCCTCGTGGAGCAATGACGAGATTATAACTAAGGTTCCACGACAAAAGCCAATGTTGACTTTGATCGGTCTTTTTTCGCGTGCAATTTCTTGCTCGTCATTGCTTCAAAAAACAAAAAAAGTGACATACCCTGATGAAAACAGCACAATCGAAATGGCATCGGAGTTTTCCTTTTGGTTTTGTTCTCTTTGGAATTTTTTAAAATTACGTTAACGCTTTATTTTGTCGTCACCTTTATTGGATCAGAAATGCAACGAAATGTTGAAACTTGGATGCCCGTTCCGAGAGCTGATTCACTTTTTTTAATTCGATTGTCAATGATGAACTGTCCAAAGTGAATATCCTCTCGAACAATTGAATCATTACACTAAACACTAACACAATAACTGCGACAAATCCACGGTTATTTCTCAATGTATGGCTCAATGCACGCCAGCTAAATCGCTGGATTTGTCGCGCAAACACACACCTTTCAAGAAACATCAATAATAATGTTTAAGGAAGAAAAGAAGCAACGAACAAACAAACAAACAAACAAACAAACAAACAAACAAACAAAAGATGACAAAAGTCTGACGGAGAAATTTTCTGTCCTGCTTTCTTTCATTGTCAACCGATGGGCAACGACGGTGACGGTATTGCAGCAGGTAAGCGAAAGTTTGACGGGGGTCACCAGAACCAGGGGGAATCAAAGCGTCGCTTCCAGAGCAGCTGGGGGAACCAGCCCCTCGCCCAGCAGCCGCTGGGCGGCAACGCGTACGCAATGGCGAGTGTGAACGGTGGCAGCGGTGCCTCAGGAGGTGGCGGAGGCGGCGGCGGCGGCGGCGGCGGTGGTGGCAACAACGCGACATCTGGACAAGCATCCAGCCAAAACGATCGCCAGCAAGCGGCCGAAGACGAGTGGTATCAGGATTCGTATCAGTCTTGGAGCTAAATCAACACCGTTGAATAACGGAACGATAGACCGAGAGACAAAGCTAGTAGGCGGGAGCGGGAGAGAGAGAGTGAGAGAGAGAGAGAGAGAGAGAGAGAGAACCATCGTCGATATCGGCAAAACGTCATCGGCACGCTAAGCATTACTATCGATCGTCATCGACACAACAACACCGGCTTTCATCGACCGAACACCAACATCGACATCGCCATCATCGTCATAATCACCATCATCGACTGCAACAACACCACCACCACCACCATCACCACCACCACGACGACCACGACGACCACGACGACGACTACTACTACTACTGCTACTGTACTACTGCTACTACTACTACTACCACTACCACTACCACTACCACTACTACTACTACCACCACCACCACCACCACCACCACCACCATCACCACGATGACTACCGCTACGTGTGTATGTGAGTGCGTGAGTGTGTGCGTGTGTGTGCGTGCACACAAGGAGCTGCTGCTGCTACTACTGCTGCTACAGCTGTCGAGGAGTACTGTACTCTTCTCGTGTATCTGCGTGTACATGTATCCGAGTGCGAGTGCGAGTGCGACTGCGAGTGTTGTACGGAGAGAGCGAGTCCGAGAGAGAATTGTTGATTATTTGCATACAACATATTAAAGGTACACCGGCCCCCCGCTGCGCGCCCTGCTGCTGTGTTGTTGTGATCGTTAAATCATGTACAGTGAGTGATGTGCCACTCTGGGACTCCGTGTATCTCTCCATTGGAAGATCACGCGTGAAATTTTGTGTGACCGCCCACCCACCCCGACGACAACGTTTACTAATTAATTAATTATATATATTTGAGAGAGAGAGAGAGAGAGAGAGAGAGAGAGAGAAAGAAAGAGAGAGAAAGAGAGGAATTACGCTCATTGTGAATTTATCAATATATTGATGATTATGGATGGAATTATTATAATAATCTATTAAGTAATTTACTATAACGACTAAGTATAATACCACTTCTGCATTGTCACGTTCGTTTGAGAAATATATATATACTGCCAAGCGAAGATCTAACGTTGGTCGGTCGAGCCGAAACCGCCGGAGGATGACCGTTCATTCGTTGGCTCCCCACGTATCTTCTATCTAGGCAAATCGATTGACCGATCGATCTAGAGACTTGCACGATTGGCTCGTTTATTGCTGTTTACCGACGATCGACACCCGAAGCTTCTTCGCGCTTTCGCTTCTTCTTGCGACGGTCTCTCCGTCTCTTCCAAGTTGCAATTGAGTCATTTCGACGTCCGTATACGCGCCCCGAGAGGAGCGAAGCCCGTCGCAAGCGAGAGCAAGAGGGCCGGAGCGTCGGTCGTTGAATCAACATCGTCGAGTGAAACACACGAGTTTGCGGTAACGTCGCATTTTTTTTGGACGATTGTTAAGTCATGTTTTCTCTTCTGGCGTTATGCTCATTGAAATTGTTTCGTTCTCATCGAGTGAAAAGATAGAAAGACAGAAAGAAAGAGCAAACGGAAAAGAAGAAAAGCGACGCAAAGCGGACTCTTCTTTGCTTTAATCAGGTGTGTTTAATGTATGCAAGCGAGCGAGAAAGAGACGAGAGATAAGAGCGAGGTGGTACGAAACATATTGTAACGGACGGCGATAAGGCAGATAGGTGAGAACACGGGAACGCGCGCGGGAAAAACGCGGCGAGCGAAATTCTCGCGAGGTCTGTACAGCGAGTCTCGCGTGAATTTCGGTCGGAAGGTTAATTGTTGGCGGCTCGACGAGTGTGCGCTGAGATGCCCAACGCTTTCGGCATGGAATCCAAATTTTTGTACTTTGCTATGAAACCTCTTTGGAGCGTCGAAAATTTCCTCCCAAACTAGTTGCATGTGTACAGTAGAACAGAGACACTCGGCGTGCACTCGTCGTGGTCACGACGGAATTATCACTTCTAAGCTAGTCCTTTTCCGCGTGACAATGCGAATTTGCGATAGGTTCGACGTTCAGGGCGCGATGTGTTGTTTTCTTTTTTTTCTTTTACGCTATTTTGAATTTTTTTATTAAAAAAACGACAATTATTATTTGGAAATGAACTCAAAGTTCGAGAGTTTTAAAACAAACGTAGGAAAAAAGAAGACGACGACGAGTTGACGGGAGTTAGAGAGCGAGTGACGATGAGTGTGCTCGTGTGTGTAATAACGTATGCGTGAAGTGCGCCAAGCGCGGCTTAGACCTTCTATTGTTGGTCTATAAATGTGTACAGTCAGTGAAACTATTATTATTAAGGGTCAGGCGATTATAAAGTAGTGGAGAAAAAATAAGCGCTATAGAATTTTGTGCGTTTAAATGAAAAATTTTAACGAGGGAGAAGAGGAACAAAAAATAATGCCGAAGTCGTGCGATGGGAGGAAAGCGGATTCGATCGTAAAGCGAAATGTTAAGAGACAGCTATGGGAATTAACAAAGAAACGTCAAGAAAAAAGTGAGAGAGATATTAACCGAGCGCGTTCGACGTGTTCGATAAACGAGTTTTAGTCGTCCTGCGAACGCTGTCTCCGCGGGGTTCATTCGATAGTGTTTTTTCTTATGTTTTTTTTTATCATTGAATTCGTTGAAGAGTAGAAAAAAGGACAACGGAAGAAGGAACGGAATGGCCGAAAGGGAAAGTTCCGCTTGTCGGACTTTGTTTTTTTCGGAGACGAGGATCGGGCCAAGGATTGTTGTTTTTTGCTCAGATTTGGAATGGACGGAAAGTCGGAACAGAAGGAAAACCCACTTGTACAGTTTTTAAAAAAGATCTTTTTTCACGCGATAGAGGGAAAAAGACGTAGAAAAATAAGCCTCACGACGGAGAAAAACGGCACGCAGTACCCAAGTAACTAGACAACTCGTCTTAAAAATTCTTCTTCCTTTATTGATTTTTACGAAAATTCGGTTTTATTTGTCATTTTAATAATCATGCGTTAAGTTATGTTTGTTGTAAATTCTCGAGACGCGTTTCGTTTTGGTTATTGAAAAAACAGTTTGTGCAGAGAGACAAAGCGAGATAAAGGAGGAGAGAAAGTCTATTGAGAGAGTTGAAGGCAATGGCACGATAGTGAGAAACTGAAGAAGGTGCGCCATCGAGCTTTTAATTTTGAAAAAAAATAAGTAAAATTAAATTTAAAATAGTGGCGAGCGGTGCCACGACGGCAATCGCTCGCGTTGTTTGTATATGTTTTTTTGATATAATTTTAACGAAAATCTTGTTTGTTCTATTAGTTTTTTAAAGAAAAGTAAAAAAAAGTCACTTTACACGATCGACATACCGAATCGTCATGTTTTTTTAGATATGTGCAAAAATACCACAGACAGCAAAAAAAAAACAAACAAACAAACACGTTTCAAATTTCTCACCCTTGAACATTAATGTAATAGCGATTTCGATGCACACCCACATAGACGCAAAAACACAAGATGCAATAGCGAAAGGATCGGTTACGATAGAGAATGTAAGAGAACGATGTAGGACAGAGCTAATGGATGGGTTAATATTCGGTTCCAGTTGTGGGAGAAAAGACAGGATTTTTAAGAAAATGCGACAATGATAGATTACACCAAATCGAATAATAATAATCACAGATTGCGAAAAACACGCGTACACGCAAACATTAATTATTTCACTTATGCATGTTGCATCGATCGTTCAAAGAATTTGGTGGGCAAGTCTTTTTATTTGTTTTCGTTGTTGTATACGTCGCCAAATTTTTTTATGACTCGATGTGGCTTATGCGAGCTTCAAGTTTCTCCTTTTAAAGAGCTCTATTCCTAACAACGTTAAACGGTATTTCGTTTTTCGAACGTTAAATAATCTTTATTTGTACTGTCGAGTGAATTTTCCATTCAAATCAATCATTTTTGCAGTAAACACAGAAAAATGAACTCGCACTATTCGTCGCAAATAACCGCAAAAAAAAAAAGGAAACAAGAAAAAAAGAAAAAAATACTCAACAACGATAGAAATTTCAAACAATCAGCACAATCGATTCCGGCTTTTGTTCAAGTTTCACTCTTCAGAAAACTTTGTAATTCGAACTCTTTGAAAGGTAAACTTAAAGCCCCGACACAACCCACAATAGGCCGTGGCTTAAAAGTAAAACGTTTAAAATAAAACCCGAGCGAGCGAGCGTAAGAAAAGTGTTTTGAGCGAGAACGAGATAAAAAATTATAAAACACACACAGCAAAAATAATAATAATAATTTTAAAAAATCGAACCGGCAAAAACCGAGACACACCATGAACTGAAACATAAATAAAAGACATAGACACACATGACACGTGCACACGCACACGGACACACACACACACACACACACACACACACACACACAGACACACAGACACACATTATTTTTGAGTGTTGAGACTCGTTGTTATTGTTAGCCTGTTAGTTAATTAGTAAGCAAGAGAGAAAGAGTTTGTAAGTGCGGGCTGTAGTTGGTCCCTTGTCCCTGGAGAGCCCCCAGACGCGCCCTCCCCCTGTTCTGGAGATTGTCTGCGTTTACGAAAGCTTCAATTTTTTTTTCTATTAAATAATTCTTTTATTTTATTTTTTCTTTATTATTAGTTTTTTTTTTCTTTTTTTTGTATTCAATCATTTTATCGAACGATGGCAACAAAAAATAAATGACAAACGACAAACTGCGTTGATGAAACTTGATTATCCAAATCACAGAATCATGGTGTATACACAAAAAAAGTATAATAAAGCTATAATAAACATGGCAGTAGGCGTGAAAAAATTCGTTTTTTTCTGTATCATAATGTCCATTTATTTGTTTCACTCTGCTCATTTGGTACAACAACGCGCACACATACCCACACACACACACACACACACACACACTCCATCAATACTTTCTTCAATTTTTAATGCAATAGACAACCATCTCCGAGAGCACTACCACACACAGAGCAATAACGATTCACTGGATTAGTACAGCATAACCCCCGGCAAACTATGCAAAAAGCAACAACAGCATAATTAAACAATAGAATACCTGAACAACAACAAATATTCACTGGTAAACACCTTCCCTTACATCGGTAATCACATACAGTTTTTTCCTCAGCAGTATGAACAGCGTTGATTAAAACTCAAGCACGTATAGTAACAAAAGTAATAATCATAAGAAAAACATTAAAATAAAAAAAAATAAAAAAAATGTATACATTGTGACGACAAAAAGACCGATTACGGATTTTTGTTTTGTTTTTTAAGAAGAGCGCGCGTTAAGTATCAGCAAGGACGCTGCAAAAAAGTAACTAAAATTGAAAGACAAATAATACGACAATAAGATCGAGAGAGAAAATAAGAGCAATGACAAAACTATGAAGACAATTGAGAGTAGAACAAAATAAACAAAATGTCTGAATAAAAAAATCACGAACATTCGAAAGGGGAATACGCAAAATGAGAGAGTCGATGATCTTGTTGATGAAATAAATTAACTAGTTGAAGAGTTGCGAACCGTTAAGATCGGAGTACGACAACCGACAAAAGTTAAAGTGTCTGGACACGCGATGATCGCTGTTGCTCGCGAAGCCTCTTTTTTTATTATTTATGAGCATATTTTGTTAATCTTTATTCACGTTTTTTGTACTAGGACTAATATTATTTCTTCCCTCGCGGACGTCGAGCGCGCGAACTGAAACATTTTTTTGTAACTTTCAAATTCTTTCCAGATCTTTTTATTTTTTGTAACCTCTATTATGTCTTTTTATATTATTAACTATTAAAATGGAAACGAAGCACAAGTGGAAAAAATGACGACGCGCGTTCGACGATCGCGTAGCTAGGTAATCGCATTCTAGTAGTTTTTAATGATGATTTTTTTTTGTAAAAGTATAATATTGAGAAAGAAAGAGAAATCCCCAACCCCCCTTTTTCTTCTTTTAAGGATATAATCGATACATCGACACTCGGACGGCCGAAACATCGAACGGGCAGCCAAGCATATATAGCAAAAAATGTAAAAAAAATGTAATTGCTGAATTCGAATTGATTGTAACGCTAAAGTTTTAAAATAGGCAATAGGCATTATGGATTAATAAGAAAAAAATGTTATTAAACAAGTAAGTCAATATAAGCAGTTTTCTAAATGGAAGAAAAAAAGTAATCGATTTTTCGAAAAGGGAAAGAGGAAGCGTAACAGAGGGAAACGGGAATGTGAAAGAGAGATAATAACGTGTAACGAGCGCGAGAATAAAAAGGCGAGAAGGAGAGAACGATAAGAAAATTTTTCGCCCCCCCCCCTCCTCACAACCATACACACAGACAAAATACACACAAAATAACAGCTCAACCTGCGATCAATTGGCACTAAAATTTTGACGAGAAAACTCTCTGTCGGCGGAAAACAAACACGCGACAAAAGACGACATAAGAAACAAAAACAAAAAATTTCAAAAAAAAAAAAACAAGGCGAAAAAATTTTTTTTCTCTTTACGTTTTTTCTTTTGAATAATCGAACTACTACTTAGGTAATCCTCAATGTCCCTTCCGTGTTTCTTTGGAATTTCTATTGCACCTCGTTATCCCCATCCCCGTTCCCTTCCTCCTTAAGCCTTAAACACAATTATTCCAGTTTCCCCAGCCATGATTATGGAGAAAAAATTTCACCCGATTCCCTTTATTCCCCGTATTTATATAAAGGCATAATATTCGAGGATATGATAATATTAATATTAACACAATACGATAAGGTTGAATATTCGCTAATATCATACTGAGTGGGTTTTTGTGAAATGAATAATATTCCAATATTAAACGATTAAAAAATGTTAAAAAAAATTCTGATCTTTGTCCGAGATAGAGAGGGAAAAAAAGTGAGAGAGCGAGAGATTGAATTTAATCGTGGAATGAGAGCGTGATGAAACATCGGGGCGATAAGAGTGGTATTTAGCGAGGGAATGTTTTTAAACGAAAAATGATGAGTTAATCACGCGTATGGATAATAATGTAATCGTGTAAGTAAAACGCATCAAAATTCAATGTAACCCGTTGAAAAAAAAACAGCAAGTCAATTGATTTTTGTCGAAATTCATGTATAAGGCACATTATATATATACATATAATACATATATCTACATTTATAATAATTCGGTATTTAGAAAACAGACGACGTGTGTCGATGCTGCGATGAAAGAGAGACAAAAGCGATCGATGTTGTTTTCTGGAATGTTGAGGAGCGAGCTTGCGAAGAGAAGGAATTGGGCAAGAGCGTGCGAGACTGTTTTTTTCGATGTGAAAACACCATTTTCCCCCGTAATAAGGCAATGAACAATCAAAATTTTCTTATATACACGTATGAATTCGATCGAAATTGATATATTTATATATTTTTTATACGTCAAAATTTTATATAGAAATTAGCGTTGCTTTGTTGAATCGAGAGATGAAGTAAAGGAAAAACAAAAACGAAAAAATAAGAAAACAAAAAAATCTAACGATAACCAATTTGTGATCGGCGATATGTGATTTCGTGACTTTTGTATCTGCGCTCAAAATTGAAAATAAAGAAACACACATACACAGAAAAAACTACCAATGCATGATATATCTCCATTTGTTAAACGGAAGTCGTCTCGGAAAAGGAAAGAGCAATTTTCCGACTCGGTGTGCTGGCATATGGCGTACTGTACTGGTTTAGATACGGAATTGTCGATTCTGACTGGGAAAGAGAGAAAGTGAGAATGCTGAAGAAAAGCTTGCGAATGGAGGGGGGGGGGCAAGAGGCGCCGACCGTTCGGAAAGCGCCGATGGCGGAGGCAGTTCACGGTGACACGAGACTTTAGACTGATCTGTAGGTGTACTAGCGTTAAACGTGATCTTTTTTAAATAAAGTAAATGAAAAAAACGACGTTATAAACGTGTATAAATCTCTTTGAGAGCCGCCAGCGTGGTGCGACGTCGACGGAGTCGCTTCACCCGTCGCTTTCTCGCTCTTTTCTCTTGTGTATGCTTCGAAAATTCAAAATTCACTCTCGCCGCCGCTGTCGCCTCGACGGCATCGCAATTTTTTCGCGCCGAGCCTCTTCCTAGTTCTTGTTGCCATTTGTATTTAACCGTTTTTTACTTTGTTGATTAGTTGTCGAAAACACGAATGAATAGATAGGACGAGGCAATGGAAATTTCTTCACGGGGAGGCTCGTCCAGGGAACGCCGTTGCTCGGCCTCTTGGAACAGAAATTGAAAATGCTGTTTTGGCAGTTGCGAGGCGCTCGTGGGAGGAGTGAGAAAGTCGGTATTTTTTCATTGTTGACACTTGAGGACTCCGGCGCGCGTCAAGCGCCGACGCGGCGCTCGCATTTTTATATATTTTTCTCTGTTTTTTCTATATTAATATTATTAATTCTTTCTCTAGGGAATAAATATATTGAATAAATGTGTAATGGTTAAATGGTATACGCAGGCACTGTGCGCTGACTAAGCCATGATCGGATTTTTTTCGTTTGCCCCGCGACTTATCTCGCGGCAACACACACATACAAAAATACACATTCACACACAGCCAAAACAAATACCTACGTGCAGAAATTATTCGTTATTTTTTATTCTTAAAGCCAATAACAATCAGACGCATCCTCGGGATAATTTCACACTCACAGATAGTCAAAATTGGTTCTCTCATTGTGACAAATTTCTGTTGCGTTATCGATTTTGAGGGCGATGATCAGACGAGCATTGACAGAGAAAGAGAGAGAAAGAGAGAAAGAGAGAAAGATAAGAAAACACGCGAAAAGCGACATGAAATTATGTTTACAAATGCACAGTGGAAATCGACAGAGAGAGAGAGAGAGAGAGAGAGAGAGAGAGAGAGAGAGAGAGAGATAGGAAAGATGCGATTGGAAGACTCTCCTTTTTTTGTAATTCGCGCGCTCGCGTATTTGCGCGCGCGCGCGTAACGTGGTTTATTATATATTTCGTGGGCCCGTTGACACGACTATGAATTCACGTTGATATTTTTTTGGGCATGCGAACGTGTGCGATTTTTTTAATTATATATAAATATATTATATATTATATTCCTGCGGATATGCATTTTTTGTGAAGTGATATGTTATTATTTAGCGGTATATTATTAGTGATGATTTATAAACGAGAGAGATAAAGCGCGCGAGGGAATGAGTGAGTGCGAGAGAGAGAGAGAGAGAGAGAGAGTGCGAGTTATCGAAAGTAAATAAAAAGAAAAAAACAAATAAAAGCAGCGATTTGGATATTTAGGGAAAATTAGGGAAAAATGATGCAAACGACGAAACAAAGTCGAATTAATTATCACGTACAGAGGTGTTATTTTAACATGAAAAGTATAAAGAAAAGATCAGCGAAATTATGCGTTTATTGTAAATTTCTCATTTATTATATTATATTATATTATGCGGCTTTTATCATTAATCAAGAAAGAAAAATGTCAAAAAAAAGAATGATTTCTAACGACAGGTTAATCGCAACAAAATATGTAGGCACGATATTATATTATATAAAGGAAATGCTACATTCGACGACGAAAGTGTAATATTTAACTAAAGGCATAGTTTTAAATCGAAGATTAATGGAGATAACAAAAATCCGATGTTTCGTAACCATTGTATAATCGAGAAAGCGAGAAAGACAAAGATAGCAAGTTCCGCGCCACGCTCCGTGTCAGCTCCACCGATTTAGTATATAAATCCAAAAAGCGAGAGAGAGAGAGAGAGAGAGTGACAGAGCTAGAATACGAGGGAAGAAAGATAACGAGAAAGAGACAGCGAAATTTACTTGTTTTATGTTTTCCATATCGCGATAATGAACCAGCAGTACATTTCTTTTCATGTTCTTCATAATTATCCAAACAAAAGCGAAAGTACGAAAGAAAAGCAAGGAGAGCACACAACACACGGAATATATACACACTATGATGATTATTCAGTGAACACGTTTGAAAGATATAATCCGAATGAATTGAATTTGCACTCAAGCCCTCTTTTTTACATGCGCAATCGATAACAATATTTAATCTTAATAGTATTCCTTTTTTGTCCGAAGTGAATTAAAAACAACTTATTCTACCTTTTTTGTAAACCGCATTATAATCAGCTACCGATTGCTTTGCTTTCCTTTCTTCTTTACTTTGTTTTTTTTTAATAATTTTCCGCAATTTTAAAATGTTGCCCTCCCCCCTCCCCTAATTTTAGTGTGAACGTAGTTAAACATAATGATTATAAACCATGAATTTGAGAAAAAAATAAATAAAACAGCGTTGAACATAATGGTTCCTTTTCGAGCTAGGAGCTTGATTTAAAGTGTCAAAGATTTTGTGTATGACCAGATGTATTCTACATGTCTCAATAAACAGTTGTATGTGAATTACCTTTCTTAATGGCTGCGTTTTTATTTCGTCTTTTCCTACTATTCCTCGATATCGTCAATCGTTTAAACTTTATCGTTGAACAACGTTCGACGACAAGACAAGACGCGACGCTAAGTACGTGGATTCAAGATTCTCTTGCCTTCTTCGTCAACCAACAGTCGTGGCCAGCAGTTCGATTATCGGGAACCTTACTCGCAAAACGTTGTACGAAACGGTTCCTAAACTTGTTTATTCCGGCTAAAAGTTTGCCCTCTTGGATCGCCTAAACATCCTCGTGTGCAAAATCCATCGACGATCCATCGGATACAACGATGTCAAAGAAGCGAAGGATAAAAATAGTCGAATTTATCAAGCGATCGATTTGCACACTGCATCGATCGCATAGCTAAGTATTATTGATAAATTGAGAACTACGCGCGGTTGTCTTGGTTGCACGCCTCGCAAGCTTATTCAAATATGTATAGTTTGCGAGCTTGCGGCAGAAATCGACCAGAGAGCGTACTCGTGGTAAAACTATAGAGTACGGCCACGCGGACTTTGTGCTTCTTGCACATTGGGGAACGATCAAACAGGTTTATATATACGTCCGGTGAGTAGTAACAGTCCGAAGTATCCCCCACCACCCCATGGGATCGTTCGGTAAGAGTGTGAATGACCGTCGTCGAGCTGAGCGAAACGACTTTCTCTGGAGAATTTAGGATTATCGTCTCGGTAAGTACCCTCTCATCTACTCGTCTTCTCTCCTTTTCTTTTTTTTATGATTATTCAGCTTTTAAAGCGTTTTACTTGAACGGTTATTGAAACGTAATCACCCCTGGGTAGTCGTAGACAGTTTTGGTCAGACGTACCAACTTGATTTTGAGATTATTATTAAAGCAGTTTATTCTTGTTCGATGGGATAATTGTAATTGTTTCGAATACGTGGAATTGCGGTTGGTTGCCATCTCTTTCGATCCTTGATGATATTTTATTTAAATCCCGGATACACTCGGTTGGCGGAACACACAAAGTCAACCGTGTTACGTGTCTATACTCTGTAATCGAACGAAGAAGAAAAGAAAATTCTCGTAGAAACGAAGTATCGCTCTTGATCAAAGAGAACAAAACATCAATTGCAGTTTCTCTCAATTACAAAAATAGTCGGCTAGAAGAGCTCGCACGGAGAGCACAACGGCAATTAGATCGTAGCGGCCAGGAGAGGGAACGCCAGCATTTCCGATGAACTTGTGGTTTGAAACGACAAAGGCAAAAGCTGCATACGCGCGTATGTGTCTAGTCGTTCGAGTGGCTGATCAAAGAAACTAATCTGCGTGTTCTACTTCCTTTTCGGGCGACTTTGCTAATCAAAACGCGATGTATTCCTCTCTCCTACCACGTTCGGTCGACGTTTTCTTTTGTTTCCACTTTTATCATTGGACCTGTCTGCGAGTATTGCGAGTATTGCGAGTACACGTATACGCATCTCTTCGGTAATTATACAGAAGCGGGCTTTCCTAACGAAGCACGTACGTTTTAACGCGTGCAACAATAACGATCTTGTTAAGCGCGCAAACGTAGACAAAAAAAATGTATCGCGAAAAGGGAAAGTGGTAATATATGCGAGAGCTTAGCTTGGTACTTTTGTGTGCCAACTGATACGTACTTTTCGCCTCGGGGCCCCGCCTCGTGCTGAATTCAGCGCTCTTTTTTGCCGACGAGAGCTCAAAACGACCTCTTTTTCTCATGTACGTTACATGACTCGACGCTTCATGACTACTTATCTTCTTCTTCTTCTTCTTCTCCTCCTCCTCCTACTCCTCATTTTTTTTCCATCACGTTGCTGAGTACGTAACGTCGGCGAAGACTAGCGTGATCGTTCAAATGTCGAGTGGTCATTGATATACTCGTGGATATCAAACGCTTTTGTTGGAAATGCTATAATTCTCGGTGAACGTTAAGTAAACTAGCGAGACCGAGTCAAGAACAAACACGTCGCTTCGCTACGTTTCGTCCAGTGACACGTGTTAACGTCCAACACACCAAATTAAGCTTATCGTTGGCCAAGCTAACCGTCCGACCAAATCTGACCACGTACGTTCAAAGTCATCGCGTTTCAGTTTTCTTGAGCGGTACAACAAGTTCTTTCCGCCCCACGGATGCCAGATTACAAAGCACTTGTCTCCTTTGCCCAAATGACATCGCATGGTCCCGCAAACAAGCGAAAAATCTACTTTGCTGGACACTTTTTCGCTTTGCAGTATGAAATTAAATCGAAGTCAAAGTAAGAAAAAAGCGCGTCGTGGGAGAAAGAGAGAGAGAGGCCGGAACCAAGAGTAAATTGCCGAGTTTCGAGCGGGAGACGAGCGGGAGACGAGCGGGAGACGAGCGGAAGACGTGCTGGATCCTGGCTATGTCTCTTTGTCCTTCGGCTGACCTGCTTTGCTGTCGCGTTCGGGTTGGAAAGCTTACACACATACGCGCGTATACAGCGAGGTTGTGTGGTTGTTTCGCATCTCGGCTACGTTGGCGATTTAACGAGACGCTACGTTGTAGCTTGTACCTCGTCGTTGCGCATGCGCGCGCTAATGGTTCCCGTAATTAGTACGTATTCCATACTCGCTGCTCTTACCGCAGCGTTCGCACTTGGCAATTGTGTCACGCTGTATAGCGATTGTTGTTACCTTTCCGTAGCTAACGATGTGCTTACTTGGCTAAACGGATAGGAGGATTCATCGGCCTCCCGACAATCCGATCAGACGTTCGGATATTTTTGGCTCTTGGATACCTTCGTTTTTTGTGCTTCCGCTCGGAATACGGAATTCGCAGTACCTTTGGATAACTCGGAACACAACGATGGATAGGTACGAGGACTTTGCAAATCGACGAGTCGTCCAAGGATCGAGGATTAAACGTTCCTCGGATATAGTCTCGATTCGCCGTATTTCATGGTTAATTTGACAGTTGATGTACACGGACTCGCGAAAGATAACGCGTTACGTTCTACAAATAACATGGACTTTCGTGAATTATAGACTTACTATTGATTTCACTTGTGCTCAACTATTATCCTTCGCTGCAACGTCCGTGATACGCGAATGCACGATTTTTCCGTTTACTTATGTTTTTTGTTGTTCGATACCGTTCGAAACTTTGTCTACTTTTTGGATAGAATTCAAAGCTCAGCCATCCGTCGACGTAAAAGCCTTCAAATAACAATTAAGTCGTTCGTTTCAGCACGAGATGAGATAGCTATACGAGGGCACGCTCATTGAAAATCGCGCGAATAACGGCAATAGAGTAGACTCGTAAACAAGCAAATGTAGCGTTGGACGTTTACTCAGACTACTTAAAAAGGAAAACACACTTGGCTTGCAGAGCCGTTAAAAGCAAACATAATAAAGCGAGTAATGAACTTTGAGCTTTCGCTATTGCTACTACGGCTACTACTACTACTACTACGACGAAAGAGGGAAGGGAAATCCCACTTGTCTAGTCTCTCTCTCTCTTGCTCTCTCGAATCAATAGTCAGTTTTGCGAGCAAGAAATACAAGCAAGGCATTATACAAAAGTTACCTCTCTCTCTCTCTCTCTCTCTCTCGCTCTCTCCGCAATTACCGACAATTACGCCAACTGTCACGCGACAACTTCTACCACTACCACTAGCAGCAGCGGCAGCAGGTATTTCGTCGACATCTCGATTTTTCATCGGCTCCGTTCTACGGAAACTTGGATTGTTTTAACTTTCGATTTTGTCGGGGCGGGCAGCGAATGTGGACGTTCGTTTCTTCCATAGGAAACGTAATTATAGCCAGAGTTTTTTTGTTAGAATTGCGTTTGGGCAAGAGAAAAATGCTTCTAGTCCAAAATGTATTCGACGTTTGTACGCGTATTATTCGATCGTAGATCAAAGTTGTATGCTGTTGGCATAGAAACTGCGGTTTCGAATCAGAGTAGCAAACATTGAAGTTTGAGAGTCTCGTAAATAGACAGTAACATATCCCTCTTGAAAGGGAGCAGAAATAAAAAAAGAAGAAAAGACGCGAAACTAATCTACTCTCATCGCGTCACGTACGGGGTGGCTTTAACTTGAGTGTTTGCGTGTATGTGCGAGAAGAGAGCACGTACATCCGATAAATATCCATAAACGTAAATACATCACATATCTAGCGCGAGATCCAAGTTGCTCTCTCTTTCTCTCCGTCTCTGTCTCTCGATTTTTATTTCGACCGGCGTCTGTCCACTTCTCTGTTTTCGTTGTCTTGCACACAGTAGCGGTAATAGCCTCCCTTTCGTGTATTTTCTCTCTCTTGCAGCTGTTCGTCGCCAGATCTCCCCTCCTTTCACTTCGTGGCAGGAGCGTTGCGAGCGAAGGCGCAACTCGCCTTTTTCTTCTTCTCTTTCTTCTCCTTTTATTTTTCCGATGACTAAGGCGTTCTTTGTTCGGAAGGGGGAAATTAGTGTCGACGCTGCTGCTCTCTCCTTTTGGTTTGATTCGCTGTAAAAGTAGAAAGAGAGGGAGGGGGGACATTCCGTTCTGCCGTGAATTCAGTGATTACGTAGCTGGGATGTGCTCGAGGGTTGAATAATAATTAATCGGTTCGGTCATTGCTCGGAGATTATTGTCCCGTTTTAACGATGCTTTGTTAAATATTCCAGCAGTTTTCAAATCAACTATGTAACGATCGTGATTGCGCAATCGGGGGTAGTGAATATTATTAATTAAGTGGCGTTACTAAAGTATCCTTAGCGTCAATGCGTGCATCCACTGAAACGCCTCAAACGAACTTTGAACGAATTCATTCGATGACAATTTGGCTGGTTATTTGATACGTTAAGTAGGATCGATTATTCAGCAAAGGTGAACGTTAGTCTAAATCTTTTAGCATTCTGATTTGCATTCGTCGATTGTCGTGATATTGCAACGGTGCGATTGCGACTCGATACGTTCGTTGCAATCTCAGGTCAATGACTCGTTGATTACAACCGTTTTTACCCGATCGTACTCTGTCTAGTCGTTGATATAACGAAGAGTACAGGCAACTTGTACAAAATACGTTTTGCTGTCTAAAAACCCGACGATCAATATTGCCAGACGCGCGATCGCGTTTGTACATTTTGCACAGATGGATAGTATATATTGGCTGTTAATTAACGAACGTTCGTTCAAATTGTTTGCGCGTTGATAAGAGATTTATTAGCTCGATAGAAACGAGTTTGTGCAAGTTAACGTTAAGATCCGCGTCTTGTTGATATTGCTGCTGTCGTTACTTGCTTTTGACAAGGACTTTGTATTTGTTGCACAAAGACGATAATTAAATTTGCCTTTGTCCGGAAGTACAGCGAACGCAATACAGCCGCGTCTCAGTTTTTTCCCTCGAATTATTTCAACTCGCACGCGTACGAAAGCCATATCTTCTGGCATTCATTAACAATACTGGAAACTACATTAATCAAAACTTCCTATCGCGTTCTATTATGCGCGAAAATCTCTTAAACTGAAACTACACTTTAAGAGATTTAGCGTGAATAATCACCCTGTAAACTTTACGATCCGATTAGCATGGCTAACTATAGCTGTCGTCTTTTTTTTCGTTTTCATTAAACTATGTTTCATTCCCCCGGAAAAAAGACGTTTAAACTGCACTTTCCGGTCAATTTACACTTTCGCAATACGCTTCGAAGCTTGTGCGTTTCGCAAGATTAATTTGGTTAACGAACGATTTTCACGTTGTTCCGCACGTGTATTTCGTTGTTGTACGTTTTTCATTTTTCCGCGGGAACTCGTTGGACCGGAAGGAGCGTAAAAAAATAACGATAAAAATAATAAAAAAAAAGGGAAAAAAAATTTGGAAGAATACGACCTAGTTAGCTAGAAAGAAATTGCGAAAACTGTACTAGGTGTACTTGGCTTCGGTTGACGCGAGTGGCAATACATACACTTACGTGCTGTCGCGCTTCGCCGAACGTACATATCGCAGTGGAGCCGTGGATCGTGTGTACTTTTGCTGTGCTTGTATCATGGCTCCGCCGTAAATGCAAAATTTCACAAGCATCGAATTGACGTCGATCGCGCAAAACTTGTCTTATTTCTCGATTGCTGCATTAAAAAGAAAACCCAAAAACCCACTCATTTACATAAATACGTATAAAACTTTGATTCGGTTGGCGTACCGAATGTATTATAGCCAAATCACAAATGACTTTATTCGAGTTTTCCTGCAAGTAATAAAACCGCGTCAGTGGTGTTTTACGACAGTACGGCAAACTAAAGTAAAGTGCAATTTGAAGTATAATTGGAAAAAAAGTCTTACCCGAAACATCCGTCATCGATCATTTATCGTAACGCAGTTTATTGTTCAAGATGATTTTGTTATCCGCAAATCGAAAAGAACAAAGTGTCCAATCATCGTCGTAACGAAACGATTCCCCAAGAAGGAAAGGGAGAAAGATAAAAGTACCGTGACTTTAACCGTAAACCGTAAAAAGGCACAAAGGCCAGGAGGCGGATTAAAAAAACAAAAGGAACAAAAACGTCGTAGAGGCAGTATATACGTATGTCGTCGATGGTAGCACAAGAGCGCAAAGCGCAGGCGCTAGTCAACCGTTGGTACGTCCCTGGGGGGTTGACTCGGCGCCGTCGTCGCGAAGGGCTAGAGTAAAGCGGCGGTGGGGGGGAGGAAGGGGGATCGTTGGACGCGCCTCATCCTCGCAGTTACGACCTCTGTCGTCAGTTGGGCCGCGCTCCACGCATAGGTTATAATATCATCCCCCTCAGTCTCTCACTGTGCGCCTGTCGCAGACGTGGTCGTCGTCTTTTATCGTGCATGACAGTGTGCTTCGCTGACGACGCTTCGCCATGACTCGAGAAGCCCGCATTGTTCAACAATAATACGTTTGTCGTAAAGATACGAGAAGACGAGGGTTGAAAAAAAAGAATGCAGCTGCACGCGAGGACGAGGCCGGTGAGTATAAACACTCGCACACACGTACAGCCGCATACCCACACACGGACACCTAGAGTTGAGCTCTCAGACTATTGACCATGCCGTCCTTGCCGGATAGCGCATGGGCGCGGTTCGGCGCGCGGATCCTTCCTCGTTCTCTCTCTTCCCCCTCTCGCCCTGGGCTATTTACCCGTCGACGACATTGCCTTCGAGGACGGCGAGGGCGACAACGCCAAAAGTGCAAACCTTACTTCGTCTCCTCGTTGTTTTTTTCCGCTTCGCGCGAAAGTGTGCTTCTTCGGTTTCACCCTCGCGCATATAGGCGCGCGATGTTAGGGGCGGAGGGAGAAACGTTAGAACGAGGGCTAAGGGTTTCTTATTACGCTCCACGACGTTCTCTTGGTCATTGGGTTATCGCGATTGCGGCTGGCGCACGATGCGTATCGTCGGTCCGTCTGCCCGCGCGCGCGCGCGCGCGTGTGTGTCACTGATCGTGAGTCACGGTTTTTAATTTCAGATAAATTAGAGGGCGATCGTTTTCGCAAGGTGCCCGCGATAATGTTCGCTCGATTACAGGATGCTGACGCGTGAATTGTTCGCAGGATTAATTTCGCAAACGTCGACTCGATGTAATCAGCGCTTCTCCTTTATCTTCTTAATCGGCCTGACGAACTCAGTCTATCGTTAGCGGTAACGCAAAAAACATGCAACCCTTTGAAAACCTATCTCAAGTTCGAGGTGTAGGCATTTATCGGTAACTGCGGATGCCGTTGCCACGCGTCCTTAAAAGTACAATCGTATTCGAAAGGAATAAACTGCAAAAAAGCGTGGGTGCTAGTGACGACGTCGTCGGCAGCGGTCACGCCGAAACGTATCATCGCCTTAACGTCGTACAACATTCACGGATAGTGGCTTGGCTATCTTCGACATCCTCCACCTGCCACCTTTACGTCGCCTAATCCAAGCTAATCCAGTCAAATATGCTTTGCGCTCTTCTGCACGTATCCATCGGTGGCGTTTCGTTAACTTCTCTTTCTTCTCTGTTTTATTGTATAAATACAGGGTGTGGCGATTGATTTTTTTCCCATTCAATAGTAACAGTCCGTGATTTATTTATTCTCTTTTTTTCGCGCGAGTAATTTTTCTTTTTTTTGGCTCGAACCAAATCCAGGGCGTGTCGTAGTGCGGCGCGCGTCCTGCGGCTATTTTCGCACACGACCACCCTCTCCCGCGATCAGCTGTTCTCTCCCTCTCCCTCGGTCTTATTTCGCACGCGTTCCTTGCACTGATTATTTGTTCGTTAATCATTCGTAACGCGCGCCGTGGGTTATCGTTCGTGATTACACTTGGATTGTTATCGATCGCTCGTCCGGCGCTATCTTTTGATTTTTCTACGATAGATTCTACTATAAATACGTTGTACGTCTTTTATAAAGGATGTTATTTATAAAGCAAAGGACAAAAGCAAACTACGCTGCTTTCTTTAGAGCTGGAATTTTCCCGTTGAAATATAAACTAATACTCGTAGTCGTTGCTTTACCTCCTCTTTCATTAAATGAAATACGCGTTTTCGTACTGAATATTTTGATCCTGAATTTTCAAAGAAAAATAATAAATAAAGAAAACTCGTGCTTCTTAAGGTGTCCTCTCTTTTGAGCTCATAGTCACGGGATGATATACTGTTCCGCGAAGGAAGAAAAAGAAACCGACGCGTCATTCTGCTTTTAAGAATACGACGACGATGCTCTTATCTTGGAAACGAAGAGAGAATATATTACGAATTCGGAACATTTTTCACCGTGGCAACTTTTTTCTCGCTGATCAATCTTCGCCGGCGGTATAATTGCTCGGTTCAGAATTAAAACTTGATTGTTTTGGATCGTCAATTCTAATCGAGCGCGAAATATCACAGTCGAGGTACGTTAAAATTATTCGGTCGGATCGAAAGGCAGTGTAGTCTGTCGTGGAAAAGTAGCTCTGTCACAGTCATTTAGGGCAAATTGATCAAGCTAAGCAAGCCCTCCGACAGTGTCTTTACCTCTTTCAGCAGAACGGCACCTTTCACAAGAACAACGAAACTCCAATAATCGACTGTCGGAGTGTAACGTCCGATCACCCAGAAAACTTTGATTTATGACGTTGGGATTGTCAAACAAAATTTTTTACAATTACTTGAAGAATAAAATTAATACGTCTGTCAAACTGTGCTCGTATTGAAAAATAGACGACCCTCTCCTCTCTCTCTCTCTCTCGCTCGCTCTTGCTAGACACCAAAGCACACGAAATTTCCGATCCGATATTTTCGCGCGCGTTGACCCAATAACGGGGTCGCGGCCTCCCTACTTTAATACAACCTTTTCCTCGAGCGCGCGCTCGCTGGGTCACCGATTTTGTTTTCGATTTTATCTATCCTCTTCGGTTTGCATACTGCGCCCATCTCGTGCACCGATATTTCAACTTTTCTTTTTCTCCGTTATATAACATTGCGATTTTCTTTCTAAAATAATTTCGTTTGAAATATAACGAGCAATTGTTGAAAGACGACGATCGATTTTGGCAGAAGCGGTAATGCTTTTTTCCACGAATTTTACTTTAACTAAAGGTAATTATAGGACTTGAGCGCATCAAATTTCGTTGCAATTTGAACGTTTTTATAATTGTTCATATTACTGTATTCAACGAGCTCGATATTTGACAAACGTAAATAGACTTTGACAATCACTCCGACAAGTAATAACAAGTATCCGTAAGACTCCCATACCCCGAGCATATTGTACCTCTTTAAAACTGATTCAATGTTAAAACAAACAAATATGTTTTGACTCGTCGAAAAAGTGCGAAAAAAAATAATTCATAGATATATATCGATATCGTTTCTCCTTCTCGAAAGAAAGCAAACAGCGAAGGAAAAAGAAAATTTACGTATACATAGAGGATGCACTCGAAACAATAGAAAAACTGAGGCGCGTTTGTACCTCGAAGGCATATATGGTACGTATACGAGTAAAGCAATCAGAACAAAGAGTGCGACAAAGAGGCGTTTTCTTGTACGAGTCGTCGGTTTTTGGCGAGGGTGCTGTATATATACGTATATACGTAAGAATATGTAAGGAATGCCAACAGCTAGCGCGGCCGGGTTTGAAACAATAAAGCCACTTGGCTAGGTCGCGACCTCGATGCTTCTCTCTCTCTCGCGTACTTGTGTCAAACCTTAAACTTCAGCAGAGTTTTGCAAGCTACTGCTCTTGTTTCCTTTGTACGCTCAGTGCCGTTACCTTTCGGCCATTTCCTTTTTTGTTATTATATACGAGAGATCTTTGTGTCAGCTGCGCGCCCCTTGCCCTTGGTTTGAGCCTATGAGAGATACGTTTGAGTTGCGCCCTATCTTGACGCCGCGAAAAATCACGTTCAATCTGCTACGTTGCCACAGGTATACCTATACGTTTGAGATTTATCTTTTTTTTCTTTTTCGTTTTAGCGTAAAGGGGCTTCGGGTGATGCGATTAATCGATTGGTTGTTCTTGTTTTGATGTTACCTCTCCCCCGCCATATAAGCACCCGCAGTAACGTATACACATACGTATACGACTTTGCTCTAGCGCTCATATATACATGAATCGGTTACTCTTGAATTATCGACGAGTGCTGTTGACCATTGATTTTTGTCGAGAGTATTTCTTCTCGTTTGTTTTTGTTTATCTTCGTTAGCTGTAGCTGTCAAAGTATCTATCGCTACTCGTTGACGTGTTGTTGAAAAATCATTGTATAGATATGATTAATAATGCAAACAAAAAAACAGAAATGCAGTTTGGATGCAATTGTGAATCCCGATAAATTAAGCGCTCTGATAGTTGGTAAAACTGAATTCAATCTGGCAACTTGCAAGCTATATATATCTTTACACCCCTCGGTAAAAGTAGGTCCTGACCAAACCTCGAAAGTGCACTTTCCAACTCGAATATAGGTCGATTCCTCTCTCTCTCTCTCTCTCTCACCCTCCTTCTGTTTGCCATATGAATTAAATTTACTCTTTGTACAGAGTTTTAATTGAGAAACGCAACAAAAAATAAATTGCAGTTTTCGCTTTGTTGTTTTTCGTTGTTCACCTATGTTACAGCTCGTTAAACGTGCATTTATTACCACGCTCAAGTAATAATTCACCAGTTTAACGTCTCGTTACTTTTTTTAGATGCTTTCAGCCTTAGCGTAAATTAATTAAAAGCCGCCTATTTTGCATACATACATAGATATACGTTACGTTCTATGTTATCGCGTATATACGAAATTCCGGTCACGTTGTGGCGTTTATACTTACCAAGTGATTCACCGCGGCTTGGAAAAGAAGACCTTAGACTAACATCGGAGAATACCTTCAACCTAATTTTCACGTTAGATAAAACAAAAAAATAGCTAAACTTTGTCGCAAAAGTTATTTGCCCTCGTTGTGAATTGTTTGATATTCGTACGAAAGCTTGTCGTCGATTTCGTCGGAAAAAAGTACATTTGAATCTCAAAGATGCTTATTCGTTGTTTTTGTTTATGCTTATGCGTGAAACTTTTTTGTTGGAAAGTTTATCGAATAAATTTGGTTCGAAACTTTCCTTACGTTACGAGCGATAGAAATTCCAATAAAACAAAAATTGATTCAGAAACAAAAGATAAACAAGTCCACGCAACCGCAAACAAAAGGTTGGTCGTAACGTTGAACCGATTTGTACGCTAAGGCCTTCGAGTGATATCACCCGCAGAATGTTCCTGCCGAAATCGCTCTTCAGCGAAAAAAAAATAGTAGTAGCCGCAACGAGTACAACAATGCAGAGAGAGAGAGAGAGAGAGAGAGACCACGTGCTACGGGGGAGCGACGACCCAGTTTATGTTGGGGCGAAGGGCGTGGTCTCGGTTATCTGGCGCGCAAAGCAAGGGGTTATATGGGCGCCGGCTTTTATCTCGTATGGACCGTGTTTTATCTTTTTTTTACTTTGTTCTGTACGCCTATTCTTTGTATGCACGTGTGTGGGTGTGTGTTTTTTTTTACTCCAAGCACGAATTTCATTTTGTCCGGCGAGTTGATTTTTGAGGGATTGCTCTGTTATCTTTTGCTGTTGGTGATTGGTTTTATCACGTCTACATACGTGGCTCTATTCCGAGTACGTTCACGAAACTTTCTGCTAAATGGTTACGCGTGTGATCGATGCGGAAATACTTCAATATGGAAACTCAAAGATTTCAAACATTAACAATAATACGATTAGAGACGAAAAAATATCGTTCGACTCAAGTATCTTAATGTACAACGAAGAAGAACGAACGCACCGTTTCGAGGTACAAAGCAAGCAAAGTTGAATTGCACTATAATGCTTCTCTGGTTGGACTTGTAATGTTTGGAAAGATAGCCGATGATAATGATTTCTTAGTTGTTACTATTTCCGCTACAAGTATAAGTAGCGCTCAAGCAATTACAAACAATGTTGAATAACGAATACTTAGGACAAAATTATCCGTGAATAAACGACCGATCAACTTGTAAGTAGTCTAACAAAATCGTGTCCTTTCTTCGACATACCATAGAAACCACAATAAGATACTTTTACAGCCATTCATTATTAAGAAGAGTGAAGGGGCGATTGCGAGCTCGGGTGCGCGTTCTAATGAAGAGAAACTCGCGCAAATAATAGTGGGTCAATCCCCTTGGGATTTACTAGTGTGGAGGAACAAAGTTGTCGACAAAAGGCATTGGGTTTTCCCCGTGGGTTCCTTAAGAGAGAAACGGAGAAACCCATCGACGAAGTGGTGTAGTAGTACTCTTTGCACGACCGCAACATTTAACCTATATATATATCTTGGTACATTCTAAGAGGATCACTCACGTAGGGTAAAAATAACCAAAAAAAGAAACAAAAAAAACGTTAAAACCGAAAGCGTAGTAGTAGTGGAATCATACATAGATACATCCCATCGCGCGTATATCGAGCTGTCGTCTAACAAGGACGCAGCAAATATCTTTCTGGTAGAAAGGCAATCAAAAGCGAAATTGAAGTCTCTATCCACGACAGCTGCTAATCGAAATAGAGGGAGAGAGACAGGTCATATCTCGTCAAATTCTAACTTGAATTTCAATCCGTCTTCCTCTACTTTCCTCGACCTTTACTATAGCCTTGTAATCGTTCTCGTTTGTTAAACATATTTTATTACCTTTCAAGTGAGTTCAAGTGAGTACGCTTGAGAATAATGGACGCGTACACGCGCACACTCACACGGTGCAAAAGAATCGTCAAACACTCGACGATAAAGAACAACACAGTAACAGCAGCGTTGTCTTTAGAGTTTGAGGTCAGCTTTCGCCTGATACCCGGTATTGTTCTATGGAATTTCGGGTGTTTATTCACCGAGGTCGACGTTCGTCACGTCGGTTGCGTCGACGTTTCCTTTGTTTTAAGCTCATGGGCTTTCTCTTGACGGATGCGTCTGGCGTGAGATAAGTGAAACAGCCAAACGTAAGGTCAGACATTTATCTTGAAAGAGTCGATATTGGCTTTTACCAAAGATCAAGTAGTGTTCGTTTTTTATCTTGAACGTCGGCTCTACACGGATCGCCGATACTTTCTTGAGAGAGAGAGACTGACTCGCGTGAAGTGTACGGATGACTGGAATGTTCACTTCGATTGCATCGCGAATTGCTTTTCGCGAACGAGTTATTTTCGTAACGATAAGATACGCACGTGAGTACGTTTTGAAATAACGACAAACGCTGAATTCGATATTTATCGCATTCGACAAATCGAATTGATGTTTACATTTTTATGGAAAACATTGAGTGAAATTATATTTCGAGCTTGAATAATACAACATAACGCTCAACGATTTAAAAAATATTATTAATTAATATTTATGGTGCGATGAAACATTTGCGAACAATTTAAAAGCCAATTCGTCAGCGAGTACAATTTACGTTCTCTTTGGAAATACATTCGCGGATAGGCTTTATTGAATTTTCAAGTGAACATTGCAGCTGTTAATTACTTTTAACACCAATGTGACATCGTTGCGAACGAATGTAAACTGGATTTTGTTATTCGTCCACAAATAAATCGAATGAATAATCTTTTCTAGCTTATTCACTTGTCTTCCTCTATCTTTCTACGAGTATCGATATAAAATATAAAGCGGGAAACACGTAGAAATATAAAATATATAGAAAGGCAAGGCCGACGTCGTTATTCAAATTAATCCGTCGTTCAAAGATGCGTCGGATTGAAGAGTGACAACAGCGCGGCTTGAGAAAGAGGGGGGGGGGAGGGGATTAATGTGATTTTCTTGGAGAGTTACCGAGATGAAAGCCCTTGCACAATGTATATTCGCTCGAGAAAGCGAATCCTTTAACGAATGCGTTCGCTTGCACATTCGTACTACTCTCTATTACTGCTAAGTACTACTGCTACGTACTACTGCAACTACTATTATCATTACTACTCCGTCAGAAAAGGTGTACATTGTACTTGCGCAAACACTCGTGTATATACTTACGTGTGTAGACTCGTTTAGACTTTTGAAGGATAAACTGCGCAAACTCGGTGGACGAAATGTATATATACCTATGCCTCGACTCAATTTAAGCACGCCGTGCGCGTGAAATTTAATTTTTCCAAACTTTCGTCGGCACCTTTCTTCTCTCTCCCTCTCGCTTTCTCTTTGAATACAGTGAAAAAGATACAGACTCGGCTAATTTCATCTTGTTATTAGGTTGTTTTTTTCGTTCGCGAGATTATATTTTGCGAAAATTGCGCAAGTTGTTTTGCGTTCAAGAGGTAGAAAACATTTGAAAACTTGCAGAAACGTATTTAGATGGATGTTATAATGGTTTTTTAGTAAATTGAATAGCGAGCGATAGTAAAAGGCCTCGAATAAGACGTTTTAATTTGAAAGGCAACCCTCTTACATAAAAGCCTACAAGTGTAAATCTGTTGAGCGTTGCGATAACGTTATTCGAATCGACACGCGGTTGACGGGAAAAGCTTGGTTGAATATTACATAATCGAAAGAGCCTCGTTTAGCCAATAAATATAATTCCTTCTTTTTTGTTCATGTTTCAGAGGATCTCTTGGATCGAAATTCATTCTTATTCCCATGCCTGGAACAGACACTGACGATATGGTAATTTTTCAACTCGGTATTCAAAACGCTTGGCGTTCTTCGTATAATCTTTCATTTTCCAGTTCTCGTTACGTACGGATTTCCAACGATTCTCGCGAATCACCAAACTTTTTATTTTTCCTCCGCTCGAATATTATCCTCTTTAACTGTCCAGACTATTTTTTGTACGTTTCGAACGAACGGATCATCGGTTTATTTTGATGTTACATTTCTGACGCGACTTCCTTGACTTTTATACTTGAGTTTCGTACGTTACCGTTGGGACGAGATATCGTTGCCAAACAAAAGATATCGAGCGATAAACTTGCCAACAATATAGCGTTGGTAAATTAATAACGATAGGAATCGGGTCAACCACTTGGTCGGCAATTTTCCTAGGCAAAGCGTTCGTTTGTCCCGGTGTACAATCTCGCGACACTGTACGGCAAAAAAGCTGAAAAATACTTTTAAAAATATCGGCCCAATTGTTCGTAGGACACAGTATGGCTTCGGCACTCTGGCACGCCTCTGGGAGTAGTTTCGCCGCTGCGCACGCCGCCTTCGTCTGCTTCCTACTGCTACTGCTCCCGCGTGCCACTACAGGTATATGTGTACACATGTATATATTTAACGACATTTATCGGATTTTTAATATACTCGGCAAGCGTATACGGCGCTGCTACGCGCTCGGTACGTTTGCGTTCTACTAAATCTCGCCTTTTAAATAATTCACGCGCACGCACTTGTCAGCTGCTGACGATGATTCTTTTGTCGTATCCAAACGCGTGACTGACGTTGTTTATGAGCTCTGGAAGGATTGTTTTACGAGGTAAACGAGTTGGACGGTTTTTCGTTGAAAATTGTAGAGACTCTGGATGTTTGTCATTCGTTTACTTTGTAATGACATTTGAGGCACCGTTTATATATACATTTTTTTAAATAAAACATGGCTCACTCGAAAACGAGGTCAGAATAAAACGACAACATCGTTCAATGTTTTATTTGCTCGGATTATCCAACCTTTTTATTCCAATTCTCTCTCTTTCTCTTTATCTCTCTCTTTTCGAAATAATTAAAGACGAATCTAATTCGTATTTTAGTATTACACCTTTGACGACAAGAGTTTGGGTGTTAACGTATCAAAAATGAATGGAACAAGTACAGCTTTGAGTAATGAAAATTTTTCATCTCCGTAAAAGCTTTCAAAAACACTTGACACTTACCTTGCCAACGTTCTTGTTTTAAAAATAAGCACGAGCTATCGCATACTATCAATTGAGTATATTTCGAGAAAAAAGATTTGCTATAACAAAAAATTAAATAAATGGAAACGTGGAATATGACGCTCATCTTTCATCCTATTATTGTAGGCTATAAAACATTAGGGTTGTCGATCTAACATATCCACGTATAACACAAAGTGACATCCGTAAATCAAAACAAGGACAAGATTAAACGCTTAAAGTCCATAATATACAACGGTTGTAAGACAAACGAGGTAAATGCGAGAAAGCAGATGGAAAAAGACTAAAAAAATTGAAGCAGACAAAGAGACAAGGTATGTCGAGAGCGCGTCTCTACATCA
Organism: Chouioia cunea; assembly: GCA_030064505.1. Lineage (NCBI taxonomy): Eukaryota > Metazoa > Arthropoda > Insecta > Hymenoptera > Eulophidae > Chouioia > Chouioia cunea. The sequence continues at coordinate 22,387,810 of JAOPFQ010000004.1, forward strand.
TGAAGGAGCTCGCATTCCGGCCTAGTTCACGGTCCGCACGTATACTTATATAGCCAGTAAAAATTCCTCTCGAGCTAGTAGAATGTAAAAAGCTCGCGCCCGCCCTCGTACGCATACACATACACGCGCGCACACACACACAAGCATGCACTCTGTGATTTACGGTCTAATAATGTCCCTCCCTCTGGCTCTTCGCACACCCCCCTCCCTCCCATATAAACGTCGGTAAAAGCGCTAATAGCTTCACTCGAGCGCCTATAAAGCTTTGTGCGTAAGAAGAATTCTCGCGTGGTAACTATCGGAAGATGAGACACAAGGCTCTTGACGACGTGTGTGTGTCAGTGCGTGTGTCGATAACTAATTGGGGAGTTCGAGTTTCTAGCCTTGCGTTTATTGTGTTTCGAACGGTGTGCTCTCTCTCTCTCTCTCTCTCGCTCGTTGTTCGCGATAGAATCCTAGTCGATCACGCGAGTTTCGCTATAGACCTTAATTCGCATGCTTTCATACGATAATTTTGACTCTTTCCATTTGATGAATATTGATGAATCGATGCATATTTATTTGACAGTGACTCGCACAAGTACGAGATGAAGGAAGAAACGCGATAAAAATAGTTCTCCAACTCGTCAAACTTATTCAGACGTAGAAATATCGAGAGTTTGGGCAAATCTACGAAGGAAAAACTTTGCTGACGCTTGACGATTTTTATAGAAAACTCGATCGAACGCGCAAAAGACAGATATCTATACGTCACTTAAAGTTTTCCCGTTGAAACTTGCGAATTTATAATCAAGTCTTATTTGCGCGAAACGTCGAATATAGAATCCGATTTAATAATTCAATTGTATTTCGATCGATCAATGATTCTCTCGTGAGCACGAGCGCGTCGTATCGGATAACGTATGCATATATCAGCTGTCCAAGAGCAGCTTGGGAATTAATTGTCACGATGACTCGAGGGATACTTGACCGCTCATGCCAAGCGCGTATAACGTTCAAGCCGCAGCGTCCGAGCGTTTGTCTTGCTAAACAAGATGTACTACCGCGAAGCTCAAACTCACTTTCGTCTTATGAAGATTCGAGCTACCGTGTCTAAGTGAAACGCATGCCGTACGCTTTCGAAAGATCTTTCCTAACGACACGTGTCGATTGTAAGGCCTCTTCGGTAATATTTATAATTGGAGCTTTATCTGCGTGTTACCGCGAGCTTATAGACACAACAAAACATTCGTTAGCGTTTTGCAGTGCAAAGACACGCAGAGGGAGGGAGAAAGAGAGCAAAAGAGAGCGGTAACATTAAGAGTATCATTACACTAATGAAGTATTTATTCGCTTGGCTGAATCGATGAATAATGCAACACTCGGTTGTACGCAAGTCCATTCAATCTTGGACGTTGGTCGCGCTATGTAATTATAATACAAGCGTTTATACTACCATTTCATCGAATACCATATACCGTTACGTTACTAATTGTAATAAGCTCGATAACAATAGAGCGATTACCACCAAAGTTCAATCGGATAATACCACCTCCAACCGCACTATTGTAATACATTATCGACTCGCTATTTGCAACATTAATTTTCACAATTTTTCTACGAAAATTAGGCGCGTGCAGCATACGCAAAAGATAAATTATTCACTGCATTTTTACGATTAGTTCTCGGATGAATTTTCGGAAAGCTCGATATGACCTGGCGTGAAACAAACTCAACAAATACACGTTGAAGTATTCTATCGCTTGTACGTACAAGTTGCATTCCAAACTAATACGATCAGCTCCACAGGGCTAGCTAACAGATTTTCACGAAACTTGGCGTGAATTTTGGGATCGTTACTACAGCTGGATTAAAAGTTATAGACAATATCAAAATGTCGTTGAAGATGTTTTCTACGGTTACAAAATTGATAAAATGGATAACTTTGTAACCGTAAGAGCTGTGGAAACGAATGTTTGTTCTAGATAAATGACTACATCTCAGTGAGCGTTACTTGCATTTGAAAAATTCTTTTTCCATCGGATTCCCTGCCTATTTTTCTGTAATAACCAGCGGTACGATTCGTAGAGCGGACGTTCGCGATGATCGAGGGTGTCGATGTAAACGGCGTCCTCCTGAAAATTGAAGTAGGTCGTTTAATTGGTCGTTTTTCAAGAATAAAGGAATACGTACATCTCGGAGAAAGATTTGCCAAGTAAGGTGGACTTATGGCGGCGCGGCGGCTGACGAGCCGACTCGTCTGGCTCAGGATGACGCTATTTACGGCACCCTCGATCATTACGCAAAATGAATTACAACTGGCGAGAGACAAAGAGAGCGAGAAATTTGATCGTATCAGAGGGGCTTTTCGATCGCTAAGAATTTTCCGTTAAAACTTTTGCGTATAATCTGACCTAAATACATATAACTCGATTGAAAGCTAACTTTTGAGACTAATATACGGAACAGAGTTGGAAAACTATTCTAATATCCGGTGGCGCGCGCGTACGCTTGCGAGAATTCGCCGATTAAAAAGTAAAACAAAAGAACTTAAATAAATGTAATCACGAGCTCTTTTTCACTGTTTTTTTTTCTCGTTCCGTCGACAGAGTGCGATCAGAGGTTCATAAGTATCCCAGATGGGCCGCAGAATGGCACGTTTCACGCGCCAAGCCTGATCAATCCAGACGGCGAATCCCGCCAGTGTGTCTACACATTTTTCGGCGGCCCACATCAGCGCGTCGAGCTATTGTTCACCAGCTTTGGTCTTCGTGGTACTCCACCAGAGTGAGTATATATCGAATTCTCGACCGTTCTCGCGTACACGCGTGCACGCACGTACACGTACACGTACACGTACACGTACACGTACACGTACATCTATCAACACTCAACAGATGCTATCCGAACGGGACAGACGAGAAGAGAAGTGATTTTGCGACAGTTGTTGGCATGTGTGTTGTTTCGCGCGATAGATACGTTATAATTCGCGCGACTGACGATGAAGAAAAGACGTGGGTGTCGGATAATGTATATATGAGCTCGAAAGCGTTGTTTTATTAGCTGTGACACTTTCATATAAAAGCAGCAGTAGAATGTGTTGTGTTTGTCTCGTTTACCTACACCGACTGTCGTTATTACATCATCATTATAGACACGTAGTTGTGTGCGCCTGTTGTTCTCGATGTAATATTTTCCTATGATAATTGTATTTAACCCATCACTTCGTTTTCTTTTCTTTTTGTGCGTTTCTTTTCACACTTAACATCGGGGACGAGCGACGATAAGACATGGCACCCTTGTAAATACGTCTAGTTACAGTAACTACTTAGCACCGAAACAAGCTGAAACTCTCGCACGGAAAACACTCGACACAAGTTGCAGCCCCTCGAGGCTTATATCTTTCTATTCCCTGCCCCTCCCCCTCCTCTCTCTCTCTATCTCTCTCTTTCTCTCACACATATATACATCGATTTTCCTTTCTCTTGAGAACTCGACTCTCTCCATCAAGTCGAATCCTTACCTCTTATCCCGTCATCCCCCGTGCTTCTCCGTCCGTAATGAAAAGTCGATTGGAGCCTCAAGACAACATATAGCTATATGTTGCGTTATATATATATACTCATCGCTTGTTTTTTTTTCTCTCTCTATCTCTTTCTTTTCACTTCGCGCTACGCTTCTCCATACATTCATGCGATGCAGTGGATCAGCCGTCGGCGAACTACCCGCGTGAGTACTCACATTTCGTTCCTTTTTTTCTCCCCTATCTCTCTCTCTCTCTCTCTCTCTCTCTCTCTTTCTACTTCTTTCTCCTTATTTTTCTTTCTCTCTATCTCTACACAACGGCGGAAAGTGATGCTCTTCGTGGCTTGGTAACACGACAAGTGTAGCGGATGAACTATGTGGCATCGTTCTATGATTGATCGAGCAGAAAATAAAAAAAAGAACGTTTGTAGATGCAGCTTCTAGTTTTACTCCGTAATCGATGTTTGTTTCCAAAGAATACCACGACCTTACGTTGGTGATATAGCAGCATTTGACTGTTCGGAATTTAATTACGATGATAATAAATCATCACTTTCTGCTGTGCTCATTTTCTCGCTTTTTTTTATCAAATTTCAATCTCGTATTAAGAGCAAAACTTCTTATGATAATTCTTTTGATTTTTTTTTAAGTCTGCATAGAGTCTTAGTTATATTTTTTTAGTTTGTAAAATTAAACCTTTCAACAGCTTATTTCATGAAAACGTCATCGTTAACCAAAATGCTGTGTGGAAACGCTCAACGTGTTTGGAGTTATTTGTCGTTGACTGTTGTTAAATTAGCATGTTGCGTGAATTTTAGATTTGAACATTAAACAAAGCTGTAAAATTGGTTTAAACGGATAAATATCCAAGATGGTGAAATTACGACGTGGAATTTAAAAATCATCAATACGGATTAACCAAAATGATACTAAAGATTTATCGGTTGACAACGAAATTGCACGTAGCGTGTAAAAAATCTACGTTACTCTAAAGCATATTGGAACGATGAAGAGTTTAAACAATGCAATTTTTACGCACGACGCACCGCCTTTCGTAAATACTACTGTATTACTTCCAATTTCTAACTGCACATTGGCACGGTCCATTTGTCAACAAAGCTAAAACAACAGTCGACAAATGGTCTGTCTTGAAAGTAGTTACAAGAAAGAACAAGATACGGAAACTAATGTGACTTTTGTGGGCGACGAACAGCTGTGTCCACGAGTTCTTGGACATCTATTCAGAGATTCGTACGGACAACGCAACGAAGCTGATAGACACGCCATTCGGAGGGAGATACTGCGGTCCTATCTCACCTCGAAAAAGGGTCTCACTTTATCAGGGGATTGCCCTCAGCTTTTATACCGACAAAAATGTCACGGTGCCAAGTCTCTTCTCGGGCCGTTACGCCTTTATCAATGCCTGTGAGTAACATTTTTATACGCTTTTCCTACTCTCTCTTTCGTTCTTCTTTTATTGCCATTTCTTTCATTCGCGTTGTTTCGAATAACGAGCTCGGCAACGTCGAGTAGCTTTTCCTTATTCTTTCTCCAAGCAGCGATTTTGAAAAATTGACAATCGAACTTTTCTTATGTAACTTGACGAATCCAGTATTGGATAGACAGATTTGTTGAAAAATAGAGAGCAATGGGATTCAACTAGATCTACCATCGAGATAACAATCGTTAGGATTTAAATTACTTTTATGCGAAACTTGACAGAGTAAAATGAAAAATGAAAAATGAAAAATGAAAAAAAAAAGAAAGAAAAAAGACAGCCAGTAGTACGAGGCGATTATAGTCAGGCAACTGACGTATACGTTCATTTTTGTACGAATCCTATTTACTGTGTCATCGTGTATGCGCTGTATGTTATCGCTTTTGCTTAGCGGAGTACGAGATCGGGACGCCGGCACCGAGCTTACCGTGCTCGTTTACGGTGCACTCGGACGTGAAGCGCACTGGCAACATCATCTCACCAACGTATCCGGGTGCCTACCCCAAGGATCTTGTATGCAGTTACCAGTTTATCGGCACGCCCAGGCAAAGGGTGCGACTCGAGTTCCGTGACTTTGATCTGTTTTTTGGCGGTCCACAGTCAGTATTTTATTCCACTTTTTTAAAATTTGATGCACAACCTATCAATTATTCGAATAGCATGTTCAAGTGACCAAATATATTTCAATTAATCGACGATACGTTGATGCAAGTATACTTTATTTGAGAACAATCGTTATTTTTTCCAATAAAATCGTCACTCTGTCAATCGTCCTACAAAACTCCTACAAAACGCGTCTACTTTCTGCTGTTTCGGTAACAATATTTCGTCGATTAACGAAAGTCTCTTGACAGCTTCTTAGCTTTTTGCCTCAATTAATATTTCTGCCCACACAGACGCAAACTGAATTTCCTATTGATACAAAACTTTGAGGATTTTCGAAAACTCAAGGATACTCGTATCAAAGTTACATACGTCGTTGCTGTGCGCTTTGAAGTTTATCACGCTTGACTTCGCAGAGAAACTTGAAGGTTTTACTTTTTCCGAAAATCGCAATTTTAGAGAGAATAAATTCTATCTCTGGTTTTTCTGCCAAGTCAAAGTATCGTAATTGATCGCAAAAAGCAGGAGAAGTATCGAAGTTGCAATTCCGAAATAGGAACGGAAAATAGAATAAACGTAAAATAACAATCTGCGTACAACACAGCTGTCCATTCGACTACGTGAAAGTGTACGATGGTATAAACGATACGGCACCAGTAATCGGCACGTATTGTGGTCAACAAAGAAACCTCGTGCTATACTCGTCCGAGTCGAATCTGTTCGTCTTGTTCGTCACGCTCCAACGAACCGCGAACACTCAGAATCGTGGCTTCAAGGGCATCTTTGAATTCTCCGAGAGTTTCGTCAAGTTGGGTGAGTTGCCAATTCCCACCCCTCCACATTCCCCGATGTTTGAGGTCGTTTCTATTTGTCCCGTCTAATATACGTACGCGTACGTATAGATATTTCTCTTGAAAGTCTCAAACACCGGTACCGCTATCAAATATCCTAGTTGCCTGCTGTTTTCTCGCGACGAATACCAACGAAAAAAGGGCCAAGCTCTTAGGATAATTTGATTGGCTTCTATCGTGCGACACGCGCGTACAACGTTTCGACGTCAAGCCTGAAAAAATAATATCGATTACAGACTTCATTACGAATTATGGAGGCGAGCACATACGGGGTACCGAGTGCGATCAAAAGATTCTCAGCAAGAAAGAGTCGTCGGGGAACGTGGTCAGTCCGAATTTTCCATATCCCTACATCCCGAAAGTGGTGTGTCGTTACTTCATCTACGGAATGCAAGACTCGCAACATCTCGAACGCGTTAAGCTCAAGTTCTCGACGTTGGTTATACCTAAAGGCGAGGCTAAAGGAGAGTGAGTATTTCGCACGTTTGGAGCTATGACCGTTTTTACGAGAGGATTCGAGTAATCGCGCGTGTGTTCACCTCGAATAGATCCAGCTGTACGGACGGTTATTTGAAGATATACCTGAAAGGCCAAGAGGCGACGGACTCTTACGACAAGTTTGATCATGAGTTGTGCGGCAAGGATATTCACCCAGGACACGTGGTTAGCGATGGCCCGAGGCTTGTTATGGTGTTCAGTAGTGGCGAGCAGCAGGGACGAGGCTTCAAGGCAGAGTAAGTTTGGCCGTTTCAAAAGTGGATTCTTTCACTTTTCTTTACGTAACTAGACTACGTAACGTATTTTCTGTGTTTCTCCCTCTGTCTCTCGCTCCAACTTTGTCGACCAACTCTGTTTTATTTCTTTGAATTATTCTCTAGTTCACATACGTATACGCGCGTAGAAAAAGTAACGTCGAATAATAAGTAAAGCTATCCGGTGTACCGCTCGGCGACTAAATTGACTGGTTGCACCGTAGCACGTACTCGCAGTCGTTGGTACAATAAGTGGCTCGATATACGTGTAGTGTACAGTGAGGTAGCGAAAGCGCAAAATGTATCGAGAGAGAAAGAGAAATGAGAAATATAACGATTGTTTGTAGGTACGTGTTCGAAACAGAGTACAGGATACCGGGCACAGCGGCGCCAGACGGCAGCTGCACCTTCACTTATCGTAGTTCTTCGCGCAAACGCGGCGAGTTCAATTCGCCTCGCTATCCAAGCAATTATCCGAGCGACACCAATTGCACTTACCTGTTTCTCGCGACTCCAAACGAGCAAGTCACCATTATTTTCGATCACTTCAAAATTCGTACGAAAAACTTCAACATCACCGGCGGCCACTACGGGTAAGTTTGTTCGCGATCGTCACGGATGAAAACAAGGAGTTTCTCGTTCGCTGTACATCAGTCGGTTCTACTGGTCGTCTTTTACGGTATTCCAGTGTGGAGTACTGCCAAGATGACTGGGTGGAGGTGTACAACATGTATCGCGACGATACGGAAAAGATGATCGGCAGGTATTGCGGTATGACTGCACCGGGCCCAGTGGAATCGACTCTTGGAGCATTGGGTGTCAAGGTGATTCTACACACGGACTCGGATCTCGTTTATAGTGGCTTCAAAGCGCGTTACATCTTTGAGAATGCCAAGTCAATTTTCGGCGACTGCGGCACCAATATCAGTAGCCTTCACTATGGCGTCATTACCAGTCCTAACTTTCCCAACAAATACGAGGCACCGACCCGCGGCGTTGCCAGCAAAACTTGCAATTGGTTCATCAACGTCAGACCCAGCCATCAGATTCTCATCAATTTCGAGCTGTTCTCCGTGGAGGGCGAACAAGCTGGTAAATAATCCATTCTCAAAGATTCGCGTATTCGTCGAACGCTAACGAGACGTTCGCTTGAAATTGAACATTGTATTATTTGTACAGCTCGTGGGTGTCCGGCAGCCGTGTTGCGCATGTGGATCTCACCACAAAGTACACCAGTGGAAATGTGTGGGGTCAAGGAACCCGAAGACAAGTGGAGTCACATCTCCGATAATCACTTTATGCGATTAAGGTTTGCTCTGATTTTGAACTTTTCTTTGTTCCTCCACCAACTTGTAACTCGCCAAGTCCCACCGCAAATTGACCGATATCGACAAGTATATTTTTATTCGGTTTACCGGTGGATTCTTCGAAACCCGATAGCGCGTTTGATCGAATTCATCGTTCCCTGGCTCTTTGGAATCTCCACGATGATTCGTAATTATTTTCACGTTTGATACCAGAAAATCCAATAAATAAATATATCTTGATAGCTTCGTTCGATTGTTTGTTTGTTTATTTTCCAAATATTGAGCAAATTCCGACAAATTACGCGTTAATTTGATTGCTTTTAGTTTCCTATCGGCCGACAAAGCGGTAGGTCAACAAGGCTTTCGTGCAATTTGGACGGAGGTGAAACAGGATGCCGAGTGCCGTGGTGGATTTCTGTGCGAACGTAGTGGCTACTGTATCGACGAGACGCTCAAATGCAACAACGTCGATAACTGTGGGCCTGATGATACCTCCGACGAAGATCACTGTAAGTCTTCCTCTTGGACATTCTTCTCCTTCCTCTACGATTAGTGACTTTACGCCTCGACGCCTCTATTTATCGATTATATATATATATATATACATATATATATATACATATAAACTCTTCAACAATAACTGTTATCAAAGATTATCAAAATCAGAGTTTAAACAGAGTTGTAAACGAAACAAACAAACGAAATAACGAGCACTCTGATAAGTGGGCGTCTGTTCGATGTTAGAACTGCTTCCACTCATTGACATTAAGTATATATATATATACATATACGTACTATTCTAGGTACATAGCTCTTACTGTCTCTCTTTATCTGCGTTCGTTATTTTCTCGTTCTACATAGATCAATTTTGTTCTCTTGCCGATGCCGATACTTTGCTTTTGGAGTGAACGATTTAGAGGATCAGTACGAACGAGTCTTCGAGTTAGTCTGCAAAGCAAACGTCGAATTGCTCGTTGAACGCTTGTTCCTCAAACGCTAAATAGTTCACGGGCAAAATGTCGCAGTACCGGCGGATCGAAGCCGCGTGCACAAAATTGACACACGACTAACGAGCTAATACGCAAAAGAATACGATGATTGATCTGTTCCTTCTTTTCTCAGTGTCGTCTTACACCTTCACTTATGCTGTCTTTGCTCAAAATTTATCCTTTCAAGTCTCAATATTCACGCAGACGCACCTACAAAAATAGCCATCAAATATAGCTATATAGTGTTTCGTTTTCCCGTAACTAGCAAAAGAATAAAATCTCTTTCAACCAGCAAGCTAACAAATAAATCAACAACAATGACAACTCTGTATATTTCACAAAATATGGCATGCTTTTGAAAATGTGTACATTACTGACTTATATATAATGTTCTTTTCTATCTATCTTTCCAGTCGTTGTATAATTTTGGAATTCCAACGATTAATTACATTATTTCACATCGCGACATGTGAATTACGTATATGTCCTCTCACGCAAACAGTTCACTGCCACGCCTTCGCATATTATTACCAATACCGTTATATCGTTCAAGTGGAGTGTGATCTTTTCTAAACTACGTGTATATTTATACGTAGCGTTAACGTTCGTTTCCCCTTCTATGTATCTCTTGTATCTCTTTCCTTTGACATCTGGAATACTGTCTGGAATACTACAACGTTGAATTAACACTGCACGTAGCATGTATTTATATATCTTGTATATTTCAAAGTACCTGATTACCGTGCGTGTTTGCTCTTTGACCTTGAAAGAACAACGTGAAAAAAAATACCTCAAGAGCTAGATCTCGGTACAATTGTAGCGTGTAACATGTGTATGAAGTACTCGTAACGAGTGACAGTTAGCCGTGATAAAAAATACGTAGAGAGCTTTGCGATTAATCGATTGTCTAAGTAGACGAGTCTACGTCGTGTCAGACGTAACAATTTTCTAATAGCGTACAAGTTGTAACGGATAAAACGTTCAATTGGTTCTCGCAGCGATTATAGTTAAATAATAAAGTATTTTCAATTTTTGAACATTTCTGGGACCCCAAACGTTCAACGAATCGTCGTTATCGAAGATATATTCCATTAAATGTATTTAAAGGCCATTAAATGACATTGAAAAGTAGCCGGTATCCGTAGACCATAAATATGGACATATCTTCATAGTTGTTTTGACTGAAAGAAATATTTAGCTGCCATGATCAAATGTTAATCACGGTTTCAAATAGATAGCGTATATATTTTCCGATAGAACTCACGCACGAAAAAAGTTGTCGAACCGTTGAATTGTCGTAACAACACAGAGTCGTAATAGTCGATCGCAAATGCGACCTAGAGGAATATAACGCGCGTTACGATAAATACACACACACACACACACACATATATATATGTACGAATATTTTTGATGAAAGAGTCAAGTTAATTCAACGTATTTTGTCAAAGAGTCGAACGAGAGAAAATATCCAAGTATATTTTTTGTAAAAAAGCAAAAAAACAAGAAAAAAGAAAAGGAAAAATGAAAAGTGTTTGCGAGAGGATGTCGAAAAACAAGAGGTGGCGTTAAAATGAGTTTGTTTTATTTTTTGTTATTTTTGGGGCAATGTGTCTAATGGTGTGGTCGCAGGTGTAGTCCCGGACACCTCGGCCCGTTGGCTGGCGGCCGGACACACTGCCGTGCTTCCTCTCTCTCTGTGCTTTGTGTTCGTGACCATCTGAGCCGATGATCGAAGATCCGGCATGCCTCTATGAACAAATATCTCCTCCCTCTTCTTACAAAAATAACCATCTCACGTGAGTCTTATCCTATCGCACAACAGCTTAACTGCTCTATACACATCTTTACACTCTCTCTCTCTCTCTATCCTCTACTATTATACGTTCGCCGCCAAATAACTATGCTGCTTATTTGCAGTTTTTATGCGTTCTCTGGGCCTGGCTCTGTGTATTTTCTTTGTGTGTACTTTTTGTTTTTCGTACGGCGCCGATAAAACCCGTCGACAGATGTTGACTCGCTTTTAAAAGGCTCGCATGTCAAACAGTTTATGTTGAAACCATGGGCAAACACCCAACGTACGTGCTTTTTAAACGGCATTACAGTTGGAAAACAGTTTCTCACTGGCAGTCAATCTTTCAATGATCTTTACCGTTCTTTTTCCTAAGATTAGATCGATCTAAGGTAAGAAATTAATCAATGTCGTTGTTTAGCATTAACGGAGGAAACAACAAAAAATTTCCTGCACTTTTTTGTAAATAAATAGCATACCGATATTCGACGTGTGTGAACCTGTTATTGTAAGATTCTTTACGTGGCTCGTACCTATTTAAGCTTTTTGTGAAAAAAGGTTTGCTTTAGAATTAGGAACGACGAGGGACTTGAAAGCACTTTGTGCTTTACAGCCGAATGTGTGGCCCTCTTTTAACCGACTACCTCTCTGTAGAATTAAGTAATGAAAAAGATACGCGATTATCTTTGAAAAAATGTGATTTCTACCCGTGAAAATTGCACTTATTTTCAATATTTTAAGACGATAAGCGTTGACTGTCAGTGACGTTTTATTAAAAAACGCGAGGAATAAGCGGCTAATGTTTTCCAATAAGGAGAAAGATTATTTTTGTCCTTTCTAACGAATCTATGGCCAGAAACGTCGTGCTTATTGTTTGTTTAGACAACTGTGATGTTCATTGAGTTGCCGAGTTGGTACATGTTTTGCATAGCTGAGCTGCTCGATATTATTATTTCTCTGAGAAAGAATGGTTAGAAGTCGAAAGTCTCACGCACATTATTCTGTCTGCATGCCAAAAAGGAATGCCAAGCCAAATATTGACGCCTTCGAACGCGGCGTTATTCTGTAAAAGGCCCATGTTTTACGAGAATTGCATGCCTCGTTCTCTTTTTTGTCTTTCCTTCTCCATTTCTCAACACTTTTGCGACGCAGTACAATCTAAACTGATGCGTTTTAATGACTAAAACGACATACATCTCACTCTCATATCCACGAGATACGCGTGCTTGTTCGTTGAGATATGAGCAGAACGCACGATGAAAAATGAGATGTTCCACTGATGTCCTTTTTCTGTATCCATCATGTTTGATTTGTATACAACTGCAGTGATAATTTCATAGTGAAAATAGGCAATTACTTTCCTCTTTTTTTGACTGCTACTTAGCGATTGGTAGTTTTGACTTTTGATTGCTTATATCGAGCGATAGTTTTATTTTTCGTGGAACGTTTTGCTACCGAATTTCGGCAAAGAGTATTCGCTAAGAAGATGTCGAAATGACGAGCATTTGACGCCGTCAGCGGTCCCTCTTGAAAACATTCGACATGTCCGATTTCGACATCTTTTTACAGGAGTGGCATACGAAAAACAGTTATACCATTCAAAGCAAGATAAATATTGCGTTACACGGATTCTGTCGCTTTTGTCACAACTCTGTGAAACAAACAAAGGAACGGATTATTTTCAGTTGAATTTAAAAAAATGCGTTTTATCGATATCGACAAATCGCTTTATGATCTTTTTTATTTATGCGTCAAAACGATTCCGAATAATCTTGATTTATTGAATCGGATATAGTCATACGATAGATAAAACCTTGATTAACCTTAAGTAATAGCATTTAAAATTCGGCAAAAACGCGATTCAAATTATGTAAAACGTGTACGAATGTTATTTAAAAGAACGAACAAAAGAATAAATCACGAAAATTATGTATACTCATTGTGATTGTATTAGTAGCCAAGAATTGATGAATAAAATGTTTGTACGCAAAAAGCATTGCATTTGCACTTATTGGAATTTCCGTGCACCCTGTCCTGGTTAATCGAGGTTCATCAGTAGCATTTTTTTTTTTCAATTATTTTGTCGCATCATTATCTATTTGTTTTCGTTTTTATTTTCAGACGTTCTCGAAATCTCTCGTCAGCTTTGGTAAAATGTAACGTCGATGCGCGTGTGTGTACGTGGGTGCGTGTGCATATACACGCACACACACACATACACACACACACACGCAACACACGTACACACGCCACGTTAGCTTGTTGGGATCTCTTATTTCACAGACTGCACGTTACATTGGAATTGTTATAACACGAGCAGTATGATAGTTGCAGTTTTATTATCTGTCGATATTGCGATGTTATTTTACCAGAGCATGATTATGAGTTGTTAACGAAGTAACAGGATCTTATGTAACGTACCTAAACATCGTGGAAAAAGCGATGCTGTCGAGTAACGCTACTAAAATGTCGTGGATTAAATTCGTTTGTACAGTTACTTCGGATTATGAGCATTTGATTATAGAACACAACATTCGATTGAACGTTACTCGTGGCAACTGCAATCCACTTCATCAAAGAAACTCCCATCATCGTAAAAAATGCCCAATATCATACCAAAGCAAACAACATTCCGTGCTATCACGGCCAATCCCCCATCGATCATATCCTTAAATTTCCACGAGTCCACGATCGTTTGACCATGATCATCGTGATGTTATCACGCAGGACCGTGATGCCACGGAATGAACAGCCATGTTGTTTTTGGCTGCGATTGAATTGTTCGTTGCAGGCGTTGTAGCCCCGCCACCGGAGAACTACTACGCGCTGCCGGCGAGCAGCGCAGTCTTTGTAGTGTTGGCCTTCCTGCTACTGTGCGCCGTGTGCTATCGTCGTTTCCGTCGACGTGGCGTACCCGAGAGGCCACCCGATGACTTTCATCTTCGTGTCGACGATTGCTTCCATCACCACCACCATCATCATCATCCGCACCATCATAATCTACTTCCTCACCATCATCACCATCACCATCATCATCATCGTCGCAGTGGTGGTGGTGGCGGCTGTGGACGCGACGACGACGACGACGACGACGAGCTCGACGAAAGAGGCTCGCTCACTGGTTACGCTACTGATTATCGACTACAGCAACATCCAAGTCCTCCGAGCGACAGCGACGTCGAGCTCGAAGATGGAGCGACGAGTCGAGCTGCTGTCGAGTGCGAATTGGACAATGACGAAGAGCTCGCCGATGATGTTAGCAGTAGTCCCGAAAGCTGCAATAATCGCTGATCGAGGCATGCGCGCGACGACCACGGCAATCGAGCTTCTAGGACACTCGAACAGTATGACCTTATACGCATTGGTTCACCCAGATTTTGAATCATCGTGTACGGTTCTCTTTTTTTCCGCGCTCCTCCCTTTTTCTCGTGCTCTCTTGAGCGACAACCGCTCCTTTGCGACGTTTCCCCTTGATTTTCGGTGCTACTTAAGACGGTTATATACGCTTGACACGTCAAATTAAATCGTACAACTGGCGAGAGACGCTGCATTTAGTTGAGTTTTCGATTGACGCGAGCTTTTGCGAGTGGCTCGCGATTTGTACATTCCAAGGTTGTACAATATGGAAAAACGGGTAATTCTAATACAAGGGATCATTCACGACAAGCTAGATATATAGAATTTAAAACAAAACAAAAGTAATTCTCCGTATTTTTATTCGATAAACGAAATGAAAAAAAAACATTTAAAATAAATAAAAGTAAACGTAAAACAATCTTGTGCAGCCTGAGAAGCAAATTTATAGGTAAACTTTAATCCAAGCATATAAAAATTGGTCAGGAAACGTGCACTCGTTCGTCTAAACGGCGAGATGCAATTTTCCGTCGTGCGAAAACGGTGAAAGGCATGCATACACACACGCACACACGCACACACACACACAATGTGATTGCTGTACGAGAGTCATACTTTTCGATGTCGCTCAGCTGGAGTCGCACGCGCGCACGCGAGGTTCGTTGTTCTTGTTGTTCATACGATTGTTTATTGATCAAGCGAGGCTACGCGCAGACGAACGACACTTTTCCTACGACAATTGTTGTTGTTTTTTTTTACAAACGGACCAACTCAGTTCAGTTTCGAATCGCTGATCGATTGTTGCGCGCATCGGACTAAAAAGTATAAACAATCACGAATAGCAACATTGTCGGAGAAAGAGTCGAGTTCGCGAGTAATATTTTGCGGCGGGAACTATTTGTAGATAGACGTCTGTACGCTAAGATTAATATTACGATACTAAGTGAGTTTTCCGCAACTACAAGACCCACGATTAAGTGTAAACTAAAACAACATATATGCATATATATACGTGCATATATGTATATTTGAACATTGTATACCCAGTGGTGCAATGCGGAGCTCGAAATTGCGACTGCAAGCAATTGTAATGTAATTGGAATTTTTCAATTGAAGCGATGTTCAAACGAACTATATTGGACGAATTACAAAGTTTTTACATCACTGACAAGTCAAGTACGAGCAATAGTCCGCCGAAAAAGAAATATTATCGACAAAGTTAAGACTCGTTTCGCTGAAGCGAACAAAACAAGAAACAACGCTCAAACACAGAGAAGCCTCACAATTTTCGTATTGTTTTTGTACAACGCGTATAACTTTTTGCACGGCTATTTTTTCTATAACACGACGACGATAAATATCTCGTTGTTCACATTGGCAAACGGTGACGAGCTTGCGCTACCGCCGTTGTCGTCACTGACGCCAAGGTTTTAAAATAATTAATCGATATTGTAAACACATTTAAAAGGAAAAAAATCAACTACGTGAGCAAAGACGATGCAACACATACACAGGGACGCGTTCGTAATACTATAGAATATTGCAAGCTGACTTATCAAACAAATTCTTCGTGTAAGGCGATTAAAATTGAAATAGACATATATAATATTAAAAGAGGCAAGAATACTAAAAAAAGAAAAAAAAACATGTACACATAGTTAAGCTTGAATCTTCGTTTTCTAATACGAGTGTGTTGAAGAAAATAATAAAGACAACACACACGAATATATATATATATATACATAGCACGAGTCGTACACGTATATAAAAACGTCTATGTACCGGTAATGGGCAAATAGCTTACGGAGCTTGTGGTCGCAAAAGTAAAGAAAACACGACGACGTTAAGCTACTTATTTGTAACTTATATATTCATTAGAACTGCGTACGTGTGTGCATGAACACTTTGGGAGGAACAAGCGTGAAAGAAGGTGCAACGTACGCTTACAATTTGTATACAATTTTAACGGTAATGCAAAAGTCAAGGAAGAGAGTACAGATCTGGTGTTCGTTTTCAGATAGTATACAATACCAACGGATAAAGATACCCTCCAAATTCTAAAGAGACATTCGAAGAAGAAAATGAAAAGTGTGTGTGTGCGAGAGAGAGAGAGAGAGAGAGAGAGAGAGAGAGAGAGAACGCGAGCGTAGGTATCGATTGTAATAAATAAATACTCACTCGAATATATTTCACATTGAATGCTGCCATTGGAGCTATACCAAAGTATATTCTAAACTACGGTTAAAACTAAAATAAAGCAAAGTACTTTAATAAACGACTTCGTTGATAGAACGGTGGAGCGTTTCTCGTCGAATCGATATATAACCAACTCAACACACACGTACAGTACACTCCTACATACACACACGACACGTAAAACACTCGAGGAATTATCGCGTTCAGACTTTGCTGAATATGCTTTTATTCGCCGACGAATGAACGGGGCTTTCGTTTTTCTCTTCTTTTCTTTGTTCTTTTTTTCTTCTTACGTATTTTCAAAGAGACACACCGACCTGACACACGTACATCCAAAAACACTTTTGTAAGTCGACCACGCGAAGAACGTACCAACGTGTCCGTAATTTCTCGACGAGATAACAAATATATATATACATACGTGTATAATTTAAGAATATTTAAGAACAAATCAAGTTGTACATAACGAAACGTAGCGTCTAGCTTCTTTTTTTTTTTTTTTGATAAAATTGTTACTATTGGTACCGCGTAAGGTTTAGCAATTACGTTGAGACACAACGAGCGAGCGTAGATACACGTAAGTACCAAGTATTATCACGAGCAGTATTACCAAGTTTTTCAAGTTTTTACGACACGCGCGATATTTTATTTCAAGTAAAATATAGGTTTATTTCGAGCCCACCTATACGTGGAAATGCGTCGCTACACTTTTTTTCGAGGGGAGTGAGATTCGTTAAAACGGTACGCGTTTACCCGAGCGATCATTTGCAAGTAAAAGATGAGCGAAAAAGAGGCCAAAGCAGCAAACGCGCTACACACAACCGCGTCAGAGCCTATTGTCCTCTGAAAGCTCACCACCTCACTTTCGTATATGCGAGCGTTTTATATGTAATATGCCACCTCTCTGAATTGAGCATCTCATTTACTCTTTCGGTACGTATATATGTGCGAATGCTCTTTATTTTGCGACTGACAACCATCCGTTTCTTTTTTTTCCAATTTTTAATCTGTCGCACCGACCTCGATGACTCTAACCCAGATAACGTGGCTCGGTAACGAGGATATTATTTGATTTACGAGAAATTCCATTTCAAATATTCGTGGGAAATTAATTAATTTTATTTCCGGTGCAATCGTCCAGAAAAAGACCATCACTTTCGGATTGTCTATCCATAGAAAAGTAAGTTCACAAAGAAGCTTAAGTCCACCTTGAAAAAGAAAAGAGAGACGCAAAACTCGTCTGCGGAACGATAAAACTTGAAACGATCCATATAAGTCTTATAACAATACGTAATATCCAATTAAGAGAAAGCGAAAACGAAATAAGAGAAAAGCTTTGCAACTCTGAGAGTCGAGGTTGGATATAGAAGAGAGGAAGAAAATAACAGCAGAGCTTTTAAAACTCTCGCACTGAAATCCGTAGAGTCGTGGAGTATAAGATCGATATGCCGCTAGACGAAAAGCCGGCTTTTCCAGTCTTTCACTCGTGCGTGCAGCACCAGTAGTAGCAGCGGCAGCGGTACAGCCGCTTCTTCTTCGCTCGTTCTTTTGGCAAAGCCATGCTGAGTGGGTCGGAATTTCGTTTTAGGATTGATAATAAAGTTTGGCTTGGTTTGATCCTCGTCTACACCCTCGAAACGTACGTACGTAATAACCAGCTTGCACTTGCGTAATAATCTAATCTACGGAGAGTTAGAAACCTAATAATCCTATATTTTTTTATAATCGACCTAACAACACTTTGGTTAGTCCCATCATACGGAACTCGTAACCGATCAGCTAGCCATCGTATACTCGACAAAGCTAAATAAAGACAACAAGTACTCGACTAAAATTAGTCTAATAATCGAATACATTCGCAATAATTATTCGTTTGAATATTACCAATCGGAGAAACAAATGGCTGCCAAGGTCTCTCGGTCATAAAAATACCAATCGATCCGTGCGAACGATCGTTCTAAGAAAGCGAATATTAAGCACGCGTACAACGTTAACAATGAAACCTATCGCTTCTTTTCCAGCTTTTGGTACGAACGCTAAATCGCAACGACGCGATAGGCGAAGCGAACAAAAAGAAACAACAGCAGCACAACGTAATTCGTCGGCGTACCAAAAGTCTAATTCTATCAAACAAATACATATAAATAAATAATTAAACGTACATTGGTGTATCGAGCGACTACTGTTTGATTATACGGTACGACTGTGCAGATAGAAACGATGTAATCTCGACATTTTTCATAGGCTCGGAGTAAAGTAAAGCGCGAACTAATGTTACGAAAGAATAAAAGGGGGGAGGGGGGAGGGGGAGGCGTTTACATGGGTTACTTTTCCACGAGCTAAAAACATAATTAAACAGTTAGAGGTGCAGGGCTTTGTAATAGAACGATACGTTTGTTTCTCTCGATAAGCAATGCTCTCGAGCTATGGAAGGGGATGCGCGCGTAGATGGACATACATATATATATATATATGTATCGAACAAACCACCAATAAGCTTTCGTTGTTAATTTTTAGCGAGCGACCGCTGGAGAGGCGTATGTGTGTGTAATGTTTTATGTGCTTACGCGTATATGTTTACACAAAAGTTAAGTCAACGGAATACGTAGCGCGATATTTCGAGCTAAACAAACAGATTTGTTGCTCGTGCTAGCTGGTTTAGCACGAATCGCAAAGCAATTTATACGACGATATCGCTGATTCGTGCACTGATGAAAATGCAGCTTTTCGCATCTTTAAACGGTATTATACATATTATGTAACAATGTAATAAGTGAGTGGTATATATGAGGCGAGCTTTCGTTGAAGCTTTTCAGATCGGATGCTTTTATCGTCGTCGAACGCATTGAACGAAAATACGTTATTGTAACGAACAAGTTTGATATTTACGATAGTTTACGATTTATATATTACGCGTATATTCGTACACGTATACGAGCGCCAAGTGCATTTCCAGCAGTGCGCTTACGTCCGAAACAGCAAACAAACGAGAAGAAGTAATAATAACGATAGTGCGTCGACTTTTTAGATACTTTTTACGTAATTTGGTATAACGTCGTTTCTTCGGATTTGTTCGCCGGGCAAACGCCGGACCAAGCGTCGAACACTCGCGCACGGTGCTTTTTTCCACGATCACTACACTTGATACGCGTGTGCAACACTTGCACGTTGCCGTGAATTCCCTCGCATAGCACTACTGTGCATAATCTATTTGTTTCTCGTCTCGTTCCGCGCCACGATTACGTATACTCCGTTTGTACGTTTCAAATCTACGTCGAAAAGCCACGTTTGTTCGACGCGCAAACGTACGTAGTCGCAAAACAAATATCGACACGCGATTATCGCGTCCTTTCTGTATATATCGGAAATATCGCGTCATCGACCATTTGCCGTTGTTCTTTTTTTTCGACGTAACATCCAGTTCCTTTGGTCCACTTTATACGTGTGTCAATTTGAAGAAAAATAGCATTGTTGATTATACGTTGTACGAATTTTAGCGCGTAACCTGCCGTCTCTTTTCGCGTGTTCAATAAATACACTTCCCCCTTTTTGCTCTGGAACGCGCACCGATAAAGAAATACGCGAACGTTCAAACTTACCGTTTTGGCAACTGATGCTTCTTTTCTTTTTGGTGTACGAGCAGCTTTGTGAAATTCCGGATGGACGTTTGAATGAACGTTTGAAACAAAAACAAAAGAGATAAGCTAATCTACCGCGGCAAAAGGTACTTATCGTAAACGAGCAATTTTGCGCTGCATAGTTAATCCGACGTAACAACTTATCGTTTCTTTTTCATAACTATAGTATAAATATATAAATATTATACATACGTCAAATAATAATAAACATGAGAAAAAAGGATAACTATCGGAGTAAGCTACTGTAATTAATGTAAGTAGTAAGTAACCATTTACATTGTTAACCGACCTAGAGACCATTACGAGCGACTTGTCAATGTGGTGTTTATGAAAAAAAAACGAATCCTCGATTATGGGAGTAATACAATTTTTTTAATCAAATCAATTGACGAATATTGTATTTTTTACTACATTCTCTGTGATCCTTCACCCTGTCTAACCATCATTTTTGCTTGTACGTACTATAAAATAGGTTTTCTTTTTTCAATAACTAAATAATTTGTTCCATATAAAAAGCATCTACTCGTAAAATATTATTCGTATGCACGTACACGTGCATACGTTATTATGCAATCATATCGTTACGTTACATCGTTACAATAATTTTTATACAATTTTTATATCGAATAAAAGTTTCCCATTTCATTTTGCTAAGTTTCCATAAACGAATTGCCATCAACATATACGTGTGTAGATCTGATGTCCTTGTATTCAATTTTATCGTTACAAAAATGTCATGGAGCATAACGCTTGTTCAATTGGCCTGATCAACTTTCTTAAAATTACCTCGACCACTGCGAGGTATGGATGTAATACGTAAACATTGCACTGTTTGGTAAGAAAAAAAACACAGCGATTTTTATGTTCGTCTTCTAACATTTTTAATGTATTTTACAATGTATTCTACTTCGTGATCAAATGTTCTTTCTGTTATTTTCTTCTTTTCTTTTTTTTCAATATTACGCATTATTCCGTTAAAAAATGGATAACAATCTCTTTTTCGTTAACTATTTTGTATATTACTTCTCTGATGCATGATAAATATATATTATATTTCTTTCGTATTTGTGTTTTCTTCGTGAAACTACGTTAAAGAAGATGAAAAATAGCGTGGGATTCGTACTGCCGAGCATTTCATATGGAAATTACTATGAAAATGAAGTTACTGAATAATACGATAACAACATTTATGGACGTTGAAATACTGAAAACTACAGGAAGATACATCATTGGCACATACACTGGAATGCTCGACAGTACAAACAAAAGAAATGGTCAATGAATACACCGTAAGTAATGTAGATGAAAATTAATTGTTCGTTGATTCGTCGTAGGCGTGCAAGCTTTAGTCTTATTATTGGGATATAGGCCGAAGCACAGAAATATCCGATAACCGAAGAAAATGGGTTCTTAATACGATAAAGAATGGTAACTTTTGCTATAACACGGAAGATTTACATGATTGTTGTACCTCGTTTATAGAGATGTGAATGAGTTGTATTATTAAACAAGATTTTTAACCATTCTTCAATAAATTAGCTCGAAATTTTTCCATTTTTTTCCAGAGTCCGACAGATATATATATTTCTTTTCAACTAATAGACAATATATCAATAATCTTGCCCAATAATAACTCACACAAGGCGTTAAACAGTCTCGAGCGCTTAGGCCTTCACATCGCATATATAATCAGCCTTAATCCTCCTTTAGGACAATATCATAAGGATGCAATGTACATACGTGGATATATTTCGAAGGGTAAATGCGCAAACATCGATTGTCCAAAAAAAGAGTTACATTTCCAATGCAATTTTCGCACGGAAAGCCAAATTATCACATTGGCTTAAGAGTGCAATATTCTTGGGCTAGTGTCAAAAAATCTGCATCTCGATTTTGCCGAGTAAGAAACAGCCACTTCCAAAGGCTCTGGTTGCAGCCAATATTATTCGTTTCCCTCGCACTTTCGTCGACAACAATAAGCATTGCTTTTATCTCGTTATTTCTAGTCAATTTCGACATTATAACAAATTCCAAGTTTATTTCAATAGTGATTAATACATTCAATGATTCGAGGATGAAATCAAGTACATAACTCCAAATTGACGAATAAAGCGTATTGAATAATTGGATAGAAGCAATGTCAGTGGACCTAAACCATAAATTTCAGGCAAATTTCAGGAGAAATATCGAACTAGATGCGCCCAGTTTGGAGTTGGTTTTTGTCTCACTTTGCCAGACTAAGGACAGATTTTTCCACCAGCCCGAGTGATTGAGTTAGCGCCACAAAGAAATTCTAAAAAATACTCATCAATCTTCAGAATTGTCCATACTTATCGTTACTTTTGGCCTTTTTTCAATTTACGTATAATACAATTTTCATTAATATATTAATTATTAATTTTCTTTCATCCATAGTCTCTTGAAAAATAGATATCGAGTGTCACCACTCACTTTATAAAAAATAAAATACACCGTTTCGGCTATAGATTTAGTCAATATTTACAATTGTTAAAAGTGAAAGCAAATAACGTATTCGTTGGCTACATTCTATCCCATTTGCATTTATCGGATAGAATTCTCATTCCTATCTTGTACGTAACGCAATACTTTTATCCCAGCCTTAAATTGGACCTACGTGTGCTGAAAGCATTTTCGTGCATACGATATTACATTAAATTTATTAATAGAATATTACACACGGGACGCATATATCTCTCGCATGTGCGAAATCATTTGCGTAGAACGGAATCCCATTCGAAGCTTTCAATCGATGCGCTTTATTAGATATAACGTAAATAAATTCACCTCTTTTTAAAAAGAAGACTGTCTACAATGAGGTTCGTTGAAAATACGAAAGTTACTGTTCAATTCTCCAAGTATACACAATGCAATTACCTTCTTTAGCGTATGTTGTACGTAGGAAAACATTATCTATAACAATGATTGAACGACGTTCAGCGACTTCTTTGCAATAAGAATTCACACCAATTCAATATACGTACGCGACGCAAGTATGTCTCACGGTCAATTTCATCACAAACGCCTTAGATGAATTATGTTATCTTTTCAAATTACGTATCGTCATGACTATTCGTCTCAATCACTTTTATCATTGATGCTCATGTAAAAGATACTGGTATCGTGAGCCCTACCGATGCTCTTTAGCCGTATCCTCCTTGCGAGATACTCACTCTGAACGTGGCTCCAGGGTAGACTACTCTTGAGACGTGCAAGCGTCTTCGCAGGCATTCGTCAGACTTGCACGTATTGCTCGTCGTCGGTATCTCCGCCACTGCGACGTATCCTCTCGTAGTCTGGATCATCGTGGCTCTTGTAATTACTAACTCGTTCGTACGGTGGATCTTCTTCGGCTTGTTTGCTGTCGAGGCTCATGTACTTGACGCTCTCGTAATTAGGATCGTTACCACCGTTTCCTACGCTCTCGTAGTTGGGATCGGCATCGCTGTCGATACCGCAACCACGACCACCCACCGATGCGTAATTCGGCTCGTGAGGCATGCTCTCGTAATTTGGCTCCGAGTCTGTGTCGAAGTCCTCGGTGACGCTCGGTGGTCTTTTGCGCAAGCGGACTTTCTCGTAGCCTGGATCTTCGCTGCTTGCGTTGCTAACCTGACGATGAAATCCTCATTGAGTAATCGTTTTGGAAAAGGTTAATTTTTTAATATTGAACAATCGAAGAATTCAATCGTGCGTGTACCAACCTGTCGGTGTTTGAAGGGCGTCGCATAAATAGGCAGCGTATCGTCACCATTTCTCGAGGTACCGGTAACGCCGATTGACGCCGAAGGTCTGAGAGTTTCGTAAGTCCCATCCCCAGTGGGAGCGCTCAAGCGTTTTCCTAGTGCCGTTTTATCTGCCACAACGGACTCGTAACCGTGATCCAAATCGAATTCTTCGCCGAATGGTTCGCCATTGATTCGTAACTGGTGTTGTTCTTTAACTATTAATGCAGCTACATCCGAATCACGTTTAAGGATTTCGACGGAATCGTGACTTGACCAGGAAGCTTGGCTTACTTCGATCAAACTATGCTTCCTGCGCGGATCTCGTGCCGTTGTCACGCCACTTGTACTTGGAGCAGGATTTAACTCGTCGTCAACGCTATCACGTTTCTTCTTCATCACTTTAGCGTACATATCCTCGAGTGACTTTCCGAGACTCGACGTAACGTTACCTGCTTTTTGTGTACATTGACAAAGTCAAACATACGTTCAAAATCCCACAAAACACCAATAATCATCTCTTCGATTCGCATTTCCATTGTAAAGATATAATTAAAAATAACAATGTACCTCGATTATCGGTTTTGTTGCGTTTGTCAATTACTGCATACATATCCATAGGATTTTCAGGAGGCGGTGGCAATGGTGAATTAGCCTGGCGCTTTTCAGGCTTAGGTGAACTGGGATTTACCACAGAGCTAGTCGCACTCGATGACGAAGCTGGGTTGAAAATGATTGACGTGATAAAGGAAAATAAAAACGAAGAAAGATGAGATGTAGATAAAGAACAAGATTACGGCGTTGCGAAAATTAATTGATGAGAGCATCAGTGAATTGTGTACAAATTACGATCATGACAAACCAAAGAAGTGAACATTTGTTTGCTTCAAAAAGTTAACACAGTCTCAATGTGTAACGTAAGTTTTATTTTAACAATTAACAATTATAAAAATTTATGTAGTCTGTACAGATCTCAGGCAATAGCTTTATTTACAAGAAAATATGTGTGTATAAATCACAATTCGCGATTCAGTTGAGAACAGAATATTGAGCGTTTAGTGATGAAATTTGTTACCTTGTCTCGAGTGTGCATGAGCTACATGCCTAAGACTATCCACGCTTGGCGGTTGGGGCGCTAACGCGTAAGCTTCATCTGTTCGCGAAGGACCGGGCATATGTATTATTGCTTGCTCGGTTTGCGTCGGCCTACTGCTGTCCACGACCATCGGCTGAATCTGAGCGTAGGTTTCGCTACCACTCGTGTAAACCTTGTCTTGTTCGTCGATAGCAGCGTACATTTCATCTGAAAGTATACAATAATAGCAGACCTATTTTTGTTATTTCTTAAGTTTTCATTCGAACCAACGCACCAGAATCGTCCGACACTGTCGCATAATGAGGATCCGTAACCCTACGATTCGCTTGTCTTTGTTGTTGAGCGCCTTTAGTTTGTGCTATTATATTTGCTAATGGTTCCCTTACACTAATACTTGTATAACCCTCTTTAATAGAAAAATGCAAATAAAAACATACAATTATTTGACTGTATTGATTGCTCCATAATAATCAAATATTACGTTAAAAGAATAACTGATTAAAGAAACAATAAGAATTTTTACTTACTTGAGTCTTGAGAATCACCACTAAAATGCTGCTGTGGGCTGCTGTTTTGAGCTTGAGGTGGCTGTGGAAGGGGCATTAAAATTGGAGGAGTCATATAGGGTAAATCCTGGTTAGCCTGAATGCCACCAGAAATGGCAGAAGCAGCTGGAATGTCAATAGACGGCTGGTCAAGAAGGGAATTGTGCGAAGATGACCGACGACTTCTTGGTGGAGCAACAGGCAAGTTTCCAGCTGCTGATGTCGATGGTATAGCTATGTCGATAATATGGCTGCTGTTGTTTCTGTATTCAAATTGGAATATCATACACGTTGTAGTTTAAATAATAATTTTGAAATAGTGATAAACAAACAAACTGTAATATTTTTTTTACCTATTGTGTTGAACAGATTCAGTCTTTGGAATGTTGTGTACTTGTGCGTATGGATGTTCCTCTAAAATGGCAAACAAATTCTGAGTTTCATCTAGAAACAATATAATTTATAGTTTTTAATTTATGAAATATTACCACTGCTGGTCTGTGGAGTTTGCAGTCTGGCATATAAACTTGCTGTTTCATCCTGAGAACTTTGTTGAGACAAACTCTGCTTTTCCTGTTTTTCGTGTTTGATTCCATCTGGAATTCGTATAATTTTTAGTTAAAAAATACTCTTTCAAAGTCAAATTATATTAAATAATATTACTTTTATCTTGAACAGTTGCGTAAAGTTCTGATGGATCTCCACTTATATTTTCAGTCACTTCATAAATTGCATCTCTTAGTTCAGGATCAGTTTCACATTCTACATTTTTGTCTTTAGGTATATCTGGCAAGCTTCTGTTTGCTGTATTGCTCCTATCAAAAAAGATATTTCATAATGACGTAGTTCATATTAATACAGGGAAAATTTTTTAAAAATTACTGTTGGTCTACTTTGTAACTACAGGAACGAAAGTTTTAATAAACAGCTGATTGATCATATAATTATTACGGTTTGAACTTGTTTAATATTAATGTTATTTAACTAATGTTTGTAATAAAATATGTGAAACAAACAATTATATGATTTAAAATTGGAAACCAAGAACTACTATCTAGTGTTATGAAAGTTAGTATAATACATAATATAAAAAGCTCAAAGTAATCAAAGCGTCCACATCCGCAATGGTGTAATAAGCTGCAAAAAATTACATAAAGAAGCTCCTTCAACTTTGTAGTAAATTAACTTTATAATCGTTCTTTATATTCTACGAACAAATGCAGTTTTTACTCAATAACAATATTGTACTCACTAATTTTCTTTTCAGTTCTATTAAAATTTCAACTATTTAGTATTATGGATAAATTATAATAGTACTAATTTATACAAAAAAAAAAACATTATAAAATATTTAATCAACTTTTGAAAGTTAGTGAGTATATAAGTCTACTAATAATTGTGAAATAAATCCACATGCAGCCATGAGTCAGGTTTGATTGAGAAACCTTTTTCCGCTTCCATCGACTGTATCCTGTGGAATAGTTTGTACTGCTTCAGAAGAACTGGCTATCCTGGTGAAGCCTTCATTGTCAGGATGTGTAATTTTTACCATACCCGCTATCCCAACAAACTCACTCCTGTCATAGTAGGGTCTATTTTATGAACGATGAGAATGAAACCAAAATATAATTCAGAAACATAAAATTAAAATGGAAAATACTTTAAGTAAATCTACACACAATTCAAGCCAAAGTAATGATTGGATTTCCAAATAATCTTTAGAATTCATAATCGACATGTTCTATTTAATCCAAAATGGAAATGACAGTTGATACATGCTCTTAACAACACAAATAATTAATCCTATTAGTTTATTTCAAAATGGAAACATTCAAGATGTGTGTAGTCGTGTGTTAATGAAATGACATAATCAAATATAACTCACTTGTTGTTATTGCGCCTGCAACTGCATATGCAGGCAACAATGAGGCCAACAAAGGACACAAGTGCTCCAACGGAGATGATCCAGTAGTATAAAACATCTTCGTTAAACAATAAATTTACCATGTTCTTGGATCGGAAATCAAATTTTGCCTCTGTGAAGCCTTTGGCTATAGCTATTGTCACCTCCACTCAACTCTCAAGTCATTTTCACTTTGTCTTCGCTCTTGCTAGAGATTTCGAAAGAAATTAGTCCTATATAGTTGCATTTGTGCAAAGCTGTGAATAATTCAATGAACACTTTTCCAATTAGATGTTGACGCCCATATTTTGCAAAGAAGAAATTGCAAAAATATAGGTACTTGAGTCTTGAAATGGATAACGACTTACATTAAATTTTGATTTTAGAATCTCGTAGACACTTTCGTTCGACGATCAAATTAATTTCAAACATTTTGAAGCACTCTCGTCTATTGCACTGGCAAATTCGAATATGTCAACACATATAGATGAGCGTAGAATCGCGCAGAACGTAACCTCAATTGATGAATCATACGCCCAACTATTTCTGGGAGAAGCGTAGTCGGAATCGCCCTCACGATTCTAATGTTATGATTCGTCGTTTAAATGTACACGGTGATTGAGAAATCAACTTCGATTTTTCCTCACACACCTTCCTAAACGCGATGACGATAATCGAATTCCTGAAATTTCAATCATTTTTTTGAGTGCTATATTACATGTATAACTACTATACATATGTCTACGCACACTCTATAGTGACGAAAGACTATATTTTTAATATCATAATACATTACGTTACCGATCGGGCAGGGAAGTCGTACAGGTTTATTATACCTTTAAAGTAGATAAATCACGTCCTGCTCATTTAATTTGATCAAATACATTATGCTCCACTAAGAGATAGTCCATTGTTACAAAATGAATTATATCGACATTGATCAGCATCTCCAATATTTTAAATAATTTGCAAAACTTCAAAAAAATACGCTTTTAATGTAAATTACTACAGTGGTAGAGTCATTTACCTATGTCAATTTTTAGGAAAATTAAAGTATAATACAAGTTTTTATTTACGTTGAAATTCGAACGTTTAATGAAAACTCCCGTCGCCCACGTTGAAATCGGCCATTATTTCTGTATTCTTGCTGTAGCAGACAGGTTATAGTTATATATTTATATACATGCCTTCAAAAAATTGTATATAATTTACTCTGAAAAGTGTTAAAAAAGTAAGTTTTGCGCTATGATCGTTATTTTGTCATTGGCTAAGTTAGTGATATCTTGAAACAGGAAATCATGCTAATTCTACGCGAAATATCAAGAAGGCACTTGCCTTGTCTTCCGAATGTCTGCTATCAATTCCGGTATTTGGCAACGAAAAGAAAAGAAAAATCAAAGGATATCACGACAGATTTTAAACACAATTTGCCAGCAGCTCAACCGAAAAAACCAAACCGTGATCCTTTTGTAAAGAACTTGTTTTTAGGTGTTGTTGATACCGAATTCCTTGCTTATCCAGAGCCGCAACATTACGACAGGTAATAGTTAATTTAATTACATTTACGTTATTAGTACTTAATAGCATTTAATTGAATTGATTATTATTTGTCGAAGGTACAATGAATTCCAAGAGTGGCTACAACCTATTAAAGATTACATGAAATCTGTCAACCCCAAAGAATTTGAGGATACCTGTGAAATACCACCTCATGTTCTTCAAAATCTCAGAGAATTGGGAGTATTTGGAACAAGAATTCACGAGGACTATCATGGCAAGAATTTACTACATTCTGAATTTGCACAAGTCCTTGAAGCTGTAAGCAATATACCAGCTCTTGGTCTTTACCTTTTAAAACACAGTGTTCCAGCTATAGATATTTTTAACAAATATGGAACAGTTGAACAAAAACTTTGTTACCTTCCGAAAATTGCTATTGGACAATCGACTGCAACAGTCGCTGTAACTGAAAAGCACAGTGGACCTGAAGCAAAAAAGATGCTTACCACGGGGACTCTGGCTATGAGCGACGATCACTGGATACTGGATGGGGAAAAGACTTTTGTGTCAATTGCAAAACATGCAGATGTATTTGTGGTGATTGGTCATGCATCGCTAAGCGGTAGCGTAGCAAGACGTCCTGAGACTCTTACAGCCTTCATTGTGGATCGAAACACTGAAGGTGTGCACGTGGCAAACGATTCTATTCGGACGGTAGGATTGAAAGGCTTCGATACTGGCAGGATTTCACTGAAGAATGTAAAAATACCCAAGGAGAACATCCTTGGACAGGTTGGAGATGGTGCTCAGCAGCTTGTTGACCTATTTGCCAACACCAGACATCTCATTGTACCTATAACTATTTCCATACTTAGAAAGTTTCTAAGTTTAATAACGGAGGATATTTTGCAAAGAAAGCACTTTGAAAAAAATTTACACGAAACAGAAATGGCAAAGAATGTCATTGCAAAAATTACCAGCTCTATATATAGTATGGAAAGTATGCTTTATATGACACTAGCTATGATGGACATTTATGAGAATCAAGATGTGCAACTTGAAATTGCTCTCACGGAACAATATTGTATTCAGGAATGTTTATCCAGGTTAATAGAAAGCACATGGCTTATCGGTCCCAGAGCGACTACTTTAGTTCAACCTTTTGAGCAATTATTCAGAGATACCTTTACAATTACAAATTACGAAAGTGCACTGTTAGATACAAAACTTTACACTGCTCTATTGGGTGTTCAATATTACGGTCTCGCCATGGCTGGTAAAATAAAAAAAGACAGAAACCCATTAATGAATCCCAAGTATCATTTCATGAAACTGTTTTCTAAAGAAAACTCATTGAAATTGCATCTAGAGGAGTATTTGCATCCTTCGTTGCTAGATTGTTCTAAATTTTGCGATAGAAGCCTCTTTTTATTAAAAGATGCCACGGAACATTTACTAATTACAAATGGCACGAATGTTGCCGAAAAACATGGAAATCTTGGCAGATTAAGTGATATGGTGTGTCAGATATATGCATATATCGCTAATGTTAGCCGAGCCTCAAGATCCTATTGCATCGGTAACAAGGACTCTGAAAATGAAATTAAACTAAGCATGATGATGGCTTATAGATTAGAACAAAATGTCAAACAACTATCCGAAGATCTCAAAGTCAGTGAATATGGAAATGGCGATTACGTGGGTACTGAAATTGCAGACGTAACGTATCAGAAGAGAGGATATGTTGCAGTACATCCTTTGCAAAGAAATTATTAATTGTACAAATATGTATGTATAGTTTTTAGTCAGCGTTAAAAAAATATATCTCGAAATTATCCTAATTGATATACTTATGTTGCATATGATCTTACATTCTTTTTTGAAAAAATACATCTCAAGAGTGATTTGAACGATTCACTGATACTGACGCTATAAAAAACTATCGATTATTGGGAGTGCTTAAAGTTTTAAATTTATTTGTAGATACATTTGAGATATATGTACAAGTAACATACTTTTAAGTTAATCACGAGACAATTGCGGATACCTACGAGTATCAAAAATAAACCTATGTATATGTGACTTTAAGATAGATTGTTAATAAATAAAAATTGTTTCTTTTATTGAAGAATCGTTTATTTAACGCTGCTGACAGTGTGTATTCGCTAGCGCTATAATGTATTATCAATGACTTGACGGTAACATTTATTTATCTTTATCATAACGAGCTAAGAGCTTAAGTCCACGACGAGAAATGCACTGAACTGTATCGCTATTTTAAAGAAGACATTTATAAAAAACGTTCCTTTCAATATTCTAGTTTTTAGCTCCGGAATCAATCATATAACATTTTCCTATCTAACTTTTTTACTTTCTTTTGGTTTCAAAATATTTGAAAAATAAAATTAATTTCTCTTTATTACCTTAACGATAAGTTTCAAGTTACAGTATCTACGAAAGCTTATACGAAGCCAATGATCTAATAAATAATAAACGGCAAAATATTTGTACGATTGCTACCTTTTTCTTAAATAAACATTTATATTTCTGCTCAATGGAAATAATATCGTAATTATCAGTCTGACTGATAAATAGTTGAATGCCTGTAAAATAATAAACACTAAATAAACAAACGAATTATCCGAGACATTAAATAACAACTGTCAATCGAGTCCGTTGAGTTTTGTCGTCTAAGAATAAACACTGGAATCATCGTTTACCTCAACACCTAAGTGTTCAACGTCGAACGACGGACGGTACACGCTTCTCTGCTTTTTTCTACAAAAAGATCACGTTTAAATTTAATTCAACGTTTCTTTTTAATCTAGTTTAGAAATTCTGGAGTGCTTTGGAAGAGTATAGTGTTAATAGTAGACATATTATTAGGTTTGAGAACTACAGCCTCTCTGCCTGGACAATCACATGCTCCTCCCGATAAGAATCCGTGGCAGACCAACAACTTCTTACGCAGGTGAATATCAGGATGGTTCCAAACTCTAACTGGAAGTGACGATCGCTGCGAGTGTTGAGTTTCAGTTTTGGTATCAGAGTAGGTAGAATCTGTAACTCGAAATTCATTTCGTCGCCGCAGTGTCTGCACCTGCCGATGCAGCCTCCCATTGGGTACAGGAGTAAGGGTGCGGAATTATCTCTTGCGTATCTGGAACATCAACAAAGAAAAATAGAACACACTGTGAATTACTGAAATCTGTACATGAAATTGTGCAGTACCTCAAGATTTGGCCAGGATTTTTCTGTATTCGGCTGACAAAGTTATGGAACATCTCATCACCGTGCTTAGGAATGCTCTTCTCGTACTTTTCCATGCCACCGTCGTACCCTTTACCCTCGTCTGAAGTTTCACCGGAATGTCCAGCCGTGACATCAGGATTCGAACGCTGGTATTCCACAAACAAATCCCTCACGTGTTGGGGCACATCGCTCGTTGAATACTCCTCGTCA
Source organism: Chouioia cunea (assembly GCA_030064505.1). Classification (NCBI taxonomy): domain Eukaryota; kingdom Metazoa; phylum Arthropoda; class Insecta; order Hymenoptera; family Eulophidae; genus Chouioia; species Chouioia cunea. The sequence continues at coordinate 22,420,543 of JAOPFQ010000004.1, forward strand.
ACGGAAATGAATATTTCCGTAAAGCTCATAGAGTTTTTACCCTTAGATTCGGTCTCTTGGATAGGTGGCGGAGTAACTTCCTGCAGCATGCTTATCAGATCACAATGTGGCTGTGTTGGCGTATCGATACAAACTACTTCACCCTCTTCGCCCTCGATTTCTGCTGACGCGTGTGGCGAGTCTAGCCGACCTACTGCGCCTACCCCAACTGGAGATTCAACACTTGTAGGACTGAAATTACATGTAAAATTACTCCCAGTTCTCATCAGAAGCAGTATGTAATCAATCGATCACTGATCTAATTTAATTACTCATAAATATAACGACTCCTGGTGTTGAAAAATTGTTACATGACGAAGGAAAGCTTTGTCACAAGCTGAGTTTGAAGACTATTTGAATTAAAAGTACCTGTTTGCATTAGGATCGTCAACTTGCAGCTCCGAAAAGTCAGCTCTGAGTTCCTCTTCATAATTAGTATTCTGCGCTGACAAACTGAATTTGTTTGAATCGCTTATCAAGTTATTTCCATTCCTTTCAGAGTCATTGTCGTTCCAATTACTATCACCCCAATCGTCGGCATCAGCCAGCCAACTGGTAGCAGATGTTTGTACTGTGGCACAAGAACTCACTAATGTATCTGCATTCGTAGCTTGTTCCAGTGACTGAACCCTCAAGCATGTCCAGCTTTCGTTTTGATTCCAGCAATTTGGGTTTACACACGAGAATATGTATAAGGTTCTGTGGTATTTAGAATTGTCAAGTGGGGCATAAATTTGCAAAGTCAGTAATTGATGCAGCCCGCAAAGCCTACATTGAGGTGCAGTCAATGTTCCTTGCTCACTGTGCCAATCCTGAAATTATGAATAACTTTTTTAAGATTCACTTTGTTACTCTATGCTCGTGGAACTAATCAAGACAATCTTTATACGTCAATTCAATTACATTCTGATGAGAAAAGTGAAAATAGGTCAATTGATAATAGAAAAATATAGTATTTCACGTATAAGTAAAATTGAGTATTATGATGTGGGTGATATCCATTCGCATAGATATGACAATATCAAGAATGCAAATTTAAAACAATGACAACTAATGATTTTGTTAATCAGTAGATAACCGAATCAACTGGTTTCTAAGTTGCATTATGTTTCTATTATTTACCAATCAACCTCTTTGAAACACAACACCTAACTTGCAGTTTTGGTCAATCTATTTGACATATATATTAAGTACATAGACAAAGAAACCTTAGCAGTAGAATATCATACTGTACAAAAAACACTGAGCTACTGTGAAAATAGTACCAAAACACTTACTGGCTTGCCCCCAATTTTGTTCGTTGTAAAATTAACAAGGCTACGGTGCTTCTCAGTGACATACTCATCCTCGTAGCCCAAATAAACCCTTGTCTTGACATCCTGAGCCATTTGAACTGGGTGAATAATTGAATGCTCCAGACGGTTAACTTTTAAAACAAAGGCTCTCTCGAATCAACAAAGTTGTGACTACAACTTCGCTTACGAAGAAAAAAATGCTTGATTGAGGCAAAAAATAATGCCTTCTTGAGAAGCAGCAGTACTTAAGAACTAGCAAGCGTGTAATCCTATTGCAGCTGACGAAGCGTGAGACATGCGTCGTGGTAGCCTGGAAAATCGGAGCAGTAGCAGTAGCACGCTAACGCGTGCGCCTTTTTGCGGTTGCGGACTTATCGATTTTCAAGCCCCTTGAGCGTGTGTGCATGTGCATCCGACAGTGTCGTTGAAGAGAAAAACATACCTCATTCAAATAGACGCCCACCTGGAAAGTGTGTCACAATACTATGTTAAGTTCCCGACTCGTTTGCATCGTCTCAACCTACATTACCACTTTCCAGATAAATTAATAACTTATTGAAAAAGTTTCAATGTCTACATTGAAAGTTAAGTTTCGGTGCAGAGAGGTTAAGATTTGACAGTATCCCGATTTGACGTATAAAATATTACCGATTTTACGTACAGAAAAGCGGAAAAATATTGAATTTATAGATTATCTCACCTCTCGATCCCTTTGGTCAAATACTTTAGTTGATCTTGATGATGCGTCTTACGTATTCCTTGCTACGATGCTTCTTAATTAGCTTTCACGCAGAGCAACAGCGGTGCATTTTGAACACCCACGTGGACTTCAAAAAGCAGATGGCTTTATTTTGACCACATGACTCGAACGTCATCAACGTCACTTTTGAACACATTGTTTATTCGTACAACCGCGTATTCGTTCATCGAAAAGCAACGTTACACGGCAAATAGACTTCTTCGATTGCGTTCTTGAGTGGACAAACGTTACGATTGTAAAAAGCAACACGAGCTTTTATGCAGTTTTTAAATAGGCTTCAAGAAAATAATCAAAACATTTTATAAGTTATTTGCAAAGAAATGAAACGCAAACAACATTGAGTATTTTTCGCTAAAGTTTATTTTTCTGAAAAGTAAATACTCGTTTCTCAAGTGATATACAAAATGAACAATGTTATGACAAATGCACTAAAAACGCATCTTTGCTCATTTTCATGGTAAACATATATACGATCATATGCGGATAGTAAGGGATAAATTATAATCGAACGTTAAAAAAAGAAGAGCTTGCAACGTACTATACAGAGCTTATTGCATAAATATAGGTCGAAGTACCAAATAAACATTTTATACGCGTTAAAGAGGACGTCGTGATTTGTATTTTTCTTCTTCTTTTATGATTTCAATAAAGTTTATGCGTGATGTATCGAATGTACATTACAAAGGCTATACTAGAGTACTCGTAGTGGATAAATTAACTGCGTTAACGATCAACAGAAATACATGAGCGGCATAAAGTAATACATGATTTATATCAGATTTGTATTATTTGTAACCATAGGTAATATACCCGATGTTCTTCGATAAGACAATCGACCTGCGCAAGCGAGTTTTCATTTAGAATCGGAAAACAATTAAATCCTATATACTTTGTGACCGCCATCGCAATAGCACCATTACAAAAAAAATCTTGCAACTTTGGTCTCTCGAGTGACGTCTATAAAACAACGAAAGCAGTAGATCGTTTAAAAAATCTCAATCGATGGAAGACTACGCGGGAAGTTACATTTAGCCATACTAATTGACTTTTAGCTTGCGATTGATGTCTAATTAAAAACTCGTCACAGCTAGAATCGACTCTTATTTTGACATTGTCGAGCAAATACTTTTATCGCGAATGTAGGTAAATATTAAAATTGGCCTTTTTTCCTCTTCTTCCTCTTCTTCTTCTTCTTCGTCTTCTTCTTTGTTTGAATACGAGGCCAGCGCAAAATTGTATATTCTCAATACATTGCGTAGCGATCGTTCATAACCGCGAATTGCCAATCCGTTCGATCCATTTCCAACTCGTTCAACTCGCAGCCCATATTCGTGTACACATACGTATAAGATCCCAATTTATCAACGGACTTCACCTAGAGCTTTCAATCAACACTTTCATAGTAAATCTTTCTGACGGCCGCAATACTCAAACCGCTCATATTTTGTTTACATTTTAAAATATATCATACGGCAAATATCATCTTACTCATTTGCATAATCATTGTGATTAATCGTCACTCATATTTGCTTCTCGATCCTTCCTCTTTTCCCTCCTGTGAGATACATCGTATATACAGATTGTATAATGCTAATAATAATTTGCTTGAAATTATTTCGGTAATTTCTTAACGCAGTTTTGAGGAACAAATACTACGCGCATAGATTGATTTTCTCTTTTTTTGTTTTTGTTTTTGTTTTTGTTTTTGTTTTTGTTTTTGTTGAGTCAATATTTTCTTGCAACGATTACGTACGTAATATTAATTATAACAGGTAATTTATCTTGTTCAACTAGTAAAAACCATGTTCTTTCATAATGTTCAATGATAATGAAAACGTAATTCAAAGTTTACAAAAATACTATCAACGGCCACATTTTTCCATCGACATTTCGTTACTTTTTTAGATTCAAACCATTCAACATTTGAAATATGAGGCCATTATACATTAATTTTACAATCGATAATAACAGTAATCAATATCATGTATATCAGTTACAATTAGAATAACGTTTTAATAGAAGTATTCCTTCAAATCCTATTTTTTCTGTACTTTTATTTATGTATGTTTTTTTTTTGTTAACGAATTACAAAATAAAACTATCGATTAACCAATAAGCGGTTCTTACATTTGAAGAAAATATCAAGCATCTTTTCTTCAATTCGCGCGCGACAATTTAAACGGTACAATTCATTAATTTCAATTTTTTAGAAATCCATCGCAAACACCTTGACAAAGTCACAGTCAACTTTCGCGAAGTACAAGATTAGATTGTTGGATCTCGGCATTCTAGAACACGTAATACTAATTTGCTAGAAACTCATCAGCGAGGACAATAATGCCATTACAAAACCTGTAACGACTAAAGTCCTTTGTCTTTATAAAACTTTGGTTTTATGCTGCCAAATCATTTGGCCAACGCCGAAGAGTTTTTAGTTGTTCAAACTCAATCAAATAGTATGCACCAAGATCTTATGTATATCAAATCTGATTTCGTATTCCGTAAATCTATAATATCATCGTGTCGTAATAATTACTATTTTTCTTTCCTTCGTTTTTTTTCAATTTATTATAATACAATATACAGCTACAGACCTTTGCCCTAATCTCGCCATGAACGCAATTAAAAATCATCGTGTAAATGTTCGTGTTCGGTACATTATCTCTCTATATACATATGGATTTATAATATTTTTAGAGTGTCGTAACAAATACCAATGCGACATCGTTATTTAAATAGTATTAGCATCTTTTATATCTTGCATATTGTATTAAATACTTTTTAATCTACTCGATTGTATTTGAATTGTGTATATGATACATTTTAGCTTTTTTTAACATTATATTATTATCTATTTTTTCTGTCTAATCATTTATTTGTTAGATGTATTCACTAAACCCAGTATGTATTTGCACGTTAGGTAGAGCCAAGTCAATGCAAAAATGAATTGTCAATTGTTTATGTGTATGTAAACTTAGTTGGTTTACCGCGAATCAAACAGTTATTAGAAATTCAATCCAAAACCAGACAAAAATTAAAAGACTGATGTAAGATTTGCGTAGATTGTAAGGAAGAATTTATAAACAAATTAATATTATTCTACGAACGTATAAATATTAATGACAATATCGACTGACTAAATGCCTTGGAATGGTTAATGTTGATCAAAATTGCGACTTTTCATTTTCAATCAAATAATATTCAAAATGTACTTAAAAAACTTAAAACTAGAGTTACGAATATAAGGTGGATTTTTTATGTTTTTACGTAAGTAAATTCGGAATGGACGTTTTCTACGAGGATACTAAGTAGTTTGCGTTATTAAGAATCTATTCATTTCACTACAAAAGACTACGTACTAAGCGTGATTAATAAAATGTATACATGTAAAACATGTTTCCACCGTTTGAATACAAGCCACGACCAAGCACAACATTTTGAAGAATTCATCATTTTTTATATACAAAATTAAAAAAAAAACAACAATTTTTTAAAAAACTTCTCAAAATGACGAATTTCCAAAAGTACAAGGCTCTTCTCCAAGACTCTTCGCTCAACTGTATCTCAAAGTCTTTTTTGTAAAAATTAAACCACTCACAATGCATTCCATATTCGAAATCTATCGATACAGTCATATATGCATTACAACAACTAAAAGTATACCTAATTTAGCATTAGCAATATGACCGTCGTTACCATACGAGCGCTATTACAATTGAGAAAACAGAAAACGTCGATGTATTTTATTATGCTTTAAAACAGTCGCGTATCAGCAGAAGTAAATATTAGGAAAACAAATTGCGAGAATCCAACTATCCAGTAGACAGGCAAATATTTTTACGAAATGGCACAAGTGTTAAAAAAAGCTAATTAACGTCGTATCGCTAAAAGCAATCACGTTAAATGTCAAACATTCGTTGATCAAGCTTTGTCGAATTGACCCATGAGGTAAGACGCTCTTATTTCTAACGAGTGAACAATAAACAATATCGAATTGATTCTTTAGGCACACTTTTGACAGTCCGAAAAAATATTCATCCAGCTTTTAGTTTGTCGAAAAATTGGATTCCGATTAACCGCCATTCCCAAAATTAACTTTGCTCAATGTTTCATTTCCTAAAAGTAGACTTTTCTGCCAAACGAATACCTGTATTCCGATTCTTCAATTGTGATGGCGCTCTAACCAGTACGCAAGCAATTTATGCATTTCTCAACGTGCCAACATAAAGAAATCTGGCTCTTATTACTTACAGCATTCACAATCTACTTTCGATGGCGCGCTATGCCACTTATAAAAACCCCTTCCGAGACAAAGTCTACCGCTTGATTATTCATCGGAAAAGTTTAAGTACCATTGTATTTTATATCATCAGTTTGAAAGGCGTTTTACATACTTACACACCGTGACACTTTGTTCGCCAACAATTTGTTTTAGCGTACTCGCTAGACCTCTACAAAAATGAAAAAAAGCGCCGAGCTTGCAAGATGACAAGTCGCAAAGATTTTATCGACAATCCCGTAAAAAAATGTATCGCGAAAGATTGCAAAGGAAGCATGCAGCATCAGCCTCGTCGTCTAGTTCAAGGGAAGACAGAACATCTGCTTGAGCAGTCCCTTCTTCGGACTGTCCTCCTCGACCACGTCGTCGTAATCGTTCTCGTCGAAGACACTGTCCATCAGCGAGGTCATCTCGTTGTTGTTGTTGTTGCTGTTGTTGTTGCTAATGTTGCTCGAGTTGACGGAATTCATGGAGTCGTAGCTTTGATCGGTGAAGCTGCAGGTGGATCTGGTGTAGCTGGGCGTGTCGTAGCGAAAGGCGAGCGGTGGTGGAGGCAGGCTGTAATCGTTGTAATTGTCGTCGCTGTGTACGTAACGCATAAGGAAGAGTGGCTGCTGTTGAGCTGGTTGCGCTGGAGCAAGTAGCGGCGGGTGATAATATCGCGGCTCGACGTTGAAATGTAACATGGCTAGGCGGTCCTGGAGCTCGTTCATGTAGCTCTGATGGAGCTGGCGATGGTGCTCCTCGTGCTGGCGCAACAGTTGCTGATAGCAATCGTCGGCTGGAAGCAGCGAGTACTGGGGCTGGTACTGGTAATACTGGTGATGCTGTTGCTGGATCACCACCTGTTGTCAAGTTTTTTTTGCATTATTTTTAACGTGCCGTTAGTACGCGCGCTTCGCGCGACCCTTTTGTAGCTTTTGAATAGACGCAAAAGGGGGCACGAACGGCATAATGGATGCAACTCAAAGAGCTTTGACGGGAGAAACGACGTTACTGGATACGTGCACTTACCGCGAGATGCTCCTCCTCGCTGCACGCTGACGCTTGCTCGCTCGATGTCTCTTGTCACACGCAGTCCTCCAGAGACATTAGCAGCGGGTTCACGTACTCGAAGCCTTCGAATTCCGTCTGGTCAATTCTTTCGATAACACGCCTGCAATGCCATTTTTAGCTTTAGCGCTTGTCTTTTACGCGATGCGTTGTAACCGACTCTTCGTAACTGACCACACTACTAAACAGACGCTTACCAGATGCCCTCGGATATCGACGAGAATTTGAGACAACAAAATATTACATAGTACTAGTAGGCTACGGATAGAAGAGGGCTATCGTTGAGGATTCAGGCGGAGAACACGGAATAATTCAGCTTGATTCGCGAACACGAGCCCTAGCCAAGATGACAAATCACGCGAACGCGTTGCCCTTTAACAATGAACAAGGTTGTCGGAGAATTGGCGAATTATGTAGGAGGAGCGGGAGAGGAGGGAGGAGGGACGAAACCACTCGCTCGCTCTTTCTCTTTGACTTTCGTTCGTCTGTGGCGCCGGTACAGCCAAATACATGCTAATTCCCGATGCATAAGAGGGACCGTGGTAAAACGGAGATGCTTGCTATACAGAGAGAGAGAGAGAGAGAGAGAGAGACACACACACACACACAAAAGTGGCTTACGGATCATCGGGTGTCAGATGTACTGGCTCGTCCGTGAATTCGGGTGGGAAGTTTGCCAAATCGCGATCCGAGTCCAGGCGTGGCTTGTAAGGCGGTGTGACCTGTTTCTGCTCCAGCTGCAACATACATCATAAGATATGTTCAAAAAGTAAAAGGAATAGAATAAAAAGAGAAAAAAAGAGAAAAGGGTTACGCGAAATACAGATCGGAAAGGAAAAATACACTGCCTCGTGTTATGAATTTAAAAAGCGCGGATGTCCCTTTTCCTCTCTTTTACCCTGCGAATCGGGTCACATGTGCGCACTCTTTGCAACGGCTCATTTATATGGAATGACTGGGCTTTATCGCCGAGATAGATAAGTACGAGTCAGCGCAGCAAATCTATCTTTATTGATTTTACGTGAGCCGAGTGTAAAAACAAAGTGTTTGTGCGATTGACTGGCAAAGTGCTACGGTATGGAATATTAATAACTTGGCGTGAACGCCTCGTTACATCCATCCGTTCTAAAATAAACACAATTGAACAAAATGTACGTGTAATTTTGTCCAAACAGTCGATTCATCCGGGCAACGCAATTCATGTTGAGAAAGAAAAACAAACTCCTCACCATTTCCCAATCGATGGCCTTGAAGAAAGGATGCGTCATGATGTCGATGAATGCATTAGGGCTCCTGCCGCAACCAAGACGCTCATTGGGGTCTTTGCAGAGGAAGCGCTTGAGTACCGAGGCTGCTTTGACAGACAGCGATCTTGGGATACGAATAGTCTTTTGCAAAATCACTTGGAACAGATAATCTTCGGTGTTTTGATCGGGATTCTCCGAAGCACCAGCGATATCGAATGGACTGCGGCCCGCCAACATCTCGTAAAGAAGAACTCCCAGAGCCCACCAATCAACGGAGAATCCGTAATCCTCGCCTCGTAAAATTTCAGGCGCAATGTAGTTTGGCGTGCCGCAGAAAGTCGCTGTGGTGTCACCTTCGCGCACGCCCTCTTTGCACATGCCGTAGTCGGTGAGTTTCACGTGACCCTCGTGATCCAGTAGCACGTTGTCCAATTTCAAATCACGATAAATGATTCCTAGAATTTTCACAATTGCGCTCAATAAGTTTACGTGCACGGGAATGAATAACGCACGAACGTTGTATTCGTTAGGAAACTTTTTCCTCTTCACTTCTGACATAGTCAAGAATAGAAGAATAGTTTCGAGAAGCTTGTTTCGAGTTTCTAGTTAATTTGAGTTTTAACAAAGCTTCTTTGACTTGATTGCATTTGCTTTATAACCCAATGTCGTCTTTGAAAGTTCATTAAAATTTAGATCGTTTGATGCGGTGTCTTCGTGATATAAATTCACGTGTTAGTCTTATCCCCGGTAACAATCTTTCGTTCGTGCTTTCGTGACGTTATTTTTAAATTCATTATTAAATACACTATGCTATCGGAGTTTGCGAGCAAGAAAATGCAATTAATCGGCTGTTTATTAGCGACAAGAATTAGCATTTACGCAAGAGCTTTTTATCTAGATTGCTCTTATACGTTACTCGGATACGTTCAACTTTCTTAGCGATACTCTGAACTAGCGACGCATTTTTGTACAAGCGAGTAAGCGATAGTTAGTGCAAATGTTAATCGTGGTGCTAAATCTTTGAAAGGTAAGAGAGAACTCTATCTTGAAAGACACTGGACACAGAGAAAAAAACTCGAGTACAAGTAATCACCCGTCGAATGCAAAGCAAACAGGTAACCTACCCTTGGTGTGAAGGAAATTTAGGGCCAAGCTGATTTCGGCAGCGTAGAATTTAGCGTGATCTTCGGGTAGTCGACGCTGTCGTTGCATGTGGAACATCAGATCGCCGCCCCTCACGAACTCGATGACAAAGAACAGTCTCGAGGGTGTCTGGAAGCACGAGTGTAGACCAACGAGGAAAGGATGATTGGAAGCTGTCTCGAAGACGTGTTTCTCTGTCTGTACCCAGTCGATGTCTTCGTCATCGGTGACCAATGCCTTTTTTATCACTTTCATCGCGTAAATGCGTTTAGTCGCTTTTAATTCGACCATCAACACTTTAGCGTACGAACCACGACCAATTACGCGGATCAACTCAAAGTCAGACAGATTATATTGCCGGTCGTTTGCTCCTTCTGCACCGGGCATATCGTCCAAGGCCAACTCACCACCTTCGGCATCGTCTGCTCCTCCTGTCGATTGCAACGTTTTTTTATGACTAGCTTACTCGCAGTGATGCGTAGAGTTAATCGATCGGTACGACGAGAAACGTCGTCGAGTACCGTCGAAGATGCGCGCACTTTTTAACGGTTTCAACGGATCGATAGAACTTTGACAATTTAAAGGTATTAAATAAGGATACTTTGAGATCGCGAATAGATTTCCAACCTATCTATCGGTGATCGAGCTGAATTCCTACTAAATTTTGTACCGCAGTTCTGTTATTTTTAACCACGACTCTTTGAGGAAACAACACCAAGGTGATCATATTTAATCGGCAACAATTCATTTTACAACGGACTGTTTATCAGCAGAAAAAAAATAATTGTTTTTCGTAATTTACTTAATGAACTCGACGAAAAAGGTTCTCGGTGACGAGAAAATTAGCGTGAAATAACGTTGTATCCCCGGTAACAGTTAGCACATACCCGGAAGAAGTAAACGGAAGGGTCGTTTTTAGCATGCGACGTTTTTCTTTCTTTCGTTTGTTCTTTACCCTCGGTAAAATAAGGTATGTGGAGCTACTTGTCTCGAGTGGTGGCAATACGACCGACGGGATTTGCAAGGCTCATTGTGAGAGTGAGAAAACTGGGTTTATGCGGTCTAGATTCTCAGTAGGAAAAGGAGAGAATGGAGTTTACATTTTTCCTCTTTTAATTCTCGACACAGCTTTTACGTATACGTTGAAAGGCGTTAAGATTCCGCTGCCGTTTTAGCGTTTTAGTTTTAGCGTTGAATGTGGCTTCGTAAGAAAATTTTCAAGCTCTTCTGATATAAAGACAAGTGAGCAAGAACAAATAACAATTGCGTTTGGACGATTAATTTCCGGACAAACTGTTGACAAAACTTCAGCGCGACGCTCTTGATTGAAGTTTCAATCGCGCCGTGGGGAATATCGACGCGCACAAACGTGCTTTTTTTAACGATCAATGTTTGTAAAACGATTGGCCAACATCGAAAAGCGAAAGACACGCGCGATATCGACAAAGTTCTTCGATCCGAACCTTTTGGAAAAAAATACGAGAACGATTTCCAATATAAGCACATGTGTAAATGAACTCACGATTACGAAAAGCATGTTCTTCGGCAACGGAAGGCTCGGCGCTTTCGTCGTCGTGATGTACCCCAGGTGGACTTGACTGTGGCGATTCCGCTTGACTTTGTTCGCCGTTTCTCTCGGTAGGTTGCTCGACTAGTGTCGAAGCCGACTGTGGTTGTTGAACGACGCAAGGTTTGCGCACGACTTTGTGACACTTCTTGTGCACCAGAAGCTTACAAGTGATACACTTGAAGCCTTGTCGACCAAGACCCCAAATACGATCTTGGCAGTACGCGCAGAATGCTCGCTGTCGAAGAAATCGATGAAATTGTAGTTTTTAACGAGACAATTTAGATTACGAAATGACTTTGACATTTCTACGTTTCCAACGCGCATACAACTAATTCTTTAGGTAACAAACGTCAAGCTCCAATTCGAATTCTCCGCGTACAGCGGTTACCTCGTTCGAATAAAATCCCTCGATAGATATATTAGCCTACGATAAGAGTGGGACGAACAAATAAAGATAATCACCTTCGTTTAGTCGAAAAAAGCAAAGTCGCTGCAGTAAAATCGAACGAGCGTACACCGTAGGTAGAAATACTTACCCTGTTGAATCGTTTAGCTTGGAAAGTGTGTCCGTTCACCCGATACAGCTTTCTCCATCTGCGTGCGCCACGTCTGTAGATACTCCCTTTTGATAAGAAAGGAAAAAAATACATTCCGCTTTAGTACCGCATTGAAAAATGTGAGCGTGGTATCGCGAGAGCGAAAGAGGGAAATACAAAAAAACGTATATTGCACCAAGGGGAGAATATTGTCGCGGATGTCATTTATTCGCGTTATAACGCGTATAATTCCACTTTGTAATTTGTTTCGACGTTATAGCCTCGCTATAGCCTCGAGCTTTACGAGCTGGCGTCCTCTTCTTTTTTTTCAGAGATTACAAAAGATCGTCTTTCTCTCCGCGCTATTGAATAATTCACTTTTCCTTTTACGAACTAATCAAACTGTAGAGATAAACGAACATCTCCCAGCAGATATTATCCAACGATTATCCGACATCACGAAAGTCCCTCGCTCCATCCGCAATCGATGATAAATCTTGTCCCATCCCTTTCAGGATTCTCGCGTTAAAAACCATGGCGGTGACTCCGCACTGTGACATCTAACGTCAACGCGCCATCGGGCTCGCTGGCTTCATCACTAAGCGCTGCCGCTACAAAAATCTTTTTCTCGGGGGATCAAACGCACCTACTAATTCGTCCGTTAAGTGAAACGGAGGAGTGCGAAATGAAATAGCGCAAGCTCCGTTTATTAACGAGGTATACCGTAGAAAGTTGGACTATTTCAACATAATTAACAACGGTAAATAATACACACGCGATTGTGTAATGAATCACAGGGAAATACAAAAAACGGAAGGAAATGCACGAGATGCTTTAGTAGGTTAAACGTGTCGTTTTGATGCTGTCTCGTGATAAAAATAGGAATCAGTGAAATATAATACTCGAATTTCATACGAGCGAAACCAGATTTGGCATTGCAAATACTCGTAAACGCAACGTTGTACGTGTGCGCGATCGTATTAATTAACGAGCGACCTTTGTCCACAAATTAATTAGTGAACGAGGAAATTATAACGCGATTTGCAAATATATAAACTCCACACGCACGCGCGTACAATTGAACAACGTAGGATTTCCAGTTTTTACGCGTACGTCGTAATATGCGGTTGACGAAAAAAAAATTTTGTTTAAATGAAGAAAAAATAGAAAATTAATATTGTACAAAATGAAGAATCAACACTTTTTCTTCGCAAGATACCGCACGTGAGGTAATCCAGCAACGAAATAACATCTTCGAACGACTCATCGAACGATTCGTCCATAGTCTTGGTATACAACATTGACGTTTGATCACACGTATATAGCACGTGCGCGCGCGTTCAACTGAGCTTGATTTTATAATATTATAGGCAGAGTCGCGCGCGCGTTAGTGACGCTTCTTCGCGATCTGATTAATGTCTTAGCTCGTATATATGTTTGTAAATAACATTCAGCAAGCCTCGTACGTGGGTTATCAATCGCGCATTAATCGACCTGTCTGGAATTTTAATATCGTTCCAATAGTATCGATTTTGGATAATGGAATTCGATCGATCGTCAGTTTTCTCTCTGATGATCAATATCCGATCGACTTGGCTTTTTTGTTGTTGCACCGTTTTTACGATCCATTACGAAAACTCACCAGACATTTTATATCTTCCTTTATCTTTCTCTCTCTGTTCCTCTTAAAAAAAATATGTGCAAGCAATTTGAGGCAATAAAAAGGAGACCGTCCTTATACTTTCCGCGTGTATGGTTTCTTTAATAATCCCACATCCTACAAGATATCCTCGGCTCTTTAGCAAAAACGTCTCTCCCTTGTCCCTTGTGTTCTTTTTCTTTGTCCGTACTTACTTACTTTGTGCTTTGTTGTAAGAACCTTCGCTTTAAATGACTTTACGCGTATCGAATAGTTTCGAAAGTTTCGATATCTTGAAAAAGAAAATCACAACGACCGAGACAATGCAACATACACTGTTCTCGAGTCGCAAACATTGAGGTTGATTTGATAATCCCGAACCGAGATACAATCCAAAGAGGTACGTCGACGCACACAAACCGCAAGCCTATATAGGGATGTCATTAGGTTTCTATGCTACGAGATTTCTTACAACGAAAGCTAGCGCCGCCTTTCATTTCGTCCTGCACATTTTAACGAGTGCCAAATGCTTTTGGTGCTTTCTACGCGCTTTTTTCCTTCCTTCTAATTCGTTTTGAACATTTGCTTCTTGCCGCTGACATCGTTAGTATAGCTCCATTTTTCTATTCGTCATTTTAAACTAACGTGGTATAAACGTTAATTTACAGGCAAATTTTATACTCGTTCAGACATGGATATTTATACGTGACATTTATACGTGAACCTTTCAACCAAATACTGCGTAAATTAAGCAAAAGGTCAATGTTAGTATTGAGATGGCTAAAATAGAAAAAAGGCTACCTCAGCTTAACCTACATTTTCGTTTAGAGAGAAAAAAATGTTTTTTTTTCTTTTTCTCTAGAAAGAACTTAATTCTCTCGGTCAACGCGTACTCTCTCGAGAAAAAAACAACACAGTATACGGAATTGAAGCAAGCATACGTCGACCAAGCACTGCTTACTTCATCCTTACTTTATCGTACGAGTTTTGATCGGAATTGGATTACTCGATGACATTGTAATACGACGTGGGAAGCTGACGATCGAAGGAAAACCAACAATAAATGTACACTTACGATCCTCGCCTTGGCATGGCATACCCGGTGCAGCCGGTACCGTTGGGAACACTGCAACAAAAAACAACAAATGGGCCGTCAGTGCACGAGTACCAAATGAAGAGTTGCGCATTGCGCACACCCTCTAACTTTTCTCGAGAGACGCGTGTCTCTCTTTCTCCCGTTAGCTTTTTAATTTGTTTTTGCTTCATAATTATGTCGTTAAATTATGGAATCGCTAAATGTTCACATTCATCAATTCAATAATGCATTTCAGAAATAAGCGGGTGTATAGCACCGACGAAACAACTTGGAATACCAAACTGTTTTATAATTTCATTCAATTTGCAAATTCAAGTTGGCAAATTGTAATGGCAAAAAAATAAATAATAATTTGTTTTTTCGTACGTTCAAAAGCGATGTTCAAATAAAAATTTATTCATTCTCGCGCCACTCAACTTTCTCGCTAACTCGCTACGAACCTTATCTTCAAAATAGAAGTGAAAACTTCCCCACTCAAATTACACCAGCGCGAAAAAGGGGGTTCGCTTGATGGATATCATCTTTTTTTTTCTTTTTTTTTTTTAATGAAAACCCTCGTCGACGTAGCTCGAGGCATGTTTACTCGTGGGCTGTTCTTTTCGACGGTCAGCACTTTCAGATTACCTGCGCGTGGCTTTTCTTTTCTATAAATCTTTACCCCATCCCTTGGCATCTTGACCCATCGCATTGCAAATGTAATTTTGCTTTTTTAACTCGAGCCAAGTTTTGGTGTTGGATCGATTATGGCTAATGGAGTTGGCAATCACAAAGACATTAGTCATTTTTGTTATTGTTGTTGCGCTATTCTGATTTTACGCGTAGCTTCCGATTCTTCTATTCTGATTTTTTTATTCCGTAGATTTCTGTAGATTTCTGTACATTGTCGTTATTTCGTGATACGAGCCACAGAATCGCGTCTCTTGATTTAGTTGAATTGTTGGTAATTAGAGCAAACGATAACCAAATTAAAGGCAACTCCTACAAGCGATAACTCATCGATTGGTACGAACATAGCCGAGAATCGCACTCGACACCTTCTCGTGTAACGATAACGGGGTTGGCGTCGTAGCGATCCGCTAACGATTATCCCTTTTCGCGCAAGTATATAGCTTGCGCTTACGTGCAGCGCAGCACTTAGGTGTACCCACTAGCACCACACCGTGCTGTTGCAGAATGCGGCCTACTTGGCCGTTATGCCTGTCTGCATCGTCGTCGTGCAAAATAAGAAAGGCTTTTATAATTGCGACGATTCCTTTCGTGTGGCCCTCTTCCTTCTTTTCGGTTTCTCTCTCTCCCTCTCTTTTGGTTTTTTTTCTCGGAAGAAACTTCCGCCAACGAGCACCCCCTTGCGTTCCACCTCGCTTAAGTAATTTAGGTTATCGAGAGGAGGATCGATCGTTAGATTCGTTCGATATACTAACGATTAATAATCTTATTTCTGGAGTACATTAGAATTTCAATTGGCATTTCTTTTCGAGAGTTGTAGGATCGGATGTTTACACGACGGACGAGTGCTCTTTACATCGATTTAACGGGAGTGTATAGGTAAAGCGTTATTTGCACGAGGAAATATCGACTTTCAAATCAGACGGATAGGGCACACGCATTAATTGATTGTAAACCATTGTTTCCGCGCACCGCAAACACCGTGGAACGTAAAAACAAAGAGTCATTGATCATTTGCGCGATTCTTTAGCGGTGCAACAATTATCGTCTAATAATACTAAAAAATCAGCAAGTTAAAACGATACGTATACGTCAAGTAGATAACGTCCCAACTTGGCAGCAACGTATATACAGCTGCTCGAAAAAAGCTCCAATGCGCCGTTAATTTTGGAGGATCGCAAAATGCATAGGATGAATCCCATCAAATTTTTCATCGTAATTGTACCGCAGCCACGCGATTTGACGCAATACGCCGCATAGACTACCCGATAAGCATCTCTCGTAAGAAAGAACGATTTTAACATTGTAAAGAGTTTTATACGTAGTCTTTTTTTCATCGGCATTCCATTCGGTAGCTGAACAACGCACTTTTTACTTTTTACTAATTCAATGCGTGAACAATACCTACGCACGAGTCTCGGGCGTAAACTTAAAATGTAAAGTTAAACGGTAAAATTTAAACGGATTTAACGCGAGCTTTTTAATACAATGCAGAGATAGTCATCGTGCGATTTTTTTCCAAAACGGAATTGTGGTCCAAAGGCTATTTTGGTCAAAAATAATTCCTAGAATCAGCTTCGTTAAGTACTTTGAAAAAGGCTAAGCCGCGCATGCGTTTGAAAACATTGTAGCTTTTTTATTTCTCTAAAATTCGCTGATTCGTTACGTGAAAGCCGAGTGTAATCGAAGCTTATTATTTTATGTTGTAAACAAGTGACCTACTTTAATCACATGATAAAGTAATGAAATTCAAACGATGTACTCGTCGCACTGGAAAATTAGCAACGGACAAAAGAAAGATAAACCGTGAAAAAAAACTGCTACGAAAGCTTGGTCGGATTACCAAAGCGCACTAATCACCAGGTTGAACAACAAGCAGTAACAAAGCTCCGCCGAGATAACATCAAAACAAGAAGGAGGAGGGAGAGAGGAAAAAAAGGGTATAGACATCGTTCGTACGCAATTAGAACAGCGTTAGACAACAACAAACGAAAAAAAAAAGAAGTAGTAGTAGTAGAAGAAAAAAAAGAAGAAGAAGAAGAAGAAGAAGAAGAGGAAGAAAGAACAACGTAGATTTTTGTCGACTTTGCGTGTCTGCTTATCAGGCAAAGATAACGCAATCCACAAACAGGCACGTATACGTCTAGCTTGAAAGAAAGAAAAACCGCTTGACGAACTGCACAGGTGTGAATCAATTTCCAGGTCAAGTTTGATCAATTAATCAGTTCATCTTCCTGCCATTGCTAGTATGGAGAAGTACGGAGAGTAGCGCAAAACCGTTTGAACGTTGGGTATGCTAGCGAATTCGATGACATCGTCTACTCACGAGAATATTTTTAATACGTAGTTTCTCTCGTACGAGCATGAGGTCTATGTATACATACATTGCAGGCACGTTAATGGTCTTTGAACGATATGAATAACGTTTTCAATGCTGCTGCGAGAGTAACTTGATTTATTCGCGTATCCTGCAACTTTTGATACGACGAAAATGTACGTGTTATTATATATACCATTGGAATTGAAACTTCTTCCCTCGTTTATACACATAATAGGCAAACATTAGCGACGTTATATTTTACCAGCATGAAAACCGTTTTCTTTCTTTTTTTTTCTTCTATTTTACGTTACTAGTTAACGAAATAATAGATGTCCCCTTAAGCCTCGAAGTTTTGAAATTGAACGTATAACTTTGTTTGTTCTCGCTATTTTTACAACTTGGCTAATAGATCTGATAACATTGAAGATTTAGCAGTTATTACAGCGCATTTCCAAGGTTCTGTGAGCAAAGCAAGTATGTTTCTTTATCAAATTGTCGACGAGGAAAATTGACGTAACAAACTCTTCGAGGCTGAAATAGACCCAGAATTCAGCTGTTGTTGACGCAAACGATTAAGTTACAGAAATCATCGACGAATTCGCAAGAAGAGAGAGAGAGAGAGAGAGAGAGAGAGAGAGAGAGAGAGAAAGAGACTGACGAAAAAAAACACGAAAATTCCCTCAAGGTTCACCCATCTGGCAAAGGAGAAGAACCTTTCCTGAGGGGAGTTGCGTGATTCTCAAGGGGAAAAGTCAAAAACACACGCCAGCAAATCTGACGTGTACGAAGCGAAACTTTGATAATCATATCCTCGAAGTTGACGAGCGAAGGCAAAAATAAGAGAAGAGAAAAAATATTTCCCCGTTTCAGACCAAAAGTTATAAACCCAACTAATACGTATAAATATTTGATAAGTAAACGTGAACAAAAGCCTCTTTTCCTCCCAAGGGATTGAAATAATACTACGTTATTTTCAACTGGAAACTTTACGTAATTTACTCCTACGAACTTTTCCAAGTTGAACCCTGAGCTTTTGTGAATAGAAATTTTTGAAACTTGACTTCTCATAAGTAAAAATAAGCTTATAAAAAATACTCTTAACGGTTGTTTGTCAACTACAAAAACAACTACTTACGCAGTGTCAAATATAAGTTAATCTCTAACGTCAAAACTACTACGACATTCGATGCAAGTATATAATATTATTAAAACTTCGAAATACAATAGTCACAAGTGTACCTACTATTACGCGGATAGGTAGGTTGGCGTTTGCGTATAAACTCTATACGTCGTAAGAATACATCTATATACTTTAATAATACGTATTTCACGCTCATACAATTGATGAACGAGAATGACAGTCAAACGAAAGGGAAATAAACGTCGCATAAAATATACGAGAAGTCGATCGTCGCCGCTAAAACTTGTTATTATTTACTCGGGTTAAAAATAGTCTCAAGCAGCACGCAAGCTTACGAGTTACGTAAAAAAAGGTCTCACGAGGTATATATAGGTATCTACCTGACGACGGCGTTGACATCCCGGAGGTTTGCTTTGGCCAAGGTAAGTCATTGTACGACATTGGGTAGGCGTACATCAGCGCTGCTCGGAACATCTTCGCCTAAATTCTTACAACGTCATTCGTGACAATAATCTTTTTCTATCTTTTGACTTGTTGGTGAACGTACTAGCTCGTTGCGAGCTTTCTTCTCGCAAGCACTCGCGCTCAATTTCATACATATTTCAATGGGTTATTCACATGCGAGGAGAGGGGGCCATGTTACACCTCCCCGTTTGAAGTCTTTCACTCGACCAACTGTTTACGTGTTTTGCTACTGTTTGGTACTTTCGTACATAGTCGCTATGCTCAGACGCACTTTGAAAACTTGACGAGATCACTCGATATTTTGATACTGCGTACAAATATTAACATTCATCGGTCAATCCGTAAAAAAAAGAAAACAAGCAACTTGTAACTCGGGAGTAAAACCGAATATCAAACTTCTCGATAAAACTATACGTGGATTTCGAAAAGCGTTAGCCCAAAACTTTACCCCACTCGATCGATATACCCTTCACCAAGGGTTCGCAAACTTGCACTTTGAATGAAAAAAAAATAAATAGAAAGAGGGAGAGAAAGAGAGAGAAAGAGAGAGAGAGAGAGAGAGAGAGAAAGGAAGCATCGCCATCGAATCGAAAAAAAAAAGCTCACGACACTCGGTGCAGGCGACCTACATGCAGGCGACGACACGAGATGCGCACACGTCGACGAGCGGCGCAGAACTGTTAGATAAAAGCACCGATAATGATCGATTTAAGTCTCGCGCTCGGTTTATCGCTACTAAGGTATATACATTTATGTATATGTATACATGACAAGTTGTTGCATTAGAAGCCTACCCGAGAAAGAATCACCACCGCCGTCGCTTCGTCCCCTTGACCTTTTACCTGCATATGGACGATTTGTCTTTTTTTTTATCTCGATCGAGAGAAAGATTTGCGCTGCTAGACGTGTTGCTTTTAATAGGTCATTGCTAGATAGGATTTGTATTTTAGATGTTATCAGTAGAACGACCGAGGGGCTTGTTAACGGTTTTGTTATACATTCTCTGGGCAGAAGCATGATGAAAGCATTCAGCAAGGATTTTCAAATGGCTTGTTTTGAATTTTAACGAATGTATATGTATATGTATATGTAGTAATACACGTTACTGTTTCCAATGATGCGTTTATACATTTCTGTCCTTTCTTTTCGCCTTAATAATAGTGATAACGTTAGCGAGAACTATAAATCACAATTGATCTGATGTCGTGTGGATCGTTACGTATTTCCCAGTGAATTAAGGTTGTTTATAGTCAGACATATCGTATTGTAACGGTTTTTAGCCTTTTTACAAAAATTATTACCGAGTTCTAAGCATCGACATCAATGGCTAATGTAACTGTGACCTGGTATTGACGTATTGCTGTTTGATAAGCCAAATCGTAAAGTACTCGTGATCGTATTTGGCGAAAGGTCGCGCGAGATATAATATAGAATTAAACCGAAGCTTGGAAAATATACTATTTCCTTATCGTCGGGATTTTCGAGGGAATTAATTGTCTGCTCACAATGAAAAATCAACTTGCCAGCAGAGTAATCATCGCATTATCTCTCTGTCGATTAGATAAGAGACCTCAATTTTCTTCGTTTCTTTTTTTCGTGAAAGAGAGTAAGTAATGTAGCACTAGACCCCCCCCCCCCACCTACTTGCCAACAAGAAGCGTACAAACTTGAATAATCGTTTCACGGAAGACTTGTAACAATTTGCATAACCCACAAGAAATTTTACGAGAATTGATCGTCGCCAAATCCACCTGCGGCAGCGACAGAGCGAACGAAAGTCCAACGACATAAAAAATAAGGCTGAGAACGAAAAAGATGGAGAGAAAGAGAGAGAGAGAGAGAGAGAGAGAGAGTAAAAACATCCGTCGGCATTCACCGAGGCGTCTTGTAATTTCACTAGCCCTACTGGAATCATGCCAGCCTCTTTCTCTCTCTTTTTTTCCGGTAATCACTTTTAACTTGGTGTGAGAGCGCGTCTACTCACAGCTTTGGCAAAGTGCAAGTTTGATGAGCAAAGAGAGCGGTTTAATTTTGGGAAGGTGGTGTAACAAAAAAAGAAAGAGGAAAGAGCAACGTTACGTAGTGTCATGTTGAAGCGGCAAATTTTATTTTACACGAAGAATAATTAAAAAACCAAAATAAAATCTATTGCAAAGTTAATTAGATGCGACATCAAAGATCGGTGTACCGTTGATTGTGCTCGACCGCGCCTGATATTCTCGATTTGCATTTATAAGATAGACCACAATCTCGCGTGACTCCTTGTTTTAATATATCGCAAAATCCAATCAACCCTTAAAAAAAGAAAAACTCAATTTGATGATGTTTTATTCAACGCCTTGCTGTACGATTCACAATCAAATAGCAAATTTACATCAACAACAATTTGCCTTTCAACCACATTCAATATCAACTTTGTATTTTGCAGCAAAAAAAAAGCAAAAAGCTATGAAAAAACTGCCTATATATGCATACCGCCAGTGGTGGGTGTCCACGCGTAAACAGTAAACACGAGAAACTACTATAGAGCCTCTCGCAAAATGATCCTCTGTCGATGCGAGAGTCTGAAATGCTTTCAAGCCGTCTCGTCTCGTGGTCGTATATACGTATGTATGGATATATACACTTTCCTCTCGTGCAAACCTCCCTACTGACCTGCATTCGAGTGTAGGTTCGATAACTCTGCACGCGTTTTCCCGCAGCGAGTCTGTGCATGAGTCTCTATTTTTTTTTCTCTATTCTTTTTTTCGTTGCGCTTGCATTTATTTTAGTAGATTGAAGTGTATTTTCACGAAGGTGTAACAGAGGCACTTTGGAATGTTTGAACGTACAAAAGTACGAAGTGTGAATTACCGCGAAAATCGATTTGTTGAATTTGCCGAAGAACTAGTAAATAACGTAATCGATAGTGTCGTGATACGTCTCTTAGGAGAACCGCTAAAAATAGACAACACTCTTGTCCGCGAAAATACACGATCAAATTGTTCGAGTTATCAATAAACACACCAGAGCAAATACAGCAAAGAGAACGTGACGTTGCCAAGCGCTTTCGAGCTCGTTATTAACCGAACATTTATATTTAAAAAAGACCCATTCAAGGAGAGCTCTACTCTCTGCAACTTGCACACAGCGATTGTAAAGCCTTGAGTATCGATAGTTTAGAATAGCACCGAGTCAAGATAATGAAAGAAAACGCGATTATCGCAAGCGCCACAAGTTTTTCGTGCGAAAATAAAAAACTTCGCGTGGGGCCCACGGCCGTGTGTCTGTATTTTCGGAACGAAGTTTTGGTGTACACCGAGAAAAGACGCCGCCGTATCGTTGCGTTGTAGGCAACCAGAAAAGAATGGCGTATTCAGCGTGCAGATGAAGGTGTATAGTGACGATGATTTTCAACGCTTGGTTGTTGTACTATTGATGTAGCTGAGTTTAGGCGAGCTAATTATCAGCAGGCAACAAGCGATAAATTCAATTTCATTTTCAACTGTAGACAATGTAATTCTCGCCAAGAGAAGAGCAGGATGAGCTCAAATTATCGTCGATGAAACGTTTTCTTTTTCGTTGCTTCTCAATTCGAATTTGCCGACGCGGTCGTAAACCAACAGTCTTTTACAAAGATGAAAACTCATTTTCGCCACACATTTCCAGTTTCATCCGCCAGTGATGAATCGAAAACAAAACAAACCGCGTGTAATAAAAAAATTTAACAACGAGTCACCAATCCGTAGAAGTGATTCGTCGGGTAGAAAAAAAGATATAGCAACTGACTCACTTTCTATAAACCGATGTCAGTGTCAAAACAAATAACAATCTACGCATCAGGACCGAACAAGACATGCGCGAAAATTGTAGTCGAGATGCCTCCGACGTGTCGCTGCTCAACACGTACGTTAATTGCACGTGGCCTTTAGATGGCCCCGAATCATTACCGTTAATCCGTAAACTCGGCTCAATAGGCTGACACGTGCGCGCATTGTCTCGTGTGCCCTGAATATTCATGTTGCGTTGGCTTTAGCTTTTGTACGTTGCTGATATGGCTTTTCTTCGAGCTGAAAAATACACGTTTCTGTGCTGGATAGACTATCCACAAGAAAGGAAGATTACATTCTCAGAATTGAAAGCTACATAGAGAGATCAAAAAATTAATCGAGAGCACTTTGCTCTTTTACGTGCCGACGGTCAAATTGAATTGAATACATCGAAAAAGAATGCGCAATAGGAAAAACTGAAAATAATAGAAAACAACTTTTTTTTAGCTATTGACCAAGTTGAAGAATGAATATTTCCTGGGAAATGAAGAGAGGTCATCTTTTACCCACCGCTGTTGGAGGGAGCTTTAATTAAAATGTTAATTGCGCAGATAATCCGGAAGTGTCTATTGAGCTTGCAAGTGGAAAAGATACGTAATCCAGCAGAAGAGAGAGAGAGAGAGAGAGAGCGTTTTCAATTAAAACAACTTACGTCAATGAACTTAAAGTCGCAGAAATTCCCTCATGATGCAAAGTATATTTTTTTTGTTGACGTCGAAATCAGGATCGAACTAGTCTTTTCAAGAAAGCATCGAGTTCAATCAGCATCAATTACTCGCTATGACTGTACGTTTGCGAGTATATACATGTATACAATACCCACGCACACCGCCGTTGACGCCAGAGAGAGAGAGAGAGAGAGAGAGAGAGAGAGAGCGCGCATTTGGCATTTCACGCTATAGTTGATATGCAATTTATAACGATAAAAATCCGTTTTTATGATGTTCAATTTGTAAAGCGTCGGCTGTTATAATTGTCAGCTATAATAGCCGTACTTTTCCGTTCCGCCGAAAATATAGGTTTGACCCACATACACATCTTTCGAGTCACGATATGTAGGTACACGTCATTATGCACAAGTGATATACCCGTAGAGATTGTTCTTGCTCACTAATGACATCGTGAAAATCGAAACCTCGGGATTATCTACTTGTTCTCTCATAAATATCAACCGCAAGTGTTCCGGATATGTCTTTTGCTAATTTGGTGCTTCCATGTAGTTGAGATTTCGCACTCATCTGTCTGTATAAAAGTCGACCTTTGGCATTATTTATATGTTATCGGTGTATTTCGTGGCAAGTTAGCAACCATTTAGACGTGTGAAATTATTTCGATAAAGCTTCAAGTTTGTTAATACGTTACTTGCCTAGAGAAGCATTACGTGCAACGAGATTTTGAGAAGCTCGCTAATGCATATTCTCGGTGACTGAATAATTTCGGAGAGCTGCTATAATATGTAAAAAGCATGATACATAATGTATATAGTAAGCTTGCTGGATTGCAGCATCCCTTAACCTCTCCCCCTCCCTCATCCAGAATGGTATCAACCATAAGTCTACATTCCAAAAGCTAAAGCTGGGAATAAACAAACAATAATGGATAAACACCGATGTTGCGATTGAAATGAAAAAAAACTCAAACTTTTCAAGGGTTACAACCTCAAAGCTGAAAAGGCACAAGATAGCGAAGTGGCAGAGAATGCATAACGAATTGATGGAACGACAATTGCCATGCAAAATCATGCACGTGATTTGGTGAAGTGCAGCTCGAGAGATAGAGAGAAAAACAACCTCGTCTTTCTCTAGACTGATGCAAATCCACAACGACGACTGCTCTCTCGTGACGTGTCGCGTCGCTTCCTTTGGATTAAGCTTACACGCCATCAACATTTAGACGTTCTCATGAATTGACTTATTTGTTATTTTTATTGAGAGAGAGAGAGAGAGAGAGAAAGAGAGAGAGAGAGAGAGAGGGAAGCGTATGGTAACATTTGTTTTCCAAACCCGGAAAATGACAGTTTGTTGCGTGAAAATTATAACGGATGCTTTAATTATTATTAATGATGTGTTCTTGAAATGTTCCGTCTTTGTCGTTGATTGCCGATCAAGTAACAAGCAAGCATTATTGCCAACGTTATACCATTACTTTTATCGCACGACTTAATTTCACAGTCAAAGCTGCGTGGAACTAGTGATTTTTCTTAATGATACACGTTGAAATCTTTTCTTCTCAATTCCAGCCCAACGCCCAAGTATTAATAGTTGATTTCAGAAACAACCATGTATACCGACACAATGTCGTTAAAATCTCACTTTAACGAGTCAATTAAGCGATAAGAATCGTAAAATCATTTCCTATTAACCACATTTACCGTTGAAAGCACTCGATGAAATAAAAATGCACCAAAAAAAGATATATCCTCCGAGGAAAATACAAGTTGTTGAATTAACCAGTAAATGTAATAATTAAGGCAAACACCCTGCGAGAGAATCCTTTCCAAAAAGGCAGCGCGAACCCAAAGCTAAAACAAGCGGGCGGAGAAATCAGCAAGCCAAACGATAAATAATTGATTGGGCGGCATAAAGTCGCACGCTATAGTTGTCGGTTGGCAACCGTATTATTAAGTAAAATTCCATTGCACTACTACAAGTAAACGTAACCCGAAAAAAGAAGAAAAAGAAAACACTCGGCTTGTTTGCTGGAAAAAATGAAAAGCTGAACGTTCAGCGAGTAGGCTCTCTAGCAACGACTACGCAATCGTATAAAACGAAGAAAAAAAGTCGTCCCTCGAGAAATGTTATAGAATTCGCGCGTGACACCCATGCGCGCGTTGGAACTTAATTTCGAAGGCGGCGAAGAGGGTGAGTAGGTATATTCCAGAGGCGCCGTTTGAAACTCGATTCTGTACTCTCTCAACAAAAAGCGATAGCAGGGAGAAAGAGAGAAAGAGGACGACGACGACGCCTTCAAGTCTATCGCGCGATATTTCTGTAATTCAAGCGAGTATTATGCATGTGCGTGTGAATGGGTTTCATTGATTGTTATCTAGATAGTTTCGGGTTTGATGGTGCAGCACGAGGAATTTCTCGATTGAAGTTCGATCCCGCGAATAGTCCCTCGTTTCCTAAAAGGCTATCAAAGCACACTGTCTTCTATTATTTGGCCATCGACTCGAGAGACATAACGCCGGTGATTACAGGCGGACAGACTTCAATCGAAAGAATGACAATGAAGATGGGTGTAAGGAGATAATAATTTGCTGGATTTCGTCGAAATTCAAAGATAACGTCGAACGTGGGCTGTGCATCCCAATGGGTATACGTAAAGCTCACCCCACGAGATGTCGTCAAGCCAGAATTCAGGTTCCTTCTTGAATCCATAAGGTTCGGGATGGGCGGGTACGGCCATCATCATAGGCAGCTGCGTGGAATACGGGCCAGCAACAAGGCCAGCCGGTTCCGTTGGGAAACTACCTGGTATACCGTGCACGAGACATCCAGTCGCACTGGTGCTCGGATGTTCCATTCTGGTTGACGTAGTGGTGGTAGCGTACAGCACGTCAGCAGCGGCAAACTCGTCAAATTCAGCATCCGACAAACCAGCAGCGATACAATCATCCTCGTTGTTCCTCGACGAATGTCGCGATCTCGATGGTGGTGGGCCAGTATGTATCAAACTACTTGGATGTCGGCAATGATGATAAACAATTGGCTGCTCGTATTCGCTCTCGAGTGGCGAGTCGGGAGCTGGTGCTGGCGGCGGTGGCGGTGGCGGTTGTTGCTGCTGCTGATGATGATGATGATGATGTAGATGATGGTAATCGCGAGTCGCGGCAAGTGGGGGTGGTGGTGGTGCTGGTAATTCGCGATTCAACGTATAAAACGACGAGGACGAGGAGCCAGCTGCCGCTGCTGTCGCTGACTGTTGATCGGCCTCGGCGGCTAACAATTCCAACTGCTGGTGCTGCTGCAACGAGTGTCCCGGTTGATGATGTATAATCTCGCTCGAGCTCACACCCGCGGTACTAGCTTGAGCTGGATGTTTGCTGGTGCTGCTAGCATTGTTGTTGTTGTTGTTGATCGTGGTGGTGGTGGCGGTGGTGGTGCTAGCGTTACCGCTCTCGGTGCTGCTGGCAGCAGCGAGCAATTGTTGCTTGAGCTCCTGCTGCTGTTGAAGATCCTCGGTGACCTGCTGCTGATGGATAAGCAATACGGGCGCGGGTTGGGCCGGTTGAGCTGGGAAGTGGCGCTCCTTGTCGCGACGGGGAGAGCGCCCTCGGTCGCTCACCGACGTTGCGCTCCAGTAGCCCCAGGCCATCTTCTTCGATCTCTCTTCTCTGTCTCTGTCACTCTGCCTCTCTCACTCTCTCTCTCTCTCTCTCTCTCTCGCTCGACTTGCTTTCCGCTTTTCAACGCATTGATGCTCGACGTAGCCAAAGCGTAGGTGTTACTCGGCGTCCGCTTAGATAACGTGTTTGCACGCGCGTTCTCGGGTCGATATCGAGAAATCCTGGGCGGCGGCGACAACGGCAGCTACCCCCAGGATACAACGCACTGTTCCACCAAAGAGAGAGCGAGCGAGAGAGAGAAAGTACAGCCTCGTGCAGCTGCGCGCGGCTATCGACTGCCTTTGCTCCTCTTTGCTGCCGCCCGGCTCGAGCGAACGATATACACACACGCGAGCACACACACCCTCGCGTACACACAATGGAGAGGGATAACCAAGCTAACGCGCATACGCTCGTGCGCAACTTCAACCCCTCTACGTTCCCGCTGCTGCTGCTGCTGCTGCTGCTGCTGCTGCTGTTGCTACTGCTGTTGCTACTGCTCTAAAGCTCCAAACCCACGACTAAAAAGGGTTTGTCCGTATGTCTCGATCCGCGTGAGATTTGTCGTTGAGATGATTGGCTACGATTGTACGCAATACACAACGAGCGTGCTGGCATTCTTTTCCCGTAACGTCAAGCTACCGATTAACTCGGTGGTTCGTTGTGTTCCGAGTTGTCACTTCCATTTTCATTAGGCAATGTTGCGATTTGGAACCATTCGATTACGAGAGTTTCGTACTTCGTATACACGTATACGTTCGCTTGCTTCTCGAGTTATCAAGTTTATCGGGTATAATATCTACGTAGCACGCGCGCGCGCGCAACGCGGTTGGTTGTTGTTCCTTGCAACTTTGCGTGGCGAAGGTGGTATAACTACGCGACGTAAACGTGGATTCACGTAGATCGACTTTACCACGCTGCCAAGGTGGGGGGATACAAAATTCGATTTGACATTCGTTCCGAACTAAGATTGCGTCTACGACGACATTGATAAATAATCGATAAATAATCGATAAGTGATCTTTCGATCGCCGCAACTGTTTGACGGAGAACGAGACAAAAAAGAGAAATCGCGTTAATGCATAATAATTACCGAGCACGCGCGCGCGCGCACGCTTCAAAGCGAACAACTAAGTGGAAAATCGTTTGAGGAAAGGAGAGGAAAAAAGAAACAAAAGCCCTGGCGTCCCTGTTTTTTTGTATCGCGCACGACACACGGTCTTTTTGCCGCGCTACCACATTTTATACGTATATACTTTATCATAGATGAAAGCATATCATTACTTACGAGTTGGCCAAAGAATGATGTTTTTACGATGCATCGAGGAATTTTGAGGGGTTGAGGATGATACATACGCACGAGGTCTCGTATGTTTTACGACAAGGGATTATCGTTCGCGTATCGGAATTTCAAGGATTTCAATGTTTTCGTGTCTTTTTTCCCGGGATAATACGTTGGCAGGTTTGCAAGGTAGTACGTACGATGGTATTTGGCAATGTTCGAATGGCACGTATAAAAGAAATGCACGAGTGTTGTAAGTAAGCATTGAATGCTACTGGAATTAAATAGGATCGCATACTCGTTGCTACGAATGCACACGGTAAATGAATTAGAACGTCATAAACTAATACACGTATACGTGTATACGTCTCTATATACGTACATACGTTCTTTGGAATTCGGACTCTAGCGAGTTATTTTATTCATCCGATTGATTTGTCGAACATACCAGCAATTCATAACTGCTTATAAGCGCGAAAAATGGTGGCCCCACCCATCGCCTGTATAAACGATCGTTCAATCAAAAAGTAACATGTACCAAACTGTGCGAGCGATAAAACTCCGCCAAGCATCACTATACAAGGAGCAAATACATCGGCAGTGTCCTTTTTTTCATCAGCGTACAACAAAAAATTCCCATCAGCCAGCCAAGCTTATGTAACAGCTTGCCTAGAGCTTTGGCGTTGTCTAGTACACACGCACACATACACATGACAGCGAGAAAGAGAGAGAGAGAGAGAGAGAGAGACAGAGACAGAGACAGAGAGAGAAAGAGGAGGGGGGGGGGAATAACGTTCATCGTTAACGATCGTCGGTCTGTTGAAAATATATACGTGAGCAACAAGGTCATACGAACGATTTAATTTTTCAGGATGTCTTTCTCTTTTTTGCCCGCGGGACACTTGGCCAAGGAGATGCACACTGCGCTAGGCTGCGACATTGAGCGACTATTCCATTTTTTTTCTTTCTATTCTTTGGCTTCATTTTTCTTTTTCTTTTGTTCTTTCTCTTTTTTGCCCAATTGATATTTGGCATCGTGCCCTGTTTTACATTATTCATCGTTACATTGCTGGTGAACCGAACGCGCACGAAAACTTATTAATAATTTTCGAGAGATTCGTATTTAGTCGATATTTATATCGACTAAAGATAAGGGGGAGGGGGTTGATTAATTATTCGTTCTGTTTACTTTTACGCTCCCGCATTGCATTGTAATAATGACGTATCGGTACATTGCGCGTTTTTACAGTTGATTAAACGTCGGCCGAGTTTAGTTGTATCGTCGTTCAATATTTGGGCGCGTAGTGCAGTAAACGCCAATGCGAGGATAAATATAGATCCGTTTAATGATAAAATAACCAATTACAGTCTTGTCCACGCCATTTATAAATAAACTTTTAAGCTCGATTCTAAAAATATAAGTGTCTATCGAATATTTCGATAGTTTACTTGTCACACCAGCGCAATTATTTTCAAAGTAGAACGATGGAATGCAAACTGATACCATGGCAATCTCTGACCACGATCCGTCTGATACGACTTTGGAAAACATCTTTGCTCCGTTGAAGTAGCACGAACGCCAACGCATTGCAAGTACCTTCAACGTGTGCATTAGTCGGTCAGTCGTCAAAAAAACACACAGAAACACGACATTCGAGTACAATTCTGTTTTTTATTTGTTCGCTCGCTCGTTTGACGACTATCGATCAAGTTAACACTGATTTTACAACGATACTCGAAAAATATCTGGCGAAGACTCGAGACACGTATGTGCGCGCACGCGATTGTGCTCAAACGACGCGTAAATATTTAACGTTTGCTAAACGAGGTGGTAAACGAGAGAGGTATTATTGTTTCGCACACACATATATATACGTCACGCTGAGCTGCTGATTACTTGGCTCGCGCGTTATACGGGACTGTGTCAAAGTGCCAAGTAGGCTAAATGAAATATATACCGATGCGCATTGTCCCGGTATTATACATATGTATATCAACAATTAGTATTTTCCTCGTTTACACATGCATCACGATTCTCTTATTTATCGTCGACAAACGCAGTATACTTGTCTCGTGTTGTACGTAAAGTTTTCTATTATTTTCTTCTCTTATACGCGACGAGGAGGCGCGCGGCAGCTGCGAGACCAATCGATAACGTTGATGTCTCGATTAGATATCTTTGCCTCCTTTCTTTTACAACGTTGTTTCGCGCGTTAAAAAAATGAAGGAAACAAAAGACGTATAAAAAAATCACACGATTCTCGCGTAAACAATAGTATTAAAACCGACTATCCAAGCTTGGATTTAAAAATAAGGAAAATATTCAACACTTACAACGTCGCGACGTGTGTACCTCGCGCGTTAGCTTATATTCATTGCATTCAAGGGCCAGAGAGACAAACGAAAATCTCTGGCAGCCAAGCAATCCCGCAAATGTCTGAGAAAGAAAGAGAGAGAAGGAGAAAAGCTCCACGAGACACCTTGGAAAACTCTGTGAATGTCTGAGTGTGTGAGTAGGAGTGGTGGAAACGAGGACAAAAAGCGAGAGGAGAGCTCTGCGTACGTGTCAAACGTAGCCTGTGTCGAAGCTGCATTAGCGAGAAAGAAAGTCGAGTACGCGCGGGAACATATAGCACATAGCGAACCACCAGACCATTAGGCTTTTCTTCAGTGGCCGAGGCTCTCTCTCTCTCTCTCTCTCTCTCTCTCTGTCTCCATGTCTATGATTGTTTTATGGAAAGCGTTGAGGCTTAGTTTTCTTTCTTTCACTTGTTTGCAAGGCATTGTATCACAACTGATGTGCCTATGCTAAATCGACCAAAAGAAAATGAAAAAACAACGTACTTCGATCCAATTTCCACAATGGTGTAACCATGTAATTTTTTAAGCTTGGTTATATCCGACCAGCTTTCGCAAAATAAACGAGAGAAAGATATTGCACTCGGCGAGCGTCTTGGCTATTGTTTCCTAGTCAAAGGAAATCGGCTAAAAAATAAAGCAACCCTTTTCATTGTAGCACATCCAAGCTCGGAGAAATAATGTGGGCCAAAATTTACCATCTTCTACCGTCTACATTACTATATATATATGTACGCACACATTCATCAAGTTGTCTTTTCAGGCAATCATTCTCTAGCTCGCGCAAAACCAATTATTTTTCGCGTCCAATATGCTCTATGCCCAAGTTTTAGGATATTCTTGTTTTTTTTCTTTTCTTCTTTTCTGCAAGGGCTTATCGACCTTCGATCGGATTTCAATTTAATTGAGCGAGCCTCGTATTTAACAGCGCAAAGATTTAATCTTTTTTCTCTTTTCGCGATCGCAAGTTGCCATGCAAATTTCGATAATTGTGTCCTATTTTAAAGGAATAGCACGCAACCCAAGCGGGATTATTTACGGAGCAGTCGCTCGTTGTGGCTTTTTATTTGCGAGTTTGCATCGAATTTATAATTGGATTATTGATTGAAAATACGCTCCGTTTCCTCCAAGCGGTGTATACGTTAAGCCTCTTTGTTATTTCGTTAGTCTGCAATTTGATCATAATTCGACGATCTTTTTACCGCCAAACGTTAAAATACATTTTTTGCGATATCTTTTGATTTGCACACCAATTATTCACGATAGAGCGGATAAATTACTGTAGGTACATTCCGGGTGGCTCTCAATTACTTGATGTTCGCGGTGAATACGAGAAAAGGAGAAAGAGAGAAAAAAAGCTCGCAAGGGAGCACCTTGCATCGAAATCCAACAAATCATGATTAATTAAGGCAATAAGCCTGAGGAAACGAAGAAAACTTTGCAAACTGGCAATCTTAGAGTCCAAGCGAAAACGGCGCAATTAAGCTCGTAGAGAGAGGGAGAGAACGAGAGAGTGCAACTTTCAAAACCCATTTCGCAACGAGCTTTCGCGCGCACGATATTTTCTCCCTCTGGGCGAATCGAGGTCGTCGCCTAGAAAAAGGGACGCCGATTAAACAATAACATGCACCCACTCTTCTTTTTCTCTTCTTTTCCGAGAGAGAGAGAGAGAGGGGGGGGGGGCAAGTGGCGCATTAATTCAGGCCGAATTATCGCGAGAACGTGTGACGTTTTTTCCAACAGAGAGGGAGAGCGAGACGCCGTGTCTGACTAATCGCTAAGGCTTTTGTTGGCGTTCTCATGACAATGGGATTTGCGCGCCGAGCGTACGCCCCAAACTCTTTTCTCTGTTAACTTTTGCAGACGTCGCCGCTTTCCGTTTTTGTCTAACCTTCGTTTCGCGATGTAGTTTATCTTTAGCCGACGCCTCTTTTCTTTTTTTACTTTCACCTAGAGCTTTGTACATTTCATTCATAAAAAAGCAAAAATAATTCTGTTTCGAGTGTATCTAATACGACCGTTATGTCAGACAATATACAAATAAATGACTTTTAAAATAGGACGCAAATAATTATTTCAATGAATTAACCCTGGGTATAGACAAGTTAACGACCAATTGAATTGTGAATTCTTAAATACTTTTGTTCAACTCCTCTTGGATAATCTCAAGAGCTCTTCTCAGGTTAGAGCTTTCGTAAAAGATTCACTGAGTCGACAAAAAAAAAGAAATTCACGCCTCTTAGCTAACCCGACATCTTATCGTGAAGCTTTAGTCGAATAACGTATAAAGGGTGCAGTGGAGAAGGATTGGCTTTTTCAAATTCACGAGTCACGCCGCAAAAATGCAAGAGGAACATTTTATTTTTCGGCGAGCTTCTTTTCACATTGCTTACGTAATAGCAGCTCTTTTTTTCCTTGACTATCGAAGCTTGAAAGGAATAGAAAGGAGCTTTTCAAAAGCCGTAAAAATTTGATTCTACCATCTTGCAGACGTATAAAAGATTCTTGAATTGGCAAACCCAATAGAGAGAGAGAGAGAGAGAGAGAGAGAGAGAGAGAGAGAAACTTGACAGTACCGACTCAAAAGCTCACGAATATTGTATTCGCGCAAGCATCTTGTTCGTTTCAAATAAATCAATCGAATACGTAAAATTTCTCCCGTAGGACGATAAAAATGAAGAATGAAGCGAAACTTCGTAGTTGATTTCACATTCGCTCGCGATCGGTCAATGGAATGACTCAGAGATGGAGAAAGAGAGAGAGAGAGAGAGAGAGCGCAGTTATTGGGCGAAGAATACGACAATTCTCCCTTATAACTTCCCACGCAAGTGCGACGCGATGGAACGCCGTTTCATTATTCGCCCGCGCAAAAGCGTATAAGATATTCAACGGAGAATTTGCTTGATGCTTTTATATGGATACCAACTTTTCCCTATATTACTTCATTACGATTCGATCATTTCCTTTCATTTGTTTAATCCGCCATATTACAAAGTATTTTATTGCCTCGATGTCACAAGTAGCGAGAGTGTATTTGTCCGTTTGTTCTTAGCTGAGTTTCGAATAGATTTTTTAAATTATTTGATATTTGACAGATTTATAAAGTGGACATTTCGAATAAAACATCTATCGCCTTTGGCTTATTTTCAATGTTTCTTTGTATTAATAATCAATAAAAAAGGCGTTGGAAAGAAATAAATCCGCAGGAATTGATTTCTCAAGTGGAACTTTCTATACTTGGACGTTTATTCCTCGATCTCTAGGGTACTTTTTTAAGTTTCCGTCAGAGGAAAAAGCCAGAGGATAAATCGCAAGAAGTGCAAGGGACGGAAAAAGGAGCGAGAGTTGGGTAAAGGGGGTAGAGGGGCGATTCGGTCGAGCTATAAAAAGATAGAAGGAATGAATTGCTAAAAGAGATCGGATCCTTCATTGATTTCCTTATTTGACTTGTCGTTACCGGAAAATGAAACGTACTCACCCGTCTTTAATTTTGTCCAATTTGCCGAGAGGAAAAACAACTGTTTCGACTCGGCAAAAAAAAATCAAAGAAAACAGACGAGGGACTATATCGTCGTCTATATTGATTTACCCATATTTTGCGAGAAACCAAACTAGATACGAACAAGACACCGAATTGTTGACCGATGGCACGTTTTGACAGAAACGAGGGAGCAAGAAAAAAATAACGGGCGACCTTGGCCGAAAGAGCCACGGAGGTGATAGCACTCGTATGTGCCTGTGTATATATGCGCATCCTATTCTGGAGGGTCTCTGCGTTAATCTTACGGTCGAGCGTGCCATCGTTCCAGCTCGTCCAGGGCGCTTTTAATTAGCGAAAGATAGATTCTAAACAATGTTTGTCAAGGATGAACGGGGGCGCGAGGAGCGACGGGGGTCCAACGTCGTTTAATAAATCAATCGTACATTATTCAATTGTTTTGTTGACTTTCACGCTGGGAAGCTGTTGTAACGAACACGATTCAAGGAAGGTTGGGCGCGATAACTGGACCTATTTCTTCAAACGAAATGTTCTCGCGATGCGCTTCAAGTTCGCGAGATTCATTTACGCGCACTTTGTTTAAATATATTTTCCAACTATATCGTGTACACCCGTTAATATTCAGGTCACCGACGCTTTCGTCAAATGAACCACCTAGCGACCTCAAATTGATTCGTTCGAAAGAAACAATAAGTAACAGTGTAGAGATAACGAGACACATCTCTTTCTAGTCATTGTTCGACAAAGTAATTTTCTGTCGAGGAGTGCATCATTCTCTCGCTTCCAACTGACCTATTCCAGTTTTACGGCGGACATTCGCGATAAAACTCGTCACGGGTTCGCGCAAATTCTGAACCCCCCCCCCCTCCCCTCGACGAACCAACAGTTTCTTTTTCCCTTTGTTTTCGTGCATTTGTTTTTTACCAATCAAACGTTGTCGTTTTAATTAGAGTTGCACACGACGAGTTTACGGTACACCGAAACACCGAATGGTTTCCTATTTTTCGGACATTGCGCTGAGGCTGAAGCACAACTACTTTTTTTGTTCAGTTGATCAGCCTAGTGCAGATAGAATCCTAATCAATCGTTAGATATTAGTAGATGATAATCAATTTAGAGAGAAACCTAAGTTGTCGACGATATTCGCTGTAGACGTCCTTGAAAACATTGAGACACGTGGTTAATCGTACGATAAATTGGATATAATCTTAATGACACTAATTGCTCCAGACAACCTTAATAGTCTTAATGCTACGGCAGATTGAACGCGAAAATTGGGAAATATCGATGTTTTAGTCTACAACGAATGGAAGACACGTCGGATGCACTTTCGGTTTCGACTGTAAAATTAAATAATAAATCATCGAGATCGCTATTGCATTATCATTGGATGAACGTAGTAAGTTTGTTAAGGTTCAATAACATACGACAGAATCGAGTTACGCAAAGCTCAGTCAGAACTTTCTCTTAGCAAATAGAGCGACAATATACGGTAGTTGAAACGCTTCGATGACTCGTCGACTGTGTGACTGTCGAACGATCAAATGCAGAGACGCTCGGTATCGCATGGCTTGATCTAATAAAACAACGTCTTCTCACGACGAGTGTACGTCTGTAGAGAGTA
The DNA here is from genome assembly GCA_030064505.1 of Chouioia cunea. Taxonomy (NCBI): domain Eukaryota; kingdom Metazoa; phylum Arthropoda; class Insecta; order Hymenoptera; family Eulophidae; genus Chouioia; species Chouioia cunea. The sequence continues at coordinate 22,456,691 of JAOPFQ010000004.1, forward strand.
CTGAATTGAACTCTGATTTATGATTTTCTACTCCGAGATGTGACCTCGACTCCAATCTGTCTCATTTTTCGAGCGAATTCGTACAGTCAATACGAGACGTGGTTGAATAAAATCGTCGATAAGACGAGCCTCAAAACCAAATTCAAATTGAATATCTGTATTACTTGCAGCGAAGTAAAAACGGCGAAAACGTGGGAAACACACACAGAGGCGCTTCGTTAACGTAATAATTTTGGAGTTGAGCCAATTTTATTCGACCTACTCGGTGAGTTGCGAGTTTAGATATAAATATGTAAATATTTGAATTCACAGTTAACACGGGTCCCTGGACTGCACAATTAACTCTCGTGTATATAAACGGAGAAGAGTTTGCGCACGTGCTCGAAACTCAAAATTTGACTTTGAAAATGGGACGGTGACACCTGCATCGCGACAACACGCTCGAAACTTTAATATTACGTAAAAGGAACTTTGGCGTAAGTAGCCTATAGTCGATATATACCCTTGTGATTTCGGCTGTTTCAAGAACAACCGAGAAATCACTAGGAGCGAACAAAAGAAAACGGAATTTTCGCTAAAAAGGTGGGGGCAAGCGCAGCAGAGACCCAACAACTTACCGTGATACCAGTTTTCGCGAGTATCGTTGATTGGAGGATTTTTATGAAAAAAATACGGTAGTGTACGTACCGTGAATGGTGATCTCGGTGTCTTTCTCGAGCTCGTAAATCCTGAGTGCCTCGTCGAGTTCCTGTTGAGAGACAATACGGCAAGGGTCACCCTCGTCATCAACCCATTTCATAGTAAACTGATCGGGTCCCGTCGCTCCAAACCCACAAATTGCTCGCATCTCCTCGCGAAGCTTGTCCAGACTTATACCCGCAGTTATGTAGGTTATCTGAACTTCTCTGCAAATTACACATTCGTACTGTCAAAGAATCCTTGTTCTTTTTTTAACAAGCGCGAGACACACGCTTCGACACGAGGCTGATTGGAGTGCAAATTAAGTGTCGATAACAGGGATTTTATACGTCTTTCTCGACGAGCACGAGATACGACAGTCGTTAAAAAGGAAGCTCGAGACAAAAGAAGATCAATTCGTTCCCCGGAAACTCCTTATTCATTAGTGTCTTCCGGCTTTGTCTTCTCTCCGTGCTTTACTATCTCACTTGCGACAAGTACAAATTGCGCGAAAAATCCAATGAATGGCTTCGAGTTATTATTACTTTTGTTACGAGGCTCATAAAAGAGAGAGACGAAATTGGAGTTTATTGGACAAATAAAAAAGATTCGCGAAAAAAAGCCTCGTAAAATAGAAGACGAGATGGTTTTACAACATATTGAGAATTTATTTTATACTACGGCCAAATGCCCGCGACACCGTGCTTTTTGAGAGAATTCTCATGGTTCTGAAAAGAAACCAATTATTTCGTTGGTTGATTAAATAACGAAAGAGTACAACGTAAAATGGACTTGTAATCTAATAATGCTTTTATTCTCTTTCAATGTTCGTGTTTTTTCTCAAACCGATAATAAATCACTCGGTAGTTTATAGTCTCCTCCTCCTCCTCCTCCTCCTCCTCCTCCTCCTCCTCCTCCCAGGCAACGCAATATAATACATTTCAATCTAACGTGCACGTTCAATTTACTAAATTTTGATTTATCGCGTGTGCTAATATATACCTACGTGAACATAAAAGTCCGACTTGCAACGAATTGTTTCGTTAGGAACGCAAATAAAGGGTCGTTGACTCGCAGCAATCGGACGATTGCAAACATTTAATTGCACGCTACAAGATTACGTAAATAATTTGTACAAGCTACGACACCAAAGATGTACGGTACGAGTCCAAGGGACACTTTTAAAAGTGCACAATCATTGATTGTGAAAAATAAACAAAAAAAACGTTAATGTTTCCTGGAAAATTAACTCACCCATTGTATACGATTTTAACACGGATGTCGTCGGTCTCCATCATCGGCGTGGGCATCCTCGCACGCGGAGGCAGCGCGTTCTTGCCTGCAACAACGACAAAACACACACACGTACATATAGATGATGACGTAAAGGGGAGTAACTCCGATAAGCAACACGTTCGTCGTCGTTCTCTCTCTCTCTCTCTCTCTCTCCCTCCCACCCACCCTGCCTCTCTTGGCCACCTGCACTTTGCGCGTACGACGTATAGCTACGGTTCTTTACGTAACAACAAACGTCGAGAACCTCGGATGTTTATTATTAGTCGATGAGCGAAACGTTAATTGATGCAGGCGTGATCGAGGGTGTCAATTCAATGTTGAATTCGTTGCGAGGTTGAACGAGTTAGTAGCTAGAGTTTTCTGCTTGAGGCGACGCTTCGAAGGCCAATTATACCGTTCGAGATGAAATATATTTTTGTCCCTCGAATGCATTGTTTGTTTTAACCAATTTAACATCGGATTGTTCGTTGTTTAACGAAAAATAAACTCACACATTGTGGGATGACGCTCTGAACAATCCAAAGTTGCAGTATGGCAAAAAACAGACGATACGTATTACGAAATTACTGGTTGTATTCAGCTGTACCTTTCCGCTGAAAATCGCGGTGATGCGAATTTACGGTAGGATTACGCGAACTTTGTACGCCGATCGAAGCACGACGAATCTACTGATCGCATTGTGAGCCAGTGCCAAAAGTAAAAAGTTAGCGAGGCGGTGAAAAAAAGAAGACCGAAAGCTCAACCTATATCTTCTTTTGGAAGATGTTTCAGTTGTTAACGTGCTCGTTTAATTGGTCGCTCGATCTCGATGAAAATACCGGAACGCTATTGAGAACGTGTCAAGGAAACTTTACAATTTTATTACGTACTCGCGGATAATTTAATTTGTGCAATCTGTCTATTAGGTCACTTGTAACGAGATATTTTTTCATTTGACACTCGCGCAATTGACAGTTGGAAAAAGGTGTTGTAAGTGTATTTACAGATGCAAACCGTCTAAACGATCTTGTTGTTCTTTTATTTGCATCGAATGGCCTTTCGGTTAAACCTGAATATTTCATAAATAAGTGTTGGTTACATTGATAATTCATCACGCACGACACGCCATCAAACTCACCCTTAAAGACCCTTCTGAGGGTCATCTCGAGAAGGATATTGGGCGAGTGCAGGAAAAAGAATTCACTTTTGCGCGACTTGCTGAGCAGCAGCACGTAGTGGGCGGCTGCGCCGCCGGCATGCGCCATCATCATCCTCGACGCCGGTGCCGGCATATATGTTATTACATATGTATACGCGCCCGCTCACACACACACACACACACACACACGGGCGCGCGCACAAAAGCTATTCGATTATCAAACTCGATCGATTCGTCAATGTTTATTTTGTTTTATTCTTTCGTACACTATTCGTTGCGCGTGCACATTGTGCTGTCAGGCGAAATGATGGAAAGAGCGTTCATATAACACGTACTTGTCGACAGTTTTACAAATATTATTAATTTCGGTATTTTTCTGCACTTCCCATCGAACTCAATCACATTGGACAGTTAGACAAATCATTGTAAGCACCGCCCTTATCGTCAGTCCACTGAATCGGAAAAAACCACAAATCACACTGAAATTTCGAACATTCAAAAATGTTTTCTTGAATTTGTTTTTTTTGCGCGTTGAGCTAAAAGCGCGCAGGCGCCAGAAGCGTCGCTCAGTATCAAAACACGAGGAAGTAGCACGTGGTATACGATTAGCCAGGCTGCTCTCAAAGAACGAGTTGGAAAACGCCCGACGTGCAAACGTCGACTGAAGAGTATAACGTCGAGTGTTGGAAAGAAAAAAAAGTGAGCCGAGTCGGATCGGCGAACCGAATCGAACTGGAGAAGTTTAATTGTACCCCCCTCCCCTTCGTTTGATGTCAATTAACCTCGTTTATGCCTCTTCTCTATACGTCGGTACGTGGCTACTCTCTGTGATCACGCACCGAGAGTGCATCGCCGTCATCGCGACGGTTATTAGCCTTCGCTATAATACACTCGACAACACACGCACAATGCCTCTCTATACGTTTCCCTCTCTCTTTCTCTCTCTCTCTCTCTCTCTCTCTCTCTCTCTCTTTCTCTCTCGCTCATTCGCTCACTTGGCTCACTAACTCATGCAGTCCAAGGTTCTGACTCACCAGACTCCTGATTGTAAAATAAGGACATTAAAGTGCCGCTCGCTTCCTCGACAAACACCTGCTGCTGAAACGATTCGCTACCGGCAGCAACGTCACCAGGTTGTTGTTGTCGTCGTCGTCGTCGTCGTCGTCGTAACGACACTCATTCGCAAAACACCTTTTCTTTTCAATCTTTCGTTTTTTTTTCGCGAACGCACTCACACGCTTTCTTATTTGTCTTCGTCGACGCAAATGTACGTTCTGAACAACACTACAACTAGGACTAAACGTCGAGTAAGAGGAATGAAATCCAACTGAGAGATGATTTTCAAAAAGACAGATGTAGACCGATAAACATGAGAAAACAGTAACGATGTTGGGGTTAGACAGGTATACGCGTTGTCAACGCTGGCCCCAAAGTCGCCATGCTTGTATAATAAGTGGCGGTGCGCTCGCTTGGCCTACCTAAATGTTGCCCCAAGCGCTATCTCGTAGCCGACCGTTGCACACCTTGACACTACCTCGCCCTCTTACTTTCTCTCTCTCTCTCTCTCTCTCTCTCTCTCTCTCTCTCTTTCTATTTGTACAATACCACTACAGGTGGTAAGGTGAGTTTACTTTGTGTTTGGCCTAGCTCCCAACAGATGGCGTTAATTGTCTGGTTCTAGCGACATCTTGAGGGATCTCCTTTAAATACTTTGAAATAATTGAATTAAAAAATCTTGTCGTCGTGTCGCGGAAAGTGAAATATTAATAAAGGAATATGTGAAATCCAATAACTAGGTAGTCTCGTAGGTTGAGCGATTTGTCCTGGATCCATTTGCGAGGAATTGTTCGGGATGGATTATTATTATTGACACCAATGCCGCCAACGCAATTTGATTTCGCGATACGCACCAATGAATTACAAAATTACTCAGTCCGTTACAGTTCGCTGCTTCCTCTGCGCGTACAACCGTCAAGTTTCGTCGCAACGGCAAGAAAGGAAAAGTGCTGATTTTTCTCTTTTTTTCTCTTTCCTCTGATTGATCGGCTCTTAATTAAAAACCGCGTCGTTGAAATTGAAAAAAAGAACGTAATAAATGTTCACCAATTAAATTAACATACGATCACGGTGGTTTTAATTAAAGCATTATCATTGCTCGTAATTAACATGTCAAATTGCTGACCATTCATAAAATGGACTTTATATCTTTGACACGCTGTTCCTTTTTCGTACGTATAAAACTTGTCGCAAGATTTTGTTTGGCTTACATCCTTGCAAACGGCTCATCGTCAAGACGTGGGCACTCAATGAAGCGTTTACACGACAAATTGAAAAGCAAAAATCCGCAGCTGGCAAATCCCTTGAATCTTTTCGAGAAATCGTGTCGATTTTTACTTTGGCCAACGATAAAATGACTTGATTATCGAAAGAGCGTACGTGTAGCCATTATCAAAAGTCCTTTCGTCTTATTTTTCTGCATTAAAAGCTACGTTAAATGGCATGATCTCGAGACTTGTTTGCTTTCTGGATTTGGAAGGCGCGATTGTTGATTACGGTGAAACGACGCACGTCGCGGCTGATAAATGATAATTCAAGTGTTTTTGTATGCGCAGCGTGAGCACAACCGATAAAATGATTCGACTCATCATCGACGCTTTTGTACAATAGTTTAAATAACATTTTAACGAAATATCGACGCACTCTACATGGCGTAACGTATATTTCGGAGAAACAAACACGAAATACCCACTATATGCGCATGGGTTTCACACTCGCATACCGTGTACTGCAAACGAAACACGCGACTTTATATTTATAAAATGCGATTAACGAGTGTCATCCTCTCGTACACCGTGTGTCTACTGAGACTATCCAACATTCAGCAGATCCTCAATGAGAATCTCTTCCGCGAAGTGTGTTAAAACAACATCCCGCGTACTTAAAGCTGGCGCTTATACGCTACTCGACCCTATTAAATAATTCGACGTGCTTTTCGTTGCGCGCGCTTTAACGGTCGAGATGTTCGGATAAAAAAAATAAGAAAAAGCATCTAGCACAAAAGCAACGAATTAACGCACGGAGATACTTATGGCGTATACACCCACGCGTCCGTTGACTAACACGGGCTTCTATCAAGATTGTTTTTTTCTTTTCTTTAGTCTTACTGCCAATTGTTTCATTTTTGTTTGTGAATTCCTGCGGCGTCGATTAAAAACATCAATTTGCAATGAATGAACGCGCAACTCACGGCTAAAAACGATTCCCAGCACAGGTCGGTCGTTCGATCAATACGTACGTTTCGTCAACCGAGTTAATTTATACCAATACAAGACGAAATTTAAAAAAACGCACTGCTAATATATTTCAAGATTAGAAAATAAGCATACGTGTACAATGGTTTATCTTGGATGATCAATATTTGCTTTACCAACATTTCTTGCTGTAGTTGCGATATATTTGTCGTATCTATACAAATAAGGAAAACGCTATATATACGCACGTAGTACCGTATAAAAAATATAAAATCAGCCGGATAAAAATACAATTTGCACGAGTGGAAAAAAGGATGAATAGAGATTTATTCGACAAACGACAACGAAAATACAAAGACACATTTGTCAATGAAAAGAGTCGCGTATGTATATATGCAGATAGAGACAATAATGGTATATTTAGAAGAGTGGCAAACAAACCGATAAAAATATCATTTGCGCAAAGAAATTGCAGTGGGACCCACAAGGAGAGATGATCGATACCTAAATGCAAACGCTGCATGCAAGAGAACGAGAAGAATCGTGTCTCTTGCGATAAGCTCCTTCAAACATCGTTCACGGCTCTTTGTACTAAAAAATTGTATACACGAAGATCATCGTTAATCTTTAGCGCTTGCAAATAAAATAATAATGTATATATATATATATATATACATACGTGAGCAGTCGACGCAGACACAAGCACGATATAATTGTCAGCAGTAGCAGCACAAAAGAAGAGCGCTGGCGTTTTAAATTTAAACATTTTTCACGTTTGTGCTTTTGTCTCCTCTACCGTTTTCAATGCTGCGTTTACGCTGATTATGAGCGTTCACGTGGACAGGAAAATAAGAGAGAGAGAGAGAGAGAAAGAGGGAGCATTCCGGCTATTATAGGAGGCTTACTTTTTAACGATGCTTTGATATTCGAGTAATATTTCTACGTAACACGGATCGAAGGTGAAATCTTTAATAATGAACGCCAGTATGACGAATTGAATTATTCGACATCGTATGTACGTGGTGACATCGATATTATTCACGTACAGTAGTTTTGAATCGTATATAGATGCAGTTTCGACGGATATAATTGAAACATTTATGTAAAATGAAAAATTTATTAGTCCATCGATTCGTACATCGTAATTTCTCGTTCGTGCGACCAACGTGTACGTATACACCGAAGGTATCATCTTCATATCTTCTTTATAATAAACCTTCCAAGTAACCGAGTTGCCATTTAAAAATATCGCGAGGAAGATGGAAAAAAACAGCTTATCCAAGCGGTAAGGATGTATAGGTATACGTAATGGCCGCACTCCCAGCTTTAGAAACATGCAAAAGGTTTGTGCATTAGCGTGCGAGGCACGCAGGGTCCTCTGGCGAACGCGCGCGCGCACAAAGGATCTTAACTCGGCATTGTCATTGGAACGGCGAAGGGCTGGTAATAGCCAACGAGCCACCTTCCTTTGCCTCTCTCTCTCTCTCCCTCTCGATGAATATATCTATATCATTATGTGCACGCCCGACGCGCTCTCTCTCTCGGTCTTTCTCGTGCCAACGAACTCGGGCGCGCATCATCTCTCTCCGAGCGAACGTGGCTTTCCCTTCTTCTTCCTCATTCGCTGCTGCACTCGTACATATAGATATACCTATACGCGACGACTATGTGCGTGCGTGCATGCGTCGTCATCGTCGTCGTCGTTGTCGTCGTCGTCGTCGTCGTCGTCGTCGTCGTTGTCGTCGTCGTAATCGTCGTAGTTGTCTTCTTCTCTCAACTCTTAAGCGCGTTTCTCGTTTTGCGAGCTGTGCGAGTTTTCGCTCTCGAAGCTTCAGAGACCGTGGCGTATACGAAGAAAGAACGTAACGCGCAGTTTGATTTCTTTGTCGATCTTATGAGCATTTCGCTATTTTACCCTCCCGTGATATGGGATATCGAAAAGACGAAGTAAATTGAAAAGATACAAACCATGCAATGTTGGTAGTTTAAACTAACCAAAGTCGAAAAACTGACGGCAATGAGATTGTTGTCGAAACTCCGAAATCTAAGAATAAGCTTCGATCTTGCTGTATAAAGTTGATGTTTATTTTTAACCGTGAAAGCGTTGCACAATTAGGTTGTACAGTTTATGAAAAACTGTTATAGATCCACCTTAAAAATAGTTAAAGCCAGAATTAATATTCCTCGAGCCTATATTCGAAGGGTCCAAACCAATGGACAACAAAGTATTAAGAATAAATATTTTGCATCCATGCACTATTGACGAAAATAGTTGACCCGCAGCAGTAATTCTGTTCTCCTCTTGCGTGTCCGTACGATCAGTTCCACCGAAAATACCTTTGGCGTTATTCGCGCCCGAGCTGGGTGAAAGAGATAGAGAGAGGGAGGAAGATAACGATAAAAACGTGCCTTCCGAAGACAAAAACAGGTGCAAATGTCGATGCAGGTAGAGGAGAAAGAGAGAGAGAGAGGGAGAGTGAATCGTTTGTTTTGATTGGCTTTATTTCCACACGCGTTAAAGACACGGCGTACGCGTGCAAAATTGCCGCGCATCATTTTTTAAACTTCCTCATATTTGTAACGTTCTCGACTGCCATACTCTCTTTTTCTCCTCGCTGTCGCCACTTCCTCAACGTTCTAACCAACAAGTAACAACTTTCCCGAATCAAACACTCGAGTATGTGCGTGCGCGATCGAAAGAAAGAAAATATTCTCATCCGTTGGAAAAACTGAGAAAAAAACTTCTTTTTTTCGCGAAAGTAGGCCGAGAACGTACGTGTGCGTGTGTATGCGCACTTTTTTTTCTCCCGCGTACATTCGCACACTTACACACACTGCGGCAGCGCTTATTAAGCGGTGCAAGTAGCGACCGACTTTTTTGCCGAGCGCGTATATACAACGAGAGAGAAAGAGCTTTTATTCAGCCACCCTCATCTCTGCCGTTGCTGCTGATGCTACTACTGCACGCTACGCTCGTATATATAACTGTGCGAAGCTGAATACCAACGGTATTTTGTCTGGCAGCATGTGTCTGTCGTATGTTAATTATTAAAAGCTAACGTATAAGAAGATCTTGCTGTTTTGATGGAACGTCACGAGAGATTCTAGGCCTCCTCCTTTTTTGTTCCTCGCAAATAAATCGCTTGACATTCGTGTATTTGCAGCTGACATTCCTTTACGATGATACGCTAACGTATACTGAAAATAAACGATTTTAATATGTATCGGCATCGGTCGTTTCTCTTTTCCGAATGTACAACGAAGATTTCAAAAGCAATTGTGAAAATGCTCGGTGCGACAAGTTCAAATGCGCGTTTTATCAATATTTCATGAGCCTAGTTCGATTGTTTTCATCACTTTTGTATGGCGCGAAAGTCATTTGAATTAAAACAAAAAGTTGTTCTTACGTATAGATTCTTGTTTATTTTCGGTGAAAATAAAACTGCCGATAAACATGGAAAGAGTCTGAAATACATTTGCGGGGTTTACAAAATGTTGGACGTGATTCGTTATAAAACGTCCAGCCAAAGTTTCGTTTTCTTTCCTACGTCAATGAGAGACACGTTGCCATATTTACTCGTTTAACGACTTTAACGAAACAAACTTAAGAGCAAAGTACGATATACAGGGGTAATTTCGTAATCGCCGATGTTCGTCAATTAGGCATTTCGAAAAGAAAGGTCGCTTAACGTCGGACAAACCACGGCAAAACAATAAACCTCGCAGCGCTAGAATGAAAAGAAGAAAAAACAACCGTCAAGGTTTCCCACAAAAAAGAAAAACAAGAACCGTAGACATTGTCGCAGCCGCCGAGAGTCCTCGTCGTGTGGTCGTTTAATCTCGGTCGCGTTATCGCGTTGACCAGCCAGCAGTAGCAGCATAGCTCGCGATAAAGGCTTCCGTGGTGGCGGCAGCGGTAGCATTATCTCGGCGGGGCATCGCCATCTCGCGCATTACGCGAAAACGACCAGACGATTAAAATGAAAAAAAGGAAAGGAAAAAAGAAAAAACGTGGCGAGAAGTATCGTTATTATGCACGGTCAGGCCCACGCGATGCTTTTATATTGTTGAAGATACATTATCAAATATTTGCATTTCCGCCGCAGACTATTTCGTAAATATATACGTATGTGCGCACACACAGAGCCAATGAGTCACGACGGGAGAAAGAGGTTTCGTTCCATTTGGCTGGAAAAACTGGTTTCGCCAGACTTTGAGCGTTATCGTTCGATGGTTTATTTTGAGAAAGCAGTTGATATTTATTCGGATCGCGCGATTTTTTTGTTTCTTCGTTTTCGGCTGGCGCTTATCGTCGTCGACGCTACGTAGCTTATTTTTCGAGTCTGGCACGCTTGTGACGCAATGCATGTGTGTAGATAATATAAAAACGCTGAAAACTTGTCGTGACGCGATAACGAAAAATCCATCCAATTCACGGTGATAAGAACGAGATAGATGTACACGTATATTTATACACGTATATCCATCGCGCGAACGCAAAGACCGACGAGAGTTCTGGCGTGCGACGAAACACGTATGAAGAGACCAAGACGTGCGTCTCCTTGTCCGAGTGAATTGTCGAGTGCGTTAACCGGGCCAACTCTGCAGAAAAATGAAAAAAAAACAGGCGACATGTATACGACGATGATACGAAAGAGCGATTCGTGGTTAACTCGACGCTGCACACAATCTTCTTTTCTTTTATACTTAATCGCGTGTAAGTCGCAAACATTTCGTGCTTATCAGAGCTGACTTGGGGACACGTGTGCATATTGCAGGGTAGACGACCCAAAGACGTGAGATTCCCTGGAAATTCTCAATGAAATTTCTGCGCCACACAAGCTTGCCCCCCCCCCCCCCCAGACGCTTTGCTTATGTAGCGCGGCAGACTATATATTCCATGACGATCCGCGTCTGAGCCAACGTCTCCTGGAAATTAGACACGTGTGATGAGTCAATGTTTTTCTTATTTGTTCTTCTTTTTTCCTCTCTTTCTCGCTTTTCTCTCTTCTCCGAGCATGCGTATTTTTAATGGGTGGCTTACGGTCCGTGGGCTATGATTTACGAGAGCTTCGTAAAAATTAGCTTGGATGTATGTAGGTCGACGCGGCGAGACAAAGTCGAATGTTTTCAATGTTCCTTATACAATTGTACGCTCAACGTTTATCGGATTTTCAAGTCTGAGAAACTGCCAACGGGAAATAGCAATTGTATTCTTTGAAAGTTAGAACTTGCTGTGTGACGGTCAATGTAATTCCACGTGTCATTTTGCCAGAAATCATAGAAATTTGGTGTATTAGACAACGTTGATTCGCGATATGGCGACAAAATTTGCAATTTGGATTTTTTTTTAAACGTTGCTTTTGCGTCGGCAAAACAGTTGGCCGAAAATCTAGATCATCAGCTACTCGAAGATTCAATTTGAAAGCAAGTTTGCTAAATGAATTCGCGGTAAAAAGTTACTTCAACGTCGGGCGATGCGGTTACGCCAAATTGAAAATTCATTTTCAAGTTGCGAGACTCGGTTACTATTTCAAAGTTACGTTACGAATGAGAAACGAGTTTGATCAATTATACTGAAATATTGCGATAAATTGCAAAAATCAGCACTTTCGAGATAAGTTTTCGAACAATATCAAGGGAAAAATAACGTTCGAAATAAATCGAAGACACGCGTTTCAACATAGACTCGATTCTACAAACGATCGCCTCAATTTTACGTTTCTAGCAAAAAATAGATATTGTAACGTACGAACACGCGATACAAATATTACACAAAAAAAACTAATTAAAATATACGGCGATAACAGAAAACTCCAGCCACAGACGCAAAGTTTCACGATAAAAAAAATACACGCATCGTACGATGTCACGTGTGCCCAATCAGCCCACGGACAGACAGATTTCCTTCGGCGTGGTGGCATTATTCACGATTGTTAATATCAACCTCACGAAGCGAGTAGACACAACATAGTTAATCCAAAGAGAAAAAAATAATAAAAACCAACACGATATCTAGAGACTTGGCTGTAATTTCTGTCGTCGGCAACCAATAAACTGTTGGACAACACGAAGGAGGATTCGAGCTATAAGTTTATGATTCGCAGACAGATGTAATAATTTTTGCGGCAAGTAAATAAGTACGGCTGCACTCGAGGAGAACGAGAAAAAACAGAGGCGGGGGCGGTGGCGGCGGCGACGGCAGCAACCTCGCGGGGGCCTTGAAGAAGAAAAAGACAGAGACGGCTGTAAGAGGGAGGGAAGGATGACGGGGGGTGGGGTAGGAGAGGAGCAGACTGGCGGGCGGGTACAAGTAAGTATATAGAGACGCGACTGTCGACGTCGTCGTTGTCGTCGTTTACTGATAATGCGCGCGCGCGCGCGCGACAATATAAGTGGGACTATCTCCGTGGGCTTTACGATAAACGCCTCTGTCTGGCGCGTTCACGAAAAACATGCCGTCGCGCTTTTTACTTAATTCAATTGCTATACTATATACTCGTGTCTATTCCTCTCTGCCTCGCTCTTTTCTCTCTTGTGCTACTACGTACGCTACACGCACGCACGCACGCACGCGCACACACACACGCTCTGATTAGGTTTTTACGGGACGCGCCGCCAGCCGACTCACGTGGATTAATGTGTCTAGACGTTCTACTTTTTTTCGTGCCACGTCTCGCCTCGTTTTTTTTCTTCTTTCTTTCGCGTGTGCCCGATCGCGTGCGATGAAAAAGTGGCGCGAGACGTCTCTGTTTAACGAGTGACGTGTCTCTCTCTCTCTTTCTCGTGCGCGCGCGCGCGTGGTGGTGCCGGTGCCGTTGTACGACGCCGTTCGACATTGTCGCGGGGAAAGAAAACGCGAAAAACGACTGTCCTACGGACCTTTCCTCGCACGCCCGTGGGCTTGACCGATGCGCTGTTTGCCTATGCCATCATTCAGTTCTCTTTGAGGTTTTTCTACGCTTTTTAGGCTTTTTACAATAGTACTTTGAGTGACTCGCCATTAGGTCTCGGAGCTTTAGTAATCGAATTAATACGAAGCGTTCGTACGTTCCTTCTACGTTTCGGTTTTGCCAACGACTTTGGTCGGTTCGACTAAATGCCTTTGAACAATGTTCGACTACAATGCCCGGATAAATCGGTGAAATTGAGCTGAAATCTAACGCGATAATTTGATGTTGAAATCAAATGACGCACGAATTCGTACCCTTATGTAGACCATACTTTTCCAAGTCGTATTTATCTCTGCGGATGCTCGGAGAAAGCCAAGAAAAAAGAAAAGTGAAATCTCAAGCAAATATCCGAGAGCGAGGTCCAAAATAAAAGCCGCGTAATCCGTATCAATCTGCAAAAAATCCTCCTCGTAAAAGTAAATAACGTGACATTGCATATCCGCATCCGTAGCAGCATTGTTACGTCGCGAAAAGCGAGATGACCCTAAAAATGCAAATAACATGCAAACGACAACGGGGCTCACTTCCAACTCCGTGCCTTTCGCGACGATCTCTTCAAATTTAACGCTCTAATAACAATAAAGCTCGCATGTTGCACAGCAAACAAACGAATAACCGCACACAACAGGAAAGCTCGATAGCCGAGAGGAGAGGCCTGTTCGATTAATCGTTCGTTAGCTGCTCCGAGAGACAGGGAGAGCGGGAGAGGAAGCAGTCGAGTTGCATTAACGATTTTCTCAAGTACAGTACGTACTTGTACGCTTAACTCGTGTGTATTCACTGCGCACGATACGCTCGTTCGTTCTCAAGGGAGGCCACGGGGTTTATCTCTTTTTTCACGGTTACGAACAGTGCACCTCTTTCCTCGTTAATATTTTTTTTTCAACAGCCCAAGCCCTAGAGATATTTCTATTTTTAGGCTTTTCAACTTGCAGCTCGAGAGATTGCACGTTTCAGGTGCGCTTCTGCAAAAGTAAGCCTCCCTTTCTTCGTTTCTTTTACTTTTGCGAGGGGCAACGAGAAACTGCAGTGCCTACGTACAGTAAGCTTGGTTTTTGGAAATGTTGTAATTATTGAGAGTGAGTTGAACGATCCTTCGTACGCGGTACACGTTGTTGGCGTCTTCGTTGTTTAATTTTTAATTCTTCGTCGATATTTATCATTTCGTACAATGGCGCGATGTAATTATTTGCATCGTGCCATTTTCTTGTTAATGTTTAAATCCAACAATTATCGTAGGATATCAGTCGCGAACGATTTGAATTTCTTGCATCTTAATTAAAGGCGTATGAAACCAGCTATGAAATCTCGGAGTATGGCGACGTTGCATCAAGTTTTGCGATAAGCCGTGCTTTTTTTAATGCAATGTTCGTGCAACGTGCGTCATAGTCGCCAAACGACTGGCATCGTTAATTATGAGAAACAATCGAAATCGCTATTTTATCATTATTAAATAAAGACTCTCCCTCGCTTATCGAAAGACTAAACTTTTCACACTCTCGCTGATACAGTATGCACAAGTTGGCGAGTACGAATAAATATTGCGAAACGACGAATACGTTAATTGCGTTTACTCAAGCTGTTTTGTTATTTAACTTTGCTCAACACCAAATTCAAAGAAATAATTAAAAAATGATCGGATTCCATGGCAGATGATTTATTAGAACACATATTTACGGCTAATTATTGAAATACAGCAAAGTGTCGCATAACAAGCGACGCGAGCAAACGTTTGAAATAAAAATCGATTTGACTTTCCACCTTCGGCTCATTACCAATCGATTGTTCCAGCCACTTAGAATTCCCAAAAGAAAACAAGGAAATCCCTGGATAACCTTCCCATAACCCTTAGCTTGGATCGTACTCTTATAACGTAAATAGACAATAGCCATCGAATTTTTCTTCTTTTTTTTGGTTTTTTTGCGCAAGCTCGCCGGGGAATGCATCGTAACAGCAAGAAAAAGCTCACGCGCACACAAAAGCATCTTGCTCGAGCAAAATATCCGAGCTCCGCGCAACAGAGACAATAGACCGCCGAGGAATTTTCTCTCCAGCGCACACGCTATATACTTACACACCATAGCTGCGGCAGCGATAGCGATAACGAACATTTTTTCGTGGTGTGTGTGTGTGTGTGTGTGAGTGTGTCATCGAGCTAACGCGTAATTACCAGTGCAGGGATCTGTGCATTATGCAACGTACGGCGAGCTCTGACAAACAAACAAGCACATGGACGAGATTGATTAATAATATTCGTGGATTAGCTTTTACTTGTTTGCATCTCGCGAAAGGAAATAATATTTTGTTTCTCGATTTTCGATAAAATTTTGCGCTTGGACGAAAACGAACAAGAGTAAGCAACACACGCACGCACACGCGCACGCAAAACTTGCACGACATAGGAAAAGAGAGTCGCGATAAGTATTTGGTTGTCGATGATGACGGTGACGACATTTTGCGCGCTACTCGGAAAACAATGCGCGACACTACATTTACATGAGAAAAAACATCGACCGCCGCACGCTCGCGCGCTAATACATTAATGGATTTGCGTAGGCGCGTGACTAGTCACGGCACCACTTCAAATACCAAGCGAACAGCAAATAATCTTTTGTACGCAGGAGGAGGTATATAGGTATATATACGTATGAATTTGCGGAACCGCTACAACCGGGTGAGTCTGCAGGATCTTTGAAAGATGCGTTCCTTCGTTACGCCAAAAAGGCTATTGAACAGATGCGAATATCTCTTGATGGATTCGTAATGTAAAGGGATGAATACAAGGCAGACGCGTACGCTGAAATATTTCATTTGAGCAACAAACAATCTCACAGTTGTGATAAATACATTCGCAATCAGAAGATTGCGAACGATTGTATTGCGTGTTACGTCCAAATGGCGAGTACAGTTTGAGCTTATCGCGTACTTTTCCAAAAAGACTAACGACGCTCAATATAACAAACGTGAATGTTTCGTCTGCGCTGTATAACGAACGTTCTAATTAAAAACCTATCGACACAGACAACGACGAACGTCATCAACGACGATATAACGGAAAAAAACTCCTCTTACGAGTTCATCCGCCAATCTGTACTTCTAATCGCGTATTTTTCATTTTGTTCTCCTTCAACTTTGTAGTATGTATATATTAGAGTATCCGTCAATATGCGTGCAGCTGTTTATTCGCGTGACGGCGCGAGTGTTGTTCTTGGCGCCTTTTTTTACACATGCATTCTCCGAGTCTTTTTTTTCCTTTCTCATCCTATTCAACGAGACAGCTGCGTAAGCGAGAGGGCTTTTCCCTGTGATTACGATTTTATAGCGAGTAGATAAGACGAGCCGTTGCCGTATACTCGCCAAAATCACGACGACGATGGCTAAATAAACTTTGGATTTCATTGAGTGGCCCGTTTTTGCGTGCGAGCGCGTCAGCATTTTTGCGACATTGTTTCACCTTGTTTTATTTGCGATATTTTTTCCTTTTTCGGGTGAACGTTTGCGTTGAAATTTCAGTTTGACGAGTGAAGAATGTCTCGATAAAATTTTGTACAGAACTTGAGTCCTTTATAGTTATAAATCCATAAATGCTTATTTATTAAAAAAAAAACTAGAATTACGGCAATTTTTAAAGACTACATAATACTTGGCTACTACAACGCTATAAATAAAGCCTCCAAAAAAACGCAATCGATTGACCAACGTGTAAATGACGTTTCTTCGCGCGCGCAAGAGAAAGAGAAAACCAGTTTGTCAAGTATTGGTAAATTTCAAAACACAGATACAGCGCGATAAAAGCCTTTCTTTTCGTTGATGTTCGAAACTTTTCTCATCACCGTGAGATATTCAAACGATCGAGACTCAACGGGAGAGATAATAGTTGTACCCACATCAAGTTCAATGTATACGATGTATCGATTCGTTACGTCCCAACGCGTCGCGACAGGGAACAAAGACGCTCATCGGGCGACGTTCGCTGTAGGGTAAGTATATAAAGCTTTGTTTCGACGGCGGTAATTTTACCGAGTTTCACATACACGCACGCACACGCAAACACACTAGTGAGGAGCTAGACTAAATAATACGCGCTCGGTTTCGCAATCGACTTTAAACGTCAACGCGCGTGACTTGTCTGCGTTTCTTGCTTTTTTCTCGCGGTGATTCGCGTCCAAGTCGTTCGAGCTTTTTTTCGCGGATTCTTCTTTATATTTCCGCGCAGTACGGTATATACTTACGTACATGTGTGATGCAAGTTGCGAGCTGTGAATGCACGGCAGTGTTATCGTCGCTTGGCTATTTTCTTTTCAATGACATACTTTGATAGAGGATATTTAGACTTGAGTCGCGGATTTTCTTTGTACGATTTCGTCGAAAGAAAGAAATAGATCCAAGTGCTTTGCTGGTATTTTTTATCGCGTTTTAGCGAGATCTTTCGGACCGATTTTCTTGACTTGTCTTTTAATTTCAATGTCTCTTGGAATCGTACGATTAACAGTGAGCATTGAATGAAATTATTGTTCATGTCAACGTTTATCAATAAACTAGTGTTTGTGGTTGATCTTCCATCGAAGTTGACGTTGTAATTTTTCTTATTACAACAGCTAATGCAATATTGGCCTGTATGACCTGTTATTTTTTCACGCCAACTATGACGGGAAATCTATTCAGACCGTGCGCCTTTGAAATAAGCTAACAAAAAAAAACGAAGAAACGACCTGTACAAACACTCTCGAAGTGCCAAGCTTTATGCAAACAGAACTGAAAGTTTATCATCTAACGATCACGCGACTCGTCGGCATGAAAGTGCTTAATTATTCAAGCACGTCGATGTACGAGCATACCATTGAATGACACCCGAAGACCAACGAAATTTCACTGAATCGCTCGATAAGAATTCTTGCTGTCCCTTTCAACCTTATCGACGCGATATTAAATTCGCTTTTATAAATAACACGCGCTAATTTGTTTTGCTGTTTTTGCATAATGCCGAGTTAAATAACGCCGGCAAAGAGTATTTATTCGTATCAAATTGAACTCTCGTAAACAAGAGAATACACGCAACCGAAAAATTAAACGAACGGTGATATCGACACGTTCCTCGAGGTTTTTTTTGGCTTAATCGCCTTTTTTTAGGTTGTATTAGCGTTTTATTATTATTTTACACTTGGGATTCGTCAAAACAACCCGAGTATTTTTATAAGTGTGCGTTAAACCGATAAACTGTCTAGAATTTTTTGTTATCTAGCCAGAGTGTATATCTTGTCACTGACGTCATTATAATAGAGTAGGATTGTTTTTTCCTTGATTTCGATGATATGACAAAGTCTAAAAATAAAAAAGACACTGGGTTATTGATAAAAGTACAGGAGCTTTTGGAGCACGTAAGTATCATTATGTTTGCAAACCTAAGGAATTCTAGGAATATAATTGTAATTTAAAATTAGAACAGTGTTTACTCTTGGGCTTGGCACTCAAACTTCTGATGTACACGTGCTCTAATTGTCCATTATTCGTAACGCCAATGATTTAGCACTTGCTCGCAATTATAATTGTACGGATTCAATCTAAAAATAATCCAAATTAAATAATAATTAATTGGAACATAAAAGTTAAATATAAGGATGGATGAAAACACGAAATGTCACGTCTATTATAAACTATTTCAATGCTTAAAATTCAAACACACTATTTCCGGCTCTGAAAGTTTTCATTATTCATTAGAATTCAAATCTCTGCGGTCACTCGCAGTGTAATGTCCCTCAAGCATTAACAGAGCACGAACAGCAGCAGCAGTGAGCATACAAAAGCCCTTTCGCTGCTTGGCCGCTCACCCCCGAGAGAGAGAGAGAGAGAGAGCGAGAGACGTTATAAATGTGCGGGTTTCGCGCGATATATATTCGGTGCATACATAGTAGTGTGCACGCTTCTCTCTTTCTTACTCTCTCTCTCTCTCTCTCTCACGTATCTAGGTATTATATTTATACATCGAGCCTTCGGCGGAGTGTATAGAGCTTTAAGTCTCGCGCGTAGCCGAGAGAAAGAGAATGTGTGCGTGCGTGTAGAGAGAGAGAGAGAGGGAGGGGGGAAGGGTGTGCTAGAACGAACATCGGGAGGAGAAGCAAGCAAAATAAAAATAATAAAGAAAATAGATAAAACAAGGATATAAATACAAAGGTGCTGAGAAAGCGTTCGCGTGCGAGAAATGCAATGAGACAAGTACCGCCAGAGTTTGAGTGCCTGTTAAGATATTGAGGGGAGAAATGTTTTCGTTAAATTTTTGTTCTTTCTCTCTTTTTATTTTCTTTTGTGATGTTATTTTTTTTGTTTTCAACGGGAGAATTTTTATATTTTTAAATTGAGTTAGAAACATTGTCATCCATTGATTATTTAATTGGGCGAGATTGTTACAGGTTTCTCTCAAGCTTTGGTCAATTTTTAACTAGAACTTTTTATTTATACTCGGATTCCATCTGGATTTCCCTTTTAAACGTATACTTTGCATTCGCAAAAAAGCAAAGCCCAGTAAAAACGAGAGAAATGTTTTCTCGGCTAATTAAAATACTCCTCGAGCATAACAATGAGATTAACAGAATCATCAGCCATTTCGTAACGTTAATATTTTACCAATAAGCTTTATGAATATTATACGTTCTTTCGAAATGCGATGTATCATTCAGTTTTTTTCGGTGTTGCATTATTCACTAGAATTATTTAAAAGAATCAAGTTCCTTTCGAATACTTGAAAAATTCATGAAATCGATGTATTTTTTCCCCTTCCCGAGAAGTAAATATAACGCAACGCTTAATTATTTTTCTTTCTCCATATTATTGAGATACGTGGTGCGCAAATTCAGTGTTAGTAGCCAATCGTATTTTTAATAATTTCTATCGATTAGTCTTTTTGTGCAACTCCAACGTAAAACGCGGCGAATCAATTCTCCGAAGTCCATCGCATCTCCTAGCAGAACCGATACGATGTAATTCCTCGTATATTAGCAATAATTAACATTATCAGTGGATACAATTAAGAGCTCGGGCTGAAAGGATGGAACAAATCGTCTGGGCAAACAACCGCGGGAGTGAAAGAGAGAAAGAGGCGATAAAGAGACGACCGCGCTTACGTAAAAGCTCGTGCACAACACTTAAAATACGAGTGCTCTCACAGCAGTTTATAACACGCGTAGGTCGGAGCTGCATATACAAACACGATTGCAATCGCCACCGCCATCGCCTTGATCGTCGCCCGAGATATTACACATTTCCTAAAGCAAACTTTTTTGCATAATGACGCGTCTCTTTCTCTCTCTCTCGCACCCTCTTTTAAACGACGAAAAATTTCATAACGCTTGTTCGGCAGACTCGTCTTATTTCGATATCTGCATTTGGAAATCCGATAATACCGACGGAAAGTGTGCTAACTGTAATAAAATCACGATTGATCTCCTTCGTGTTTCCTTCTTATTCTCGGAATGATGGATCAATTAGAACTATCGAGCTCGCGATAAGTCTCTGAAAAAAAACGAAATCTATAACGGCAAACACAATGCGACGTGGGTACTGCGCTTGCGACGTTTTCATTACTGACATCCACAGTTTATGATTTTAATATGCGCCGAACGCGTATCAATCAAACTATCCGTTCCTCGCGATATATACGTGTCTGTATATACACGTGATATTTCTGGGCTAGTATAAATAATCGATGTATGCCATCTCATTGAGTGGAGGTAAATTTTGAATAATCATTTTCATTGGACGCCCAGGAATATATAGAAGTTATAATGGATAAATCGCAATTTGGCCAAGCAAAATATACAACTTATAAAACTTTTGCTAATTGTATTCTTTTTTCTTTACAATTTATACAGTGACGGTTCGTCCGGATATATATTTTTAGACCCGTACTGAATATTTTATCGTGGGAATACTTTGCGCATACAGGTCAGAGAGAGAGAGAGAGAGAGAGAGAGAGAGAGAGAGAGAGGGCAAGATAACTAAAAATTCATTTTGCATCCACTTGAGAGAAAGTTTTCGATAAGCTCCCCGAGTCTGTCGAAGAGGAACGTTCGTATAATAATTGTGCGACGTCCAATTTTTTTGTTGACGTTTCAAAATATCGTTGATTATTATTGATATTTCTCGTGGTTTCAGCTACAATTTCGGCAATTATTTAGTAATTGTACATTGAACGCCTTTCCTCTTTTTCCAACCGCTGCGTGGATATTTCCGTAAAGCTTATTAAAGCTCGAGACTATAGACGTTATATGAAAGTATCTTTCGAACGCAGGTGTGCATGTGTATGCGAGTGAATCGCTTGGAAAATTCGAAACATTCGAAAATATTGAACGATATGAATCAGTCGTAGTTGCCAGTTAGAATCGGGTACGCGATACTTTGGATAAACTTCAACGGCAAGTAGTGTATCGCTTACTCAATTAACGATTTATACAGTCTTGAGTATAGCGTATTCGCGCTCGAGCGCTCTTTCTCACCTATTATTAAACTCGAACATTTATAACGCGCGTAGGTTATGAGTTAAAATAGACTAGGCAAAAATACGCCTGGGAATAAGTTTGTGCAAATTTGAAGGTAATCACTTATTTTTATATAAGCGCGTCGATGACAAGTTGTTGCAACTACAAACAAATGGGCTTGCTTTTTCCACTCTCTCTCAATCTACACGCGACATTGCATCATTGGAGTCGCGTGACCAGATTTCCAAAGACACCGTAATTAAATCTGCGAGTTAATCCAGTGGCGGTGTTTTCGTACTTTTATGTATGAAAATCTATCGTGCAAACACGCATCACAGCAGTTGATACGTATTTTGATAAACGTCCATTTGACTATTACTTCAATTCAGAGACTGCAGTATGGAATACACCGCGCGAGGAACGAAGTAAGCGGTGATTCATAGAACAGACTTCACAATGAAGTCTAACTGGCAACATCAAAGGCTAAAACCGAAGAGTACGGAGCATCATGAGCTCGAAGAAGCAGTTCTATAATACGTTCGTACATCGGTATGCCTCGGGTCGACGAACTGGATGTTCCCCGTAAAAACGTGTAGGTCAATCGCAAATACGCGCGGGAGAGAAAGAAGGAAAGAACAAAAAAGGCTGCAAAGAGGAAGCCCATCGAGAACGAAAAAGGCCAGCTCGTGAAAATTCGCGTAAAAGCCTCATTATCGCTTGGGGGTAAAAGAGCGTGTCCCATTTAGCCAAGCTACGCCGCAGCTCGCCTTCTGTTACCGTTGCTGGATTTTGAGGGCGTGCGCACGGAAAAAAGCTTCGCCCTCTCTATCACTTCCCTTCTCCGAAAAAGAAGGGAAAAGAGGGAAACAAGTAGTTGTATAATATAAGCGACGGTGGGAGAGTCAAAGAGATCGATATATGCGCAGCCGAGGCGCGCCGCGGCCTATACGGATAAAAAAACTGGAACGCATCCTGGCGACACCTGCGTATAAAAGAGCACGAAAACGCAAGAAAATGTTCTCCGAAGCTGGAAATAGGTTTTCTTTGTGCGTGCGAGAGCTTTTCTTCTTCACCCCTCGAGCTTTCTTCTTCCTTTTACTTCTTTTTCTTACATGGCGACGAAGACGACGACGACGACGACGACGACGACGACGACGACGACGACGACGAGAGTAGCGCAACGCTTTGCTGATGGGTTTATTTCGGACGTTCGGTTTAATTTTCAGGGTTTGGGCAAGAGGGATAGCGAGCGAAAGCTCTTTTATTTGTCACGGTATTCTTGGGGATGCTAAGCGTAATTGGACTTCACAACAACAAGCTCGTTTTCTTGACTTGTGGAATGTCGAGAAGGTTTATTTTCGATTTCTGATCGTTTCACTTTTTTCTTTTTCTTTTAATATTAAAGAAGCTTCGGAATTAATTTCTGAAGCAGTGTATAGTGAGCGGAATTCTATAACCAACGAGTTACAACACTTCCACTCGACTTGCCAACTTTTCTCTCAACTATCGCTCTATATCTCTTTCTCGATGCTCATCGAGTTTTCCCCGTTATGAAATCCACGTAATAATTGTGTAAGCTCATTCACGATACTCCTCGTCGATAAATAAAACAATTTGATACACGTACACACACGCACACCTACGGAGAGTGTGCATTGACCTCGAGGCGAAAATTATCCTCAAAGCGATAAATGGCATTCAAACGACGGACGGTACTTTAGATTAGATTACACGAAGGAGCAAACGAAAAAAGAATCTGCCGTGTAACGAATTTTTGCACGATAGTTTTTCCCAATCGGCAAGCGCGATGAAACTCCAATGACACACGAGAGGTTTGCTCTCTCTCTCTCTCTCTCTCTCTCTCTTTCGAGCTTAGAGCATGAGTCAAATACGTAAGAATGCGCGCGATACTAAGACCGATGGAATCGCGCGCATCGCGCGTTACAAATAAGTTCGCTGTCCTCCGTGATTTATCGTAAAAGATGAAATACGTACAATCAATGGAAGTCGAGCTTTATTTAAATATAAAAATAAGGCCTCTCGATAGACGGGAATAGAAATATTTTATTCGGTGAGTGCTTTTATAATAAAGCGGGCAAACCGAGATGCGCGTGCCGGAGATGGTACACCAGTTTATACCCTGACAACACTGGACTTTGTGCCAAAAATTCGATTTGCTTCTCTCGCGAGCTACGCCGTAGTTTCTCGACACTTTGCTCTCGCTTTATTGCTCAGAGAAGTGCTTGACTGACAGTGGAATTTTCGACCTTCTTATTTTTTATCTTTTTTTTTTATTTCTACGACGATGGTAGTGCAGCATATTTGAGATCTACGGATTTTCGCGAAAACAACTTGGAATGTTAAATTTGAAAGGTTGCTTTTTTGTGGTTTTTGTGAGTTGCGTAATAACAAAGAGTCATTACGGAAGTATAACAAAGGAAGTAATGCTTTATCCTTCAACTATGGGAGCAAGTTCATTCCGAAACAAAGTAGAAAA
Source organism: Chouioia cunea (assembly GCA_030064505.1). Classification (NCBI taxonomy): domain Eukaryota; kingdom Metazoa; phylum Arthropoda; class Insecta; order Hymenoptera; family Eulophidae; genus Chouioia; species Chouioia cunea. The sequence goes on from JAOPFQ010000004.1 coordinate 22,480,975, forward strand.
CATTGTTGGAAATCAGGAATGCCAAACAATAATATTTTGCAGCGTGTTAGAATTTTGTAACACGAATTCCGGACCACTTCAAAATTGTTCAAGAGCCGTTTGCTAAATGAAAATCTTGAGTAATTTTACTTTCACGATTTCATATTTATAATACTACAAATCCTACGTACTAAAAATCAAAGGAATAATTATGATTTATCGCGGCTTCGTTCCAAAAGTATTTCGGTTGGTTATTATTTCGCAATTCTCGTGTTCAATTCAATAACCTAGATCTTAACAAACAAACAACATTCGATAACGATCATCCGGTATCTTCCTACGGTCGGATAATTCACCTCGATAAAAAACGCGTTATTTCGAGAAGTTGATCGAGATCCAAGTGTACGTATTTTTCGAGCAAGTGCGCAACGCCATCATTTTTCACGCATCTTTTCGTCCCCTTTCACGCTCTCTCTCTCTCTCTCTCTCTCTCTTCCTCGCACTCGCAACAGCACGCTCGATAGACGTATAGGCCATTGGCCGCGTAGAGGGAGAATTAACTTAGTTGCGAGTGATCTGGCGCCTCCGTCGCCGACAATTCTCTATATATCCGTGCGCGTCCTTATACCCGAATAGCTCTATTAATAAAAACATACACGGTATACGCATGGACACGCATCTCTTCCTCTCGCAAGCTCAGCGTGCGCGTTGCGTCAAACTGTGCGCGCGACTCTCGCGATTTTAACTCGTCGACAAAAAGCTTTCCAATACCACACCTATTTCCGCGTTACTGTGGCAATTTACTCTCGTTACCGCCAATTGCTCTCTCCCTCTGTCTCTTTTTTTCTCTCGCGTGTAATCCTATAACGAACCGCGCACGACCGGGTGTGCGATAAGTTTCTTGGAACGTCGCGCAAAATCGCCCACGAACGGCGCAAAAAGCCACTCTAAATTGAATTCTTCAATCAAGCTCTATCTGCGCCAAGACCGCGATACCACCGAAGCGATGTATACACGCGTACGTAACGACTTGGGCGGTATGCTATTAGGCGAAATAAAGCAGATCACTGCGTTATGTAGGAAACGTCTCTCGCGCACTCTTGATCCGATTAGACCGTCAATTTTGTTTTTCTCGTCGTCGATACTGGCCAATCAAACGTTGAACAGATGTTGCATTTGTGGGAAAATGTTTTTTTAACCTAGAGATGATCTATGGAAAAAGCTCGCGCCTCGTGTATTTATAAATACGCGTTTGCCCGTCTTGACTGTGTATTTGGTGATTTGCTAAGGTTATCGATTCATCGCTTAAACTGTCGTTACACGTGTTCCAATTACCGAATCACCGTTGTTTGAAATAGTTCCGGTGCGTATATCGAACAATTGTACTAGGAACCAAACCGACTCAGTGCTGTTCCAAAGAACCAACATTCCGTCAATCGTTGATACTTTGATACGCTTGACGATCTCAGAGACCGACTGCGATTCACGAAGATGCGTAACAAAATGGTAGCATGTAATTGCAGACTGTTGTTTTATTGGAAATTAGTCTATAACGACTTATCGATGACTCTTACTGCTTAAAATCACTGCATTTACCCGTGTATTTTCATCTATCGGCGCACTTTCATTCATAAAATTGAACAATCGATCGGTCTCTCGCGGCGGCAGTGTCGGTGAATGTGGAGCATATTCAATATTACGTATACGTATAGGTATGCGAATGTTATTTGAGAAGATCATTTCGAATTGACCATCTGCCTCGAGTGTCTCGACAAGCCTTCTCCTTGATGCTTTCTCTCTCTCTCTCTCTCTCTCTCTCTCTTTAGAAAGGTCTGTTGCCAAATCGACAAGGACAAACTATGGTTTCTTCTCGATGTTCAACCAACGTGTATATATACACACACGTATATGTAACAATCGTCCTGCATTCCACGCTCGATTCCCTCTCTCTCTCTCTCTCTAAGTCTTTGCATCGCGCGCGTTTGCACTAAATATATACACCAGGCATCAACTTCCTCTTATTCTGTATAGTGGCTCTTCCCCGCTGTCAGTCGGCGCAGTTTACGTATACATTGTACCGTGTGTGTTACCCCCCACTTACCGTTCAAAACTACACCTGTGTGTTGGTGCATTGCCAGCTCGTACTCACACACATGCGCGCACGCGAGAGAGAGCGGGCTATTTTGACGGGAAGGTCACATGACTAGACGCTCGGCCGACGCCGCCGCGCTTGTCGGGAGACACCGATACGCCCCCACCTACCGCCGCCGCTCGCTACTGCTGCGGCTGCTGCTATTGCTGCTTTCACCTCACTCTCTGCTTGTTACTGTTGCTGCAGTGTCGTTTAAAAAAGATAAAATCGACGAGAGAGAGAGAGAGAGGGGGGGGGGGGGCACATACTCTACAAAGAGCAATGCTCAAGAGATGAATAAAAATGTACGCGGGCTTTACAGCTCTCTGCCCAGAGTGGTACGAGATGTGTATGCGTGTGTATAGGAGATTCCGTTTGCTCGTGCAAGTGTATGTGTTCGAGCGTGTCTGCGAGCGCGCTGCGGATGATTATGCATACGCGCCGATTTAGAATGCCGCGCATATAACCGTTTGCATATATGCAGATACGCTCGATGCCTTGTGCGCTTTTCCTTTTGTCAGTAGCAACACACACGGAATCTTTCTGGAAAACTTTAGCGTTCGTTTCGCGAGCACATCGTACGCGCTATTGGCACACGGTCAGTCAGTTAGTACGTCGTATCGAAAGGATACGCGTGTGGTTGTTGTCACCGTCGTTTTCCGTGTCTTTCTTCTGCGCGTGTGCGCAACGCGCCTGGCCAAACTATGTCGTTACTACTTAAAACGAACGGGAGCAAGGTGCTACGACCTATTTGTTCACGACACTTGTAAATCATCGGGACGAGTCCCGGACACGTATACATAATGCATGCGACCTTTACTACGTTACAATTTGTAGAAAGAACTTTCGAAGATCGTACGGTATTTCGATTCCAACGGAAGCTGTGCCAATCAATTCACCCGAACATCGACCAATATCACGTATATACAATCCGACGTTTGCTCCGTCTCATTTTTTATTAAAAGAAGATTCGAGAAAACGATTTCTGCTACGCGTCGGCAAGCTGCGTAGGTATACGTTATACCTGGGAAAGGGGGGCCCCAAGATTTTTTTGTGCTGGCCCATGCACGACGCGTATTATATATATATATATATATGTACGTAAGACGCAGCGGCAATCTTTTCTAGTGAAAACGGTCAACCGTCTGGTCTGCTTACGTAAGAATACGTAGAAGAGAGAAGAGACGACACGCGCGCACGCTAGCTTTAAACCCTGATCAAAAACAGAGGAAAAACCCGCGAGAGCTCCTTTTTTTCTTCCCTCCTTCAATCCTCCCACCGCGGCAGCAGAAGCACCAGCCACAGCAGAAGCAGGAGTAGCACCAGCTAGCGCGCGCCCTCGTAAAATCCCCGGGGCAACAAAATTTTTACGATTGCATGAGAGAGGAGAGAGAGCACTGAAACAAAAGGGACCTATAGGTGTATATATACCTGTATAGGTAGTACAGCGTGTACATAGATGGTGTACGCGACGTTTAAAGAAAGCCGGAAGCCGAGCGCATTGCGCGGAAAAACTACTGCGGCGTTAATAATATCGTGAGCGCACTGCGCGTGTAAAATGAGCTAGGTGTTGTACGCGAACGGCCGGGAAAACGTTGGCAATCTTTTATTTTCTTTTCTCTCTTTTCTTTTTTAATTTTTGTTGAGTGCGCGATAAAACGAATTAAAAGCCAGTACGAAATGGACGTTTGGAAGCGGACGGAGATAAAAAAGGGACAGGGCGCGTACACGAGAGAGAGAGAGAGAGAGAGAGAGAGAGAGAGAGTGAGGGAAAGAATAGAAAATGATCATTTGACCTTAGAGTGGTTTTGCGGGTCCCGTAGCCGTAGCGTACAGTGGCATTCGCTTGCACGTGTCGCTTTGGCGAAGCAAGCGAACTACTACTACTATATACTGTATGGGCAGTAAGTGTGCGCCAGATCGCACCCGTACATATATATATATACGTATATATACTTATGATGTACACATACACCTACTGAGCTTTCTATAGTATGCACGTAGGACATGTGTGTATGTGCGCGCGCGCCTCGAGTCGAGGCAGTGGTTCATCGCGCGATCGTCAACTACCACCACTACACGCCAGGCACAGGCACTGCACGAGAGCCCAGAACGAGAGAGCAAGAGAGAGAGAGAGCATAGAGTGCAGAGCCAACGTCGCTCTAAAAACACGTCGACGCGGTGTCTCCTTTTCTCTCTCTCTCTCTCCCTCTCTCTCTCTCGCTGTAGCCACCTCTCCGCCTCTATAGCGCGCCGCACACGTACGCGTACAAACACATGCACACGGGCACGCACACCAACAGACAGAGCGGAGCAGACGGCGACGAGGAAGGCTCGGTCGTCGCCGCCGTCGATCGATACGCCATTGCGGCGCGGCGTGCCAAGTAAATCGGTCGTCGTCGCGCTCACCCTTTCTCGGCCTTTCGTTCGTTCGTCCGTGTATGTTCGCGTGTATGTAACTATACAATGTATATACATGCACAAGAAAGAGAGAGAGGTACGGCTGTGTGTGCACGTCGATGAGGCGGCAGTGCGCGCGAGCGAACGAGAGAGAGAGAGCGACAACAATAATAGGGGGCCGCCGCGAGCAAAAGAGCGAGAGAGCGAGTGTAGTGGTGGTAGTGGTGTGGCGGCCGCGCGCAGCCGGGGGCAGACGCGACGACGGCCAGACGAGGAGACTCGCTCGCCTCGCCGCCACAGCAGTAGGCAAGTGGAAGAGTCAGGGGACGTATCGCAACGCTCTGCCGCTCTTTCGCCATATACCAGCATACATACTCACCGTACTACATACGCATATATACACACAGTCTGCTACGATTCGCGCATACACGGATACAAGCGGAGATTGCAACTAAGGGGAACGGCTGCAGCTCCGTTTTAATACTCTTCGTCTCTTCCTCTACTGCAGGCTTATACGCTCATCCGATATTATTCGTGCCAGCAGCACACGATGCAGCAGAAGAAAAAAGCAGACACACACACTCGGTGTACTTAGTCGCTCTCTTATTCTGGCTCTCGGTACGTGTCCGAAATCGAGACCAAAAATAACAGCTGCAGCTTGCAAGAGACGGAGAGCGAACGAGTTGAGAGGAGGGAGATATTGCAGTGTCGCCGGTCACCAGGAGGCCAAACCCAAGGAGAGAGAGAAAGAGAGACACTCACACAGACAGAGAAAGAACTACTACCGCAGCCATCGCCGCCGTCAGTCAGGCAGGCCACCGACCCGTCGACCAAGCGAGAGAGTGGGCTGTGCGACCTTCGAGGACACGCGTCCAGAGAGAGAGAGAGAGAGAGAGAGAGAGAAGGATACGCGCGAGACGGCGTTCAAGTGTATATGTGTACGCACACACAAGTGTATAAGTAAGTGAGCGAGTGCGCGCGCGTAGGCTGTTACGGTTTCTCGGCTCTCTCACGCACTTGATTTTTCTCGTTTTTCGTACGGATATATCTGCCTGTGCGCTCTCTCGTTACCCAGGCCTTTTTTGCTCTCCCCTCGAGCCTCCTCGAGCCGAAGAACCAGTTGACGCCGAGCCCATTTTTTCGAGCTGATCGATCCACCGGAGAGCAAGCAAGACAGAAAGAGAGAGAGAAAGAGAGAGACAGACAGACAGAGAGAGGTTATTGCTCAGCCAAGTTCAGGGCTTTTTATTTTGCTGCTGTTGTTACGTTGAAAAACACCGAGAGACTGTCGAGATTTTTCGTTCGTTTATTTTTTCGTTGGTCAGGTGACGGAAGATTCAAAAAAGTGCCAATGGGTCCTCGAAGAAGATTCTCTGCAAGGACAATAGTGGAGTTGATGAGTGAAGGTTGTGAAGTGTTGCTGCGGTTCATGTGGTGATCTTTTGCAGTGAATAAAAGTGTAACCAGATGTTGGTTGCCAGAGATGCAGTTCAACATGGACCTGGATCCACACGTGAGGTTGAGTGCAATTTGTTGAGTGAGCCTGGTGTTTTGGTCTTCCCAAAACTAGTTGACAACTAGTAAGCCAAACCGAGCAACAATGGAGACAGCACTGCCCAATGATCCAACAACTGTGCAGTCGTACAGTCCACATTTGAAAACAGTTTTGAAGACATATCAACTGTCAGCCGTGAAAAGTTTACAGGGACCAAGCTCTGCCCTGTTAGGAGTCGACTGCAAGGGACTCTTGCAGGAACCAGCAAACTTTCGCTTCTCACCACCTGCCTGCACTGGGAACTGTGGACTAGATATTCTTTCCAAGCACGTGTCTATTAAAGATATCGACAAAAGAATAGACTCTCCTGTTTCTGTGCCACCACCTTGCAAGAGTTTACGTGCAAATCTTCCACACGAAGATTCCGACGATGATCCACCAGAGAGGCTAAAGGTAAGCGCTACTATTGATTTGAATCGTACGTCTACAAATATTTTTCTTCCGAGATTTTTCTTCTAAGATTACTTTAGATAGCATAACGACAAAAACATCATCATCGATCAATTACAAACACTTTGGAAATCTAATCAGTGATATCGACACGTGTAGTTTGTAAACATTCACACTTAATTTTTTTGCTATCCCTACTGGCATTTCTGGTTTGATGAAAATTTGATGTTCAATAGCCACACGAAGGGAAGGAAATATATTAAAAAACCAGTTAGAATAGATTACTGCTTATCAAACGTGTGCTAGTTTTGCTAAACGATTGAAATATTTGTGAAAAATTTGATCAGTTCAATGTAATCAGCTGTGGAAAGATTATAATACACAAATTCAAAAACAGTGTAAACATGACTTACACTTATCAAATGTGGTGTGATTGGTGTGTAAATAAATTAAGAAAATAAGCGCAACGACGGAGTTAAAACGATGGCATTGTAAAACGGAAAAAAAACCGTGTGACTTATCGAATGGAAGTAGATATATTGCAACAAACAATAAGTTTGAAGTAGGAGGAATTATTTTGTTTGGTTTACCAACGATACAAATCGGTAGCAAAACTGTCTAATTTTTCATTGATTTCGTTTGGTAAATTAACGTCTAGCAAGTGGTACAAGCACAAGTGGCGTTCCATCAAATGGCTCGCGACAAACGATTTGCGAGAAAAGTTAGTCGAAAAGAACAAACAAACTGAAGTTTTGCCGTTTAAAAACTGCTGTTTATTTTGTCGCATTGTAAACTAAGCAAGCAAAGTGAAAGTGACTCATAACTGAAGATTCATAATATTTGTCGTTTCGGAGTTGGCTTTGCAAGTACGTTAGCAATCCGTAGCACGAATAAACAAACAAATATCGAAGTAGTGGTGGCGAGAGTCGGTCCGAAAGACAATTGGAAATACTGAAAAACTACATGTATTGATTCGATCCTCGTAGGTATGCGAGAAAAGGGACCTGGAGTTTCAAATCCCGATCCTCACAGCGCCGGACCAGATCTGCTCGGAACGCTGCGAAACTCTGCTCGAGGGTGAAAGGATATCTTGTTTCGTAGTGGGAGGCGAGCGACGGCTTTGCCTGCCTCAAATCCTCAACACAGTTTTGCAAGACTTTTCCTTGCAGCAGATCAATCAGGTTTGCGACGAGTTGCAGATTTATTGCTCGAGATGTACGCGCGATCAACTGGAGGAATTGAAGCTCTCGGGCATATTACCACGAAACGCACCATCGTGCGGTCTCATCACGCAAACGGACGCCGAACGATTGGTCAGTGCTCTGCTGTCGAGGACCGAACCGTACTTAGCATCGGTCATTCACGACGATATAATCGACGAAAAACAACGAATACTCGAGAAGAAGCAACAGACTGATATCGATGACGGTAAGACGATCACGCGATTCAAGGTGTATCACGAATGCTTCGGCAAGTGCAAAGGTATCTTCGATGCGGATTCCTTCGCCTCCGAGGATTCGGCTTGCATCGAATGCACCGAGTGTGGGTGTCGGCTATCGCCTCAACATTTCGTTCGACACGCGCACGGATCGCTCGAGAACCGTACCTGCCACTGGGGCTTCGACTCGTCCAACTGGAGGAGTTATTTGCTCTTGCCCAGAGATCAGCAACACTACAACAAGGTGGCCAACTTCTTCAGGGAACTCAAGGAGAGGCACGTCGTGCCCAACTCCAAAAGGAAGCTCGAGACCAGCGACGTAAGTTGATCGCTACTTTTGCTCCTCCCCACCCCGCGCTCCGTCCCCTCCAATGAAAAGCCTTTATTTGAACGTCCAGGCGAAGTACGAAACAATACGCGACGTATCGACGATACATCGTCGTTCGAGCGGCAAGTCGACGTGCCGCTCAAATTCACGAAATAATTCACCGAAAGTGAGAATGTAGGTTTGCGTATTTCGTGCATTCTCGTTCGCGGTGGATTTTCCGAGAAGGCCCCGGCTTAGTTTTGGAAAGGCGCGTGTAATTGCGGATCAGTGTTGACGGAGAGCGAGCACTGCGGAGCTTTATTTTTAGTCGATCCACAATATAACGCGCGAGGAATTATAATTCAAACGACACTAAACGCCGCGCGAGTTACATAGTCTTTGGTAACTGTCGTAGCTTGAGAGAGGGAGAGAGGGGGGGGGGAGAGAAGCCTTATGGAAGGGGACAATTTATTCCGACCTCTTCGATCACCTGCACTTCGATTCTTCTAGCGTATGCATCATGGTCAGGGTTCTCGCGTTCTTTCGATTCTTGTACTTATTTTTTTATTTCGTCGCGCAATACGTCAAATTATAGTTGTTTTTCTTTCGCGCGTTCCTATGTAAGATCATCAACTTTAACGACTTTGCTCAAACTGATAGCAATAAGACGTTTTCAGTATGGCAAATTAAATCAATATTTGTCAGCGATAACGTCAATTATCCGAGAGCTTTTAAAAGTGCAAAGCTAAGTATAAATATATTATCTTGTATTTAGCGCCGGCTGCTCGATTATTGCGTACTGCCAGACTTTATTCGAATGTATTTGCATTGATAACATTGATAACATTGAATTTTCGTTGGGACGTTGCGAATTTAATTTCTTTGTCGTACGCATTATCGATCTCTATTAATTATATTATCAAATTTGATAATCGTTTGGAAAATCCGATACCGTTTTATCGACGACGAGCAATCGTAAATTTGGAGGTACGCAACAAATGTCGACAGAATTCCAAAAATCCTCGAGCACGATATCAAACGAACAATGTTGTTCAAGCGTGAAAGGTTATTAAAACACGGAATCCGTGAATCCGTGAATCCGTTTTAGACTTGAACTTTTTCACTGCACTTGACGTACGAGCATTTTTTTACATTGGCAGTTTACCAGATGTTAATCCTCTGATAACGCTGAAAAATAGCCAATTTCTACCTTACGTTTTATCAGTGCGTATTGAGATTTCACACGATATCAATCGTCGAAATTCGTCCAACAACGTGATGCGCCTATCTTTTGATTAATCGCTTTCCGACGAATGTATTTCGACGGCGTATGCAAACCAGCCAATGACAATATTTATAGCTTTAACATTGCGATACTTCAAGAATACGAGGTTGTTGGGTTTATCTAAATTTCATTGATGCGCCTTGGGTATACAGCCCAAAGTAACGTTTCGCGTGCTCGCAGATAAACGTTATGAAATTTTTTACGCGATATTAAATTCCACTTTTACGAAGCGTGACGAATAAGAGTACGTTTGGTTTTTTCGTTATTACAAAAACAGACAAAGTATTAATATATAGTAGTTGACTGTTGACGTCGTTCGTTGGATGCACGCGTAGACAATAACAATAACAAAGACACACTTATTCGTTTAAAATCGACAGGTGATCTAGATAATCTTGTCGTAACTCAATGAAATCCTAGATAAGTAGGTTTTTATAAATTTTCCGACGGATGCATCCATCTGTCGGATAAAGATACGTCGGATAATCAACAAGAATGCAAATGCATGCATTGTACGAAAGAAATATCTTAGCCGTAATATATTTATCGCGTTGCTTGTTTTTTCAGATCCAGCACGAATCGGAAAGGCTGATGAAGAAGTTGAAGAAAGACTTTGGCAGAGACGAGTTTGCGTCGAACGTCTACAACGGCAACGGACTTGGCTTTTATCATACGGCCTCATCGGTGAGCAACCTCGCCGATCCTTACATGCGAATGCAATGGGCCATGTTCGAGCTTGCTGCCCGCGAAGCATCTGCTTTCAGGCCCTGGAATCCTGCCGGCTTCTGCAAACACAGAGATGGGTGAGCAGTTATTTTTAGCGCTTTAATCCGGATTTGTCGCCGCCGCCACCGCCGCCGCCACCGCCACCGCCGTCGCCATCGCCACTGCCACCGCCACTATCGCACACATGCACATACACTCTCGGCATTGCACTCACTCGCTCTTTCTCTCTCTCTCTCTCTTTCGTTTTTCTGCCTTGCATTATCTAGATTTTATCTCGGCCACCGATGTATGTACGTGACTTGTGCGAGGAGAACACGACAAATATATTCTAGGATTAGTTTAAGTTTTACTTCGTAAATGGTAGAATAGCTGGCGAGTGACAAACATGAGAAAAAACCCAGTTTTAATATTAACAATTCACACGGAGGTGAATATTTATTGCTAAAAGTCGATACGTCGAGTTCTTGCCCTTTATTGCTCTCTTCGAATCGGATTTTTTGTTGGTTGTGCTAAATTTTACAATTGACTTCTTGGACGTTACGAAATGTGCTAACTTTTTGGACTAGCTTGTATTTTTCCTGTTGTTTACAAAACGTGACTGCAAATACGAGAACGGACGCATTAATAAATATGAGCTTTTGAAATCGACATAGTCAATAGTTAACTTCTCATGGCGTTGTTTGGATAATAAATATACTTTCGATTTAAAGGTGAAAATCAACAGAAAGTTGAAATATTTCGAATCTTCTATTCATAATTTACGAGAATTTGGCACATTCCAGACTCAAAATCAAGACGTTCGACGATTTATTTCTAAAATTAAAGCGCAGCAACGAGTTAAAATGAGATTGATCATCGACGAGCCTTTTATTGCTCTTATTTATTTTCAATGTATCGCAAGCCTCACCCGCAACTGGGCAACAATCAATCGGTATGCTTGACACGTATTGTAATCGTTATAAATCGAGTTATTTGAACGATGAACTCGTTAAAATATGGAATAGTATTAGCTGCGTTCGATCGGGTACGAACGTTAGCGAAGTCTTTGCCGATGAATCAGAGCAATAAATTATTCGTCGGTGAGAAATATTTCGATCGATATAAACGATCGCGCTTAATTATAGTTCACGAAGAAACGACAAAAAGAAAAATATAAATATTTGGCATCAGATCCGAACGACCGTGGCTTTGACGTGTCGAAAATCAAGAGTATTTCATTTTGGTCAATGGGGAAATCCATTGGCCAGCGTGTTTATCACTCGGTTCGTTGGGATTCGCGAGTCTCCCGTAAATTCTGGGGAAACTGTTGACGAAATAGTTGACGACGATTTTTCTCCGACAACCAACAAAAGCACTGCATCGGTCGAAACCTCCAAAGATGTTTGCTTCGTCGTCTCATGTTTACGTTGGATTTTCAGTCCGTCGATGGTACCGGCATATCTGTCGCGAGGTCCACCGGTGTTGCAACACCCAGAGCGCGTGGTGCCATTATCGGAATACGAGCGTTTCGAGCCACACTTTCAGCCAAACGTCGCGCTGGCGCCAATACCCGCACCAGCGGCGCCGCCCTCCCCTGTCCTCGCGAGACCTGCGTCGCCGGCCTATCCCCACCATCATCATCGACATCGACGCTACAGCCGACCAAGTAGTCCCGACGCCAAGGCCACTGCAAGTATCAAGATCGAGCAACCACCCTCGCCGCCACCCGAAGAGGAGGAAGAGGGCATTACTGCCGTTACCTCGTCCACGGTGAGACATTGTGCTTTTGCTTTTCGACTTGCATCTCGAGTAGCTGCCATTGATTTTGGCTCAGGATATGACAATTTGTACGACCTGAGCTTAGCGCAGTTTTATTTTTGGAAGGCGCTGAAAACCCCCTTTAAGTATCTGCTTTCCAATCAGAGCTTCCTTACACTGACAGCGTATCTTATGAATATTTCATTTCTCTCCGGCACGCTGTTTCCCTTTTTCTAGTGAATTGAGATGAATAAAATACTCTCGGTTGACACGATTTTTATTCATACGGCAGTGGCTTTCATTTTTTATGGACAGCCACGCTTAACTATTTCCAGCAAAATTACACGCGCTGTCTCCACCCCTTTTGAACGTTAACGGTTGTCCGTAATTATAACGTAGCAAGTATTTCTGTTTCAATAACGTACGTACGTTACGTGACGACGTAAATAAAACGAGTACATGTTGGCTTTTGTGCAGTCGGCAGCGGAACAGCCACGAGCTGAGTTGGGCAACTCGTCGTCTCCAGAGACTTGCAAACCAGCGGCAAACACACTTGACTGTACGGCGGCACTCGATCTTGTGGAACGTCTTCGAGCCATCAATGTACCCCAAGACGCAATTGATCTTGCGAGGCGTGTCACCGCTGAACTTACCTCGGCCTCGTGTCGCCTAGCTGCCTTGTGCCAAGAGAACGCGATGCTACAAAACGAACTGCTCTTACTACGACGGCAAAACGAAAGCGCGGAAATACCGGAGCTCGAGAAGGCCGACAAGTGCCAGGCTACCGACAGCAAGTCCGAAACGGTGGACAGCACGAACGAACAACAGCAGCAGCAGTCGCAGCAGCAGAGTAGCGAACAAGAGGAACAAAAACTAGGCAGCTCGGGAAATCCGGCGGACACGACGCCCAAGTCCAACGATTAAGTCTGCGCTTCTCCCCCTCTCTCTCTCTCTCTCTCTCTCTCTCTCTCTCTCTCACTCTTTATATATATATATATCTCGTCGCGTTGTTCATTTGTTTATTTTTTACAATCAGGAGTAACGATATAAGTGCAAAGCGCGAATCATTACAAAAAAAGTACAAAACCCCAGGTGCTACGTTGTTACGCTAGCCTACGAGTTCGACACGAATTTCCAGCGGCTCGTGTATGAGAAGTATAATTAACGGTAATATTAATGTTAAAACTACTGGATAACGATAGCTGTAGTGGATTATTATTATTCCTAGTGATAAACGGTTAATAATTACAAATCAGAAAGCCGTGAACGCCAATGTAGCAGTTTATTTTACACTTAGCGTGTCTCACATAATTATTCAAAGAACTGAGAGTTTTTATTTTACATAAATAGGCTGAGAGAGTTATCGATGATAATACGGAGGCCCCGTACGAGATTTCGGGCTACTGCCGCCACCATCGCGAAGCTTCGAGAGAGAGAAAGAGAGATAGAGGGGGATGAGAAAGAGAGAGCGAGAGAGAGAGAGAGAGAGAGAGAGAAAGAAAGAAAGGGAGAGAGGGAGGGGGAATCTACGGAGTGTCGGCGACCTCATCTCTTTCTCTTTCTCTCTCTCTCTCTCTCTCTTTCTCTCTCTCTCTCTCTCGCTCTCTCTCTCTCTCTCTCTCTCTCTCTCGCTCTTTCTCTTCGACAATAATCTCGCTCTGAGGAATCCGGTGAAGTGCCTGTTTATTGGCGGCCCCGATAAAAGCGCGACCGCGCACTCGAAAAGATAACCGACTTGACTCGCGCGCAAATGTGTCTCGAGAGTACAAACAAGCCTCGGCCGATTGAAAGGTTGCGCGCATGTATGATGCTTCATTACGTGTGTGCGCATAAGCAAGCTGAGCTTTATTTTTTTTTTCGTTGATATAATTGCAATATACTGTGAGTTATGAACAATTTTTTATTTGCGAGCTGACGGACCAAAAATAATATTCACTTCGACAATTTTTTTTTCATTAATCGTATACAACGATGTGCATGAGCTATAATTTGAAAATAGAAATTTTGTTTTTTTACTCTATTAAATTTTCTAAAATCTTCTAATCTATTGTTTTTTTGTTGTTATTTTCTTTCGAGTCTTCGGAAACTACGAGTACAATATAGTCATTGCTCGATTTTTGCAAAGACATCCATATTTTATTGACATTGGCGTACATGCCTCAAATTATCTTTTACCTGTAAAAGTATATTTATAAAAGCGATATACATATATATGACGCGAAATTTCTTTGAACGCTCGTTTATCTCCCCGCAAATTTAACCAAGTTCAAGCGTACTTGTAATTACAACAGATGAAACGATTGCGTATTTAACGATAATATAGTTATACTGAACTTTGTAAAGCATGCACAATTGGCATGCGCGTTATAAGATAAAGCAGACAATTGTTTATATAATACTCGTTTGTGTATTCATACACATGCCGACATATATATGCAAGTGGCGTAGTGGACGACTTCGAAGATCTCTCGTTAAGCACCAAATTATTTACACGTACACATTCATGCATACAGACACTCGCGCCCTAAAAGGCATGCAAACATTTCTATATTTTAGTGTAACGGATATTTGACAAATGTTGCAGATGAACTTTTTTACGTGCATTTTTTTCTTGTTCTTCCGTAGACAGTTCTCATGTCAACGCCAAAGTCAACATTGGGATACACACAAGCTTTTTATAACTCGTACTCGACTCTTTGTTTTTTGTTCTTTTTAAGACGTCTTGAGCAATCAAGAGCATCTCATCGGATATGAAATAGAAAAAGTATATACAACGGTTATAATGATAGATTTTCAAAGCAATGTTAGTACAGAAACCTGGACATAATAAGTAACGATATACCTGATGCATACTGTTCATAATTACGTTCTATGTATACAAAAAGTAAGAAATACGCGAAATACGTTTACATTTATAATAGATTATGATAAGCAGTCCCACCTAAGATAAAGAATGTAATAGTCTACGTTTTTACATACACTCGGTTATTATATTTATCTATAGTGTATACAAGATATAATAATACATAATGCGTATCTTACGTACTACTTCATTTGATATAGATTTTTGAAGTCAACGTATGACAACAAAAGACAAATTTATTTTATTCGATTGTCCGACTGCCATGACTTTCGACAGACGAGTTCACAATTGATGCTTTCTGTGTAAGCATTAATCGAAAATAAGCAACTTTCACAAACAATTGCATGCATGCCCTTTATTTTTTGTCGTAAGTGACTATTTTATCTCAGAGTGACATTTCATGTAATATATGTACTATTCAGCATACATTGGTTGTGAAATGCCCTTAAAAATAATAGTATCTGCGCCGTTTCATTTCACTAAAGTTAAACAATCGAGAAACGAAATTGACGAAACACTTGTCCGAGGATCTAATTATTTGTACATATTATACATAATGGAGAAGAAAACAAGAAAACGATTTTGAATTCAATGTATGTACTTTTGTTCGTAGAATCGAAACGAGTCAAATTTTCTAGTAGAACCGTGCAACCGTACTAAATGTTCATGAGAAATATATTACAAAATGCAAGCCGACGAGGAAAAAGTACCCATTTAAGTAATCCATTATTCTGTAGTAAGGATAACAAAACAATCGTATCACGTAGTGAAATTTTATTGTAAATAGCCTTTGAATGAGCTGCGTAAATCTGTTGTAAGTATTCGATATATTTGGAAATATTTCACAAGAAACAAGGAACGGAAAAGGGAATCGTTCGTGCACGTCAAAGAAACAAAACGATTAAAGCACGAATTCGATGATAAATATTTAATATGTTTCGCGATAAGTGTATATTTATTGAAAAATTGACTTGAACTTGCACAGCTCATTTCAAAAGTCTTCAATGTGCTTTCCAGCCTCGAAACGCTTAGCGCGCTGCAGGAAGGAAAAAAGATTGTTTATTAGACTTGCGCGCGAAACGTGGTATCTTTTTTGTGAACGTCGAGTGTGGTTCGTCTTTATGAGAGTTTGTGAAAAGCGAGAAAGATGAGGAAAAATACGAGGACAGAAGTGTTTGCGAAACGAGTAAAAAAAGCGTCCTGGCGACGAATTAGCTCGTTTTTTTTTGTAAAAATTCGATGTTCAATTGTGAGATAAACAAATATCACTATATTCCGCATAAACCGAAAGGAAAATACATTCATATTTGTAGCTACGTAGAATCCGTTTCATCGGCGAGAAAGATAAACTATTGAATAAGCGCCAAGCGTCTTGGAATATTCATCTTCAAAGTTTCATTTGCAATGTATGCGTTTCGATGAATCGCCAATCAATTTTGTACAACTCGTGTACGCGTTGCATCGTTCATTTTCACAGATGCACTTGCAGTTGCGCATGGAGACCGGCGGCTTTGTTAATTGAGGACATAGACTTCCTTACATACTTAAGATTAGTACCTGTAATTGGCATAACGAGCCTAGAGATGAATTGTGATGAAAGTTTAATTAACCGCATATTTTATCGGAAACATACTATATTGTAAAGGCGAGAATTATAGTGCAAATACTTATATATATTCACAAATGTAACCAGTGATCCATTGGAACACAAACAAATCATTGTTAATAAGAAACTTTGCTTCGCTATCATCTGTACGATCGCTCAAAAGAGTTTTTAAATTTTAATGTTATGGTGTCTACTTTACGTTTCACTCGAAATAAACCGAAACACCAAACTATATAATTTATTTTATGCCGTATTCTAAATACGTTATTTTATGTTGTAAATGTGATAATTATTATAAATATTTTTACTTTTGCATTTTTGAGTTTTATTTCTATTGAAAACATTGTGCGTTAATTAAAATTCAGAAACTCTTTTACATCGTGTACAAAGTTAACAAAGACGCTTCGAATTCGCACTATTGTTTTGAATTACTGTCGCAGTAGTTTCCAACAGTATTGTCAATAGTTTATTTTCTCGACGTGAAATGCTCGATCATTTGTATCACCGCACAGCTGAATCATGCAAAATACGAAACTTCATGACAAACGAGAGCGTCGCTTTGACTTTTTTTTACATTTAAGTTTTAGAGCTGGTCGACTGGAGTAGATCCGTTATAAAGCCCGTTTGATGAATTAGTTATATTGTTAAAGAACATGAGTGTCATTAAATACAAAGTGCAAAGTGAAAGTACAATTTTTCATTACAAATGCTACATAAACCTACTTTTTCTCTTTACAAATCCATACCTCTTACAATTTCGTTATAATACATGTATTTATATTCAATTCGAACTTTTTTTATTAATTATTCATTCATGTGAACAATATCGATAGTCGTCATCTCATTTTTTAACGACGAATTCTCAGCTGTATAAGAAAAATAATGGCATTACACCAGTAGAAATATACATGTATATGGTTTTGTTTGTTTGCTTAAAGCACTGTTTGACCATGAGTTGATACTTTTGGTTAGTTACCGTCGACCCATAAAAAAATTCCCTCGATTTGCGTACTGTTTATCGTGAATCACTAGAGTAGAACGATGCTTTATCAGCAGAAAGGTACACGCATGCGCTCAGAAAAAAATAACCCCATATTTGACGAAACGACACAAAAACAACAAACATCTTATGTACGTGTCGCCATACGTGAAGTGTTGCTGTTTCGAGGAGCAACACGCGGGCTCTGTTGAATCATCGGTTAAATATACGGTTTTCGCAAGTTCGTCGTCGGTGAAAAGTTAAAAATGTTAAATCAAGCAGTCGTGGAAGCTCTTTACTCGGCGACGTATTTGGAAAACTATCTAGACTGCGTAGAAAATCTGCCTTTGGAGCTCCAAAGGCATTTGACACATATACGAGAATTGGATGCCACTTGTCAAAGTAAGTATGTATAATGCTGTTTTTGTTTTGAATTTCGTAATTGCTACTTTCAACAATTGTTGTAGATTACTTATTCACTTTCTACGTTGTTTTGCAATAGAGTATACCTGCGTAGTTAGTTATTCATGAAACATTGTAAAAGTATTATCATCATTTGTTTGTTATTGCATATGACTAATTGTTACGACGTGATATCAATTGTCGTACCAACCAAAGAGTTTCAATGTTCCATAGTTTTATAATCAGTGATTCTTGATCGTTGTTGAAATAATAATAGAAGTTCTACTTGAATCTACAGATTACATCAGAGAAATTGATCAGCAACAAGAGATACTTTCAAGATCTGGACTTGATCCTTTAACTAGACAAATTGCTCTTGAGAAACTAGAACAGGCTCTTTTAGCAGCAAGGAGAATTGGCGATGACAAGATTCAAATTGTACAAATTGTTCAAGACCTAGTAGATAATAAGACAAGAGAATTAGATGCAGATTTCCAAAATTTAGGTAAGTGTAACATTTTTGTGGAATATTATTAGAATTTGCTGTTATGTTAGACATGGTTATAACAATCTTACGCTGTTTTTTAGATTTTGGAAAAGAGCAAGAAAATAATGAATCCAATAAAAATGCCAATTCTAATGTTAATACCAAATCAAGTAGCAATGCTAACAACAATGAGAAGTCAACTAAAAGACCCAGGAGAACAAGGACTGAAGCTTTGCTAGAGTCTGCACACGCAATGGATATGATAATGTCTGGGGATCGTTCAACCAATGCCAGCTCTACAAATAGTAGTCAAAAGAGAAATGCTGCAAATGCAAATATGGGCAAGAAAAAGAAGAGGAAGTCCAGGCAAGGTCAGCAACGTGATGATACACCACCACCGATGGACGATGATAACACAATCGATCCAGACGAGCCCACTTACTGTCTCTGCGATCAAATTTCTTACGGGGAAATGATTTTATGTGATAATGATTTGTGCCCAATCGAATGGTTCCACTTTTCGTGTGTGTCTCTCAGTACAAAGCCAAAAGGCAAGTGGTTTTGTCCTAAGTGCAGAGGAGACAGACCAAACGTTATGAAACCCAAAGCTCAATTTCTCAAGGAACTTGCTCTTTATAATAAAGAGAAAGAGGAGAAGTCTTAGCAGTAGAACCCTTATATTAGCATTCTAATTTTAAATTACCTTAGGCATCAATTTTTTTTATAAATTTTTGGAAATGTATGTTTGTACTTTTTATTACGTAGGTGTACAATGAAGTGTGTATTTCAGGATTCTAAAAAGAATCGGAACTTTTAAAATGATATTTATATGAATTTTTAGCGCTGTATTATTGTAAAATGTGAAAAAATTAATTATTTTTATTGTTATTTTTAACAAAATGCGATTAACTATTTTATTGTTAACAAAATCAAGTGAAGGAACAATTAAACAAATTCAATGCCATATCCTAGACGATTTTTTCAAACTTATCCTTGTCGCGGAGAAAACGCAACGTTTATTTTCGAAAAAGAAACCGTTGAATAAACGTGCGTCCGGTGACTGTCACCTGACCATTTGTGTTTCACGCAATCGTCGATGTAATTCCGTGATGCAACAAAGCCTCGGAAAACATAGCTATAGTATCCGCACGAGTGCAAGAGAAATGGAAACTGCGAGTTACGTTAGGGAGGGGAAAAGAGAGAATAAGTGCGTTCGCAGGCTGCGTTCTGTGACATCACTAAGAGGGAGAAGGAGCACCATGAGCATCGCGCACAGTAGTGCACAGTTCGCACAGTACATATAGTGTATATACATACATACTACACAATGATTGGTATAGAGGGGAGGGGGAAGTCGTGAGCGAAAGCGAAGTGGTTCGGTGGGTCGAATCGGCCGTTCGTGCCGGCAGTCTCACGCAGAGCATTGGCGGACGCCGCTCGTGTCGAGAGACCCATTTCTGTACAGTACATCAAATAGTATGTGTCTCGCCGCTGCGTCTGACTCTGTGGGAGCGACGCGCGCATATTCGACGACGCCGCCATCCGTGTGCTTATAAACGGCTAAGATTGTGTGCGGTTGTGTGCATGTGTGTGAGTTTTAAGGGCGGCAGCCATAGGGTCAGAGCACAAAGCCATAAAATAATTCCCGCAAGTGTGAGAGAAAGGCAACAAAAAGAAAAATATTCTCGGCAGTTTCCGCGCGTAAATGATGAGGAGGAGGACAACGACGACGGCGGTGACGACGACGACGACGACGACGACGACGACGACGACGACGACGAGGCCTCAACATCAACAACAGCAGCAGCAGCAGCAGCGAGGAAGCAGCATCTTCGCGAATAGTGAAATTGATTTGCTGCTGTTCGACGCGGCGTTGAGGACGACGAGTGAACTACTATTATTGTTCGGTGGCGAGAGTGGTGCTGTGGCAGCATTGGCTTGCGAGTCTCGATGATCGGCGGGCGGCGGCAGCAGCCCGTCGCGAGGAGCATCGTCGTCGGGGCGGCGGCCGACTGCACTTGCAATAAACGGCCCGCGCCCGCGAGGATGCTGCTTACCACCGCGAGACAACGACGTAGACGACGACTCGGCTTAGCGGCCTCGCTGCATTTGCGGCAGCAGCAGCAGCAACTGCCCTTAGGCAGCTAGGGACATGACAGCTAAACCCGCTATTCAGCAATCCGGCCGATTCCCAGCGGCTATTTTTAGCTGACGTTTCTCCCCTTCCCCGTCCCCCAGTGCTAGTGACGACGCGTGAATTTGTTTGCGTTCACGTGCACATAATAAAGCAAACCCAACAAACGAAAGAACGAACGAACGAGTGCAAAGTGGAGAGAGAGAGCATCGGAGAGCCAACTAAACTATACACACAAGTCCCACGGACACAGTGATAGAGTGCGCCTGTGCGTAGATGTGTGCGTGAAAGTGCGAGCGAGCGAAAGAGATGATGAACTCGATGGTTTTAACCCTGTACGGGCTGGCCGTCTTCTTCATGGTGTTCTGGTTGGTGATGTGGTTGTTCCACGTGCTCGCTCTGCTTTCCGGCCGCTGGAAACTCCATCGTAAAATCATGGCGGTGCCGACGTACGAGACACCGTTGCCCGGCGTCTCGATAATCAAGCCCCTAATGGGCGTCGACCCCAACCTATTTAGCAACCTCGAGACGTTCTTCCAGTTGGACTACCCGGTGTACGAGCTACTTTTCTGCATCGAGGACGAGCAGGATCCAGTGCTCATGCTCGTGCACAAGCTCATTGAGAAGTATCCGCAAGTGGAGACGAAGCTGTTCGTTGGCGGTCGCGGGGTTGGTGTCAATCCCAAGATCAACAACATGCAGCCGGCCTACGAGGCCAGTCAACACGAGCTCATCCTCATCAGCGACAGCGGCATCAGGATGAAGGAGGACACCTTGCTCGACATGGTCAACTACATGACCGAGCGAGTAGGTCTGGTTCACCAGATGCCCTTCACTTGCGACCGCGAGGGTTTCGCCGCGGCCTACGAGAAGATTTTCTTCGGTACCGTGCAGTCGCGCATGTATCTCGCCGCCGATCTGCTGAGGATCAATTGCCACACGGGCATGTCGGCTCTCATTAAGAAGGCCCTCCTCGAAGAGGTCGGCGGCCTCAAAACCTTTGGCGTTTATCTGGCCGAGGACTTTTTCTACGCCAAATCGCTGACCGACCGCGGATGGAAAATCACCGTTTGCTCGCAGCCGGCGATGCAGAACAGCGGCCACTGCGAGGTCTACTCGTTTCAAGCGCGTCTGCGACGTTGGGCCAAGCTGCGCGTGGCCATGCTGCCCACGGTCATCGTCCTCGAGCCGTTGAGCGAGTGTCTGATTATCGGAGCGTGTGCCTCCTGGGCGGCGAGTCTCCTCTTCGAGTGGGACTCGTTGATCTTCTACGCGGCGCACATCTTCCTCTGGTTCATGTTCGACTGGACGCTACTGTGCGTCGTGCAAAACGGTCCGTTGCCCTTCAATTTGATCGAGTTCGTGATCGGCTGGTTGCTCAGCGAAACCACGAGGCCCTACCTGTTCGCTCAGGCGGTTCTCGACCCGATCATACAGTGGCGCTCGAGGACTTACAAGCTCAAGTGGGGCGGCGTCGCCGAGGAAGTCAAGGCCAAAGTCAAGTACTGAACTTTTGCGTGCGTGCTCTAGTACTACAGGTCGTACCTTGTGTGCGATGTACGTGTTCAATCTCTCTCTCTCTTTCTCTCTTCCTCTCTCTCTCTCTCTCTCTCTGCGTGTGCGTGTACGTGCGGTACGCGCGTGTGATGTACATTGACTGATTCAGCGACTACTACTCTCTGGTGCATCCGGGACGCTTCAGTGTCAACCGTATATGTATATGTAAAGATGTGTATATATATATATGTAACGTGACTACCGCCAGCACGCCGACAACCGATGGACCACCTATAATCTTCTAATTTTTCCTCTTACCGACTATGTATATTTAATTAATAATAGCTCATAACGACTAATTAACGATACCAGCTGATGTGCGTATCCGTCTCGTCCGTCTCTCGACCGTAGGACGGGGAAAAAGACACCAAATTGTACGATTGCGGGTTAATGGACAGTAATACGGTGGCATCGTATCTCTCTCGCACTCTCTCTTCGTGTAGCCGCGTGGTTAGCACAGTTTGTGCTTTGACTGTGATATTCCATGGACGAGCCATGTTTGACGAACAAAATCGCATTTTTATCGAGCTCGGATTCCAATTAGCTGTATCACACGGAATACAGGCAGGCGCGTACGTATCGTATCGAGAAAGAGAGCGAGTTGCTAGATGTTGCTTCATTGTACCAACAAATTGGTATTGACGGAAACATTCCACGCGTGGTCGTGCTATCTCGTGCACGCGCATGTGTCTCCGTATGAAATTATCCATATTTGCCGTACGATATTTTACTCGTTGTTTTTCTTCAACCTCGTCCGAGCATCAAACATTGGTAACGTTCGTGCGTCCTCGCCACCCCAAGATGCGATTCGTCTCGATAATGTATGAATACAGCTCTATACGTTTGCGCACGAGGCAACACGAGAAAAAGTGTCACGGGGTTGAGGCTCGTCTAGGTCGAAGCACCAGCGGCGTTTAGTTGTATAAAGACACACCGACGGAATAAGTAGGATTGGCCTAGAATCCACTTTTGTTTGTTCTCTCGTTAAAATACTCAATGGTAATACGTAAGATGTGTATGGTTTATTGCGGTCGAAATAAAAGAAAATCAATCAATACTCGCATTCCGATCACGTCCGAGAGGTGCTTCGACTTGGAGTAGTCCCGCGAGCTAGTCAACGATAAAACAAAACGAACGCATAATAAAGGGACGTAATACGAGTACGTAAAGAAAGAACGTAAGAGGTCGAGAGATGAGTGGAGAATGTAGTTTTGTATACTCTTGCCGCTGCGACGACTACTAGGAGTTTCGTTTTATTTTTGTTTTTTTTTTTAACCTTGTGATCGATTCTCGCGTTTTATTTATTCAAGTTTCTACCGTGGTGTAGACTTTGTCCTGCTCTAATTTAAGCGATTCCCGCTGTAAAGACTTTTTACAATCGATACATAATATAGAGCGCATGTCGTACGTAAGCTCTATCTTCGCCTGCAGTGGACGTTGAACATTGTGATGAACGACGACTTGCGCGCGAGGTTCCTTTCATTTATTAGTTTTACTTTATTTTGTTTTTAGTGTTCTTTTTCGATTATTTAGCCTGTCGCGTCTAGATACAACTTTTTATCATGTTACCTGAGGCGTGCGAGTAAATGTTGTATTTTTTTATAACTTTGCGAGGTACGAGTTAGTAAAGAGTATGCGTGTGTGTGATGTTTGTCCTACGTCGTATTCTTCTGTTTTTTTTTACATTTAACTTCATTATTTATTGTCTCCTCGCTTTGACGTAGGTGGTTAAGCTATAACAAATGATATGTCAAAGTCTTTTTCCGATCATCCGTTTAATTGCCTTTTTCTTTTTCTTTTTTTTTTTTTTCATTTTTTGCGTTTTTTTGCGTTTTTCTGCGTTTTTTGCGTTTTTTTGCGTTTTTTTGCGTCTACGCAAACATGGATCATAGTTTTTGTTTTCGGGTGTACATGAAAGAAGCGAGGAGGAGAAAGCGGCTCAATTGTACTCAGGACGACTAGCCAAGCTTTTTTTATACACATTTTTCCGTTCTGAGCGTTTTTTTTCTATTGATTTGTTCTGTCGTACAAGCCAAAATCAAGAATTTTTGCATTAAAATGAATTTTTACTCGAACATGTCTTGCCTATTTTATTTCCAATTCATCATCCATACACATTTCTTCAGCTGTTTGATTTTCGTAAACGCAAAATTGCAATGTTTGCTTAGACACAATCGTTGTTGAGCAAACGTGGATCATTGTAAAAGACTATGATTAATCGGGGATAAACCACGATACATTTTTAACGAGGTTTAAATATCCATTCAACTCGTGAAACGTCAAAGTATAATCGGCTGTGTATAGGCGTGTACCCATTCCGTTGGACATTTTTTTGTTGGCGGAATAGAGCCATTGAGTACGTTTACGGCGTTTCGAAAGTAGCCTTGACTATACAAATTAGTCGGGAATTCGGTAGGTTGCTTAGTCAATTATCGCTGTTCTATTATAGTTTGATGTATGACATTTTAAAGACTTTCCAAATAGTTTTACCAACATTAGTCTTTCTAATCGACATTCCCAAAATTTCCGCACAATATATCCACGCGCGGAAAAGGTCGTGTATTGCCTTAAGTTCATACATAACTACGCATGTACGTACATCGTTACGCGACGATGTTGTTCCAAATAAACGTTCACCATGTTTACAGCCAAAGCAAGTGTACTTAAAAGAAGCTCTTTCTTCTTTGGCGGTCCTTGCTAAACCTCGCTGAACAAACGAACGATCGAGTGTCAAGGATCGCTCGATGGCACACAAGTTCCAACACAATAGGCGTGTGTATTACGAACAAGGTTGAACAAGAATAAAAAAAAATCGCACAGACGTAAGTGCATCGGTATACGTCCGGGTGTAAAAAAAAATGCGTTCCGCTATGCTTTGTGTTAATTGCAAATATTCACATATTCGCAAACATCCGGCCCTCTCATCACCGCCGAGATTACGCAAGTGTCGAGCGCTGATTGCAGAGTAGCCGTTGCATATGATAAATACAAGTTTATTCCGATTTCAATTTTTCGTTATTTTTCGTTACGGCGACGCGTGCACCTGTAGCGATTATCAGTCACGCGTGCCCTAAAAATAACGATACAGAGAGCAATTGTGTTACGGTGACGTATTTTTCCTTTTCTTTTGTTTTGTTTCGACCATGCGTGTCAATTGGAACGCTATTTACGAGATCGTTAATATCCAAACGAAAGTTTCATCGATTAGTGTCGTTTGGAAAATACACGGAATCGTTACGTAACGTCGTGTGTAAGACAAACTCTATCGCTCGTCGAAAAAAAAAACAAACGTTTGTTACGTAAAGCCCCACCGTCAAATGTCCGATCTTCCGAAGCGCGGTAAAAAAGGGAAAACGGAAAATCGGCTTTGCGAAAAATGATACGAAGAAAACTCGAAAGGCAATTCTATTTTTAGCATCTCGTGTACACACCTATTTACGTAAAGTGCGTACCGTGAATAGATCGCTATGCATATATACGTTGTTTAACCAGCCGCGGCAATTAATAGTACGGGTTAACGCTTATCGTCGTTGCCACGTCGTCTGTGGCGTATTACACACGCACGTTTTCATCGCGTATCCCGAATTATTTTGCGCTTACACTCGACGAGCACAGTTGCAAGCCTCGAACAGAAAAACCCCAGTTTTCCCTGTTTTTCCCAAACGCCGAAAGCAGGAAGGAAAACTGTTGTATTCGTCGAGTCGTTCCCATCGAGTCTCGCGCTCTTCCTCGACCCAAGTACACACGGCGTAAGTAAATAAACGAGAATCAGCATAAGAAAAAGGAACGTCATTTTTGAAAGCCGTTCCACTGTCGCACGCGAGAAACAGCATTAATTTATTCGTTGTTTCCACGAATTTCACGCATTTGAATCATCGCTATCAATTCGAGAATATTTCCATGCGAGAATGATAGCGACTCGTGTACAACGATAACAAAATAACAATTGACACGAGCTTTTACCTTGTCTTCGAACGGAGAAATTGTCGCTGCAAAACGTTGTTTTTTCACGGTTTTCTCGCAGAGTATATACGTGTATACGTACGTACGAGCAGCAACTCTCTTTCCGATCCCACTCGCGAACGCCAAGTCGCACGCGGTTCAAGGTCGCGGTTGTCTGACAGTGACCTGGCTTGTGCGCGCGCGCTTGCTCTCTTATACCGTATATCTACAATGCAGTTTTCCGCTTCTCGCGTCCTCCCTCTTTACGCGGTAATCGCAATTATGCAGGCACTCGTTAATTGCACATGCGATGTTTGGAGGGACGAGAGAACAAACAAAAGTGAGATAGGACGACAGCGCCACGCTTGTAACGCTGGTGAAAAACCGAGGCCTCGTAGGCGCGATAATTAGCCTTCCTAACGGTCGTCGACTTTGTTTGCTTTGTTCTAGGCGATGGCATCTTTTCGATTGCTTTCGTACGTATGCGCTGTATATTGCCTATCTCACGCACACGCACAGCCGTGGATATCTCGACGAGATTACCTACAGTCGTCAGTCGCTTGTCTTATTTATAGTTGTCGAATAGTTGTCACACTCGTAGAATCTTCCAAGTCGTTTATTGGTCTCGCACTCGACTTGAACAACCTTTTCATACCGAGCAAATGTGGACTCGTTTATTATTTATCGACTAAAAGCGTTGTCAGCGGTGTCGTATTTAAAATATCGCAAAAGCTGTCCTTCCGATACTTTAGAACGAAAATATCACGTCAAGTCAAGAATAAAGCTTAACGCAAAAAAGTCATTTTCCATTAAAAGCTCTAAATAATTTGCTACAGGCCATTGGCAATCGCAATCGCGTTTTCAATTACAAGCCCACTAAATACATCATCGGCCTGCGGCAACAATGTAGCTTTTCGAATTGATCGAGGCTCCCGGGAGAGAGAGTCCGAGCGAAATATCGGTAATCAAGCTACGCTTTCACACTCGTACATCAATCGGGAAACCGCAAAACTCGAGAGTATCCGAATTCAAGATTTTTATTCGTTCTATTACGTGGACTCCGTTTGGATTAACCAACGCTGTGGTTTCAGCTGATGCTCGTATGTACTTGTGACGTCAATTGATACGCGTCGACATCATTTCTCACGGAAAACTTTACAATCGTAAACACTCGTAAATTGTACCGCTTCTTGTTATTTATGTTGTTTTTTTGTTCAATCGTACCGACGATTAACGTGGACAGTTTTCCTAAAACATGGAAAACGACGGCGAGTCGGAGACTTATGATCCGCAAAAATTTCGATCAAGCGTGGGCGTGTCGCGAAGTATAGAGCCTCAACGAGAAAACTCCCACTTGGAGAGAGAAACAAACAAGAGATAAGTGGATTCATCCCCCGGAGGAGCCGCGACTTTTATTGCCGTGCGCGCTATACTTCCTCTCTCGACCTCGTTCGA
Organism: Chouioia cunea; assembly: GCA_030064505.1. Lineage (NCBI taxonomy): Eukaryota > Metazoa > Arthropoda > Insecta > Hymenoptera > Eulophidae > Chouioia > Chouioia cunea. The sequence goes on from JAOPFQ010000004.1 coordinate 22,508,348, forward strand.
CCGCTGACGCACACACATCGGATTCTTTTCTTTTCACAGTCGTGCTCACTAGTACTCTACAGCGAGTGCGCTCAGGGGATATTTTTTGCGTGTGACTTGCTACCCGATCGCTAAAAACTGTTGTTTCGCCAATTATTTTTGCATTCCAGAACATCGCGTCGTGGCTATACTGCGCTTTGGTTTTAATTGGGAATTCGTTTTTTGTTAGTTTAATTCGGTAAGTTTATGTACCTACCGTGTATTGATTTTACTTTGAATTAAACGCGACTACACTGACACCATAATTTATTCAAGGAAAAATTCTGGTGTCTTGTTCGCATGCATATACAACAAGTTTCCATTCCAATGATTATGCACTTTTTGAAATTGCACGAAAAAAAGTAGCTTGTTAATAGAATCAAGTGTCGTTTGAATTAGTCTAAAAGCGTCAAGCTATTTCCATTCGAAGATTATTTTTCTTCATCGTTCGTTCCAAGTTCAACGCCACTCGCCGAGTCATTTGCAATTTAAGCATTTTCAACGGCGCAAGTCAACGACGATACGCAGTTGTGTACGCTCGACCTTACGCAGGAAAAAAAATGAAAAAAAGAAGAGAAAGATAAGAAAACGAAGAAGCGTCGATATGAAAATGCCTAAAAATAGAAATCTCCTTTAAGCCTCTTTACGTAGGTATGCTTCTTTGTTCTCTCCATCTCACTCCCCCTTTTTTAATTTCCGTTTCTTCAGCCTCAAAGTCTTTGAGATTGTGGATGCCAGTTGCGCTGTGTGTTGGCCCAAAAAAAAATAGCGAGCGAGCCACGCCGCTCGCGAGAACTTGCATAGCTATCGATCCAGTATGACTTTGATTTCTTCTTTCCCTCGGTCTACACATACAAATTCCTCGCAGGCCGGCTAGCGAGCGAGCGGCACGTTCAAATCTATTTACCGTGTTAGGAACGTTTAAACGTCGAACTATTAACGAATTTCTCATTGAAGCTGGCAAAACATTGATCGTTCCAATTAACCTTGTCTTTACTTTAAGGTTCCATTTGCCACAGCTAATATTGTAAAAAAAATAAATAAATATAAGGTCAAATTGCGTACGCGTGGATTTTTTTGTAAAATTAGGAGTGCCAATTTGCGGAGAGAGAATCGCCTCGAGCTGCAGCGAACTCGCCAATACGCACGAGAGAGTATGCGTGTGTGCGCGCGCGAGCGCTCTTTTTTGTGCAGTACGTTCACTTTCAATAACGATGCTTCGTTGTTCTCTTTTTCCCGTTGAACCTTTGAGCTATTTGCACCTGTAAAACAAAGTCTGCTTTACGTTGTAACGCTAAAATGCATGTGTCTTATTAAATTAAGATGTTTCCATTGCTATCGTGTACCAATTCGCGGAAACTAAGGAAGCGCGTCGGCAATTTTTAGTTTTCCAACGCTTTGCAAAACAAACGCAACATTTTCATCTTATCCGCAAACAAAAGCTCGACATTGATGCAGCGTGCGGTGACTCGCGGTGTACTTGTCGCTTTCTGGCGGATAAAGCAGATTATAATTGTACGCGAAATTGCTATATACAATTTTTCTACATTTGTACGTGAAAACTTGTAAGTCTTAAATAAAAAAAAAACAATAGCAATAGTAATAACACGCTACTAAACGCACTGATTTTTTGCTCTACGAACGATCAAGCCTTCTTGTAAGAATAAATTAACGATATATTCCTATGAGACAACCGTTCGAAAAAAACGAACTGTCGCGAAGAAAGTAACAGGTATCGAGTGCTTTAATAATATATAAACTACGTATCCGACCAAATGCATTTCGTTTATTCTGTCGGTAAATTAAAAAAATATCTAAATTTACATTGAAAAAATAGGCCAAAGGTCACTTTGCTTTACTCGCTTCAGTCGTCATTGAAAGTGAATGAATTTTGTGATTATGGTTGCATGGCAATGATGTGTGTATCGAAAACATTATGTGAAACGGATTAGAAGAAAAATAGGCCCGCGATTATTACATCCATTACAACTTATACGTTGAGGTTCACACATACGTGTCTGTGATAATAAGTTTTAATTTGTGTTCATGGCAGTTCGTTTATATATACATATATATGATATAAATATGTGTGTGTGCGCGCGCGAGTTGCGAGAACGTGAACGTGCATATGCATCAGCGGATAAAAGAAAGAAAAAACGAAAAGAAAAGATACGTCTTTCGCGTAAACCTTTCATTGTCACGCGTATGTTAGCCGGAAGTGTGAAGACAAATACAAATGCGAATCTATAGCTATTAATGATTGAGACGTGAAAGAAGATTGTAAAGACTATACATACGAATATTATACACATATTATACATAAATAAATAAATAAATAAATATATATATATATACTAATGTTGATGCGTGCGCGTGTGCATATGCGCTTATGCGTCAATGATAATTTTGTCGATACTGTATAACGTTTCGAATGAGGATTAATAAATGCCATTTATTGAAAATTACATTTTATCGTATACATTTTTACTTTTCACCACGCTATCTCTCCCACGATTGCCGACACGCGACCACCACCACCATCGCGTAATTGCTCCGAGGGATTATTTTTGAGCGTAATTTAGTGTCCCTATACGAATTTCTGTCTACGTGTGCGCGCGCGCGCGCGCGCGTATGTGTGCGTGTGTGTGAGTATAGGTACATACGTTAAACTGCTTTGGCGCGAGTATTATCACGCATCAAACACGACTCTTGATGTATAAAACCGTTTCACATTAGAATTAAACGCTTCCATAATTTGTAATCGCTTAACGATTAATCTTCAACGTTCGTTGAAATACGACGGACGGACAAAAATACGATTTGTTTTGTTTTGTTTTGTTTTTTTGCTTTGAAGATCGCATATTTTTGGTGAAGATCAAATATCATCTCTGCAAGTTCGAATTAGCTGCCAAAGCTTTCGGGCGAGCCAACGAGTTCCGTGCAATTAACGTATCTCTTAGGATGGTCATCTTTTACTTCTATTTTCGAGTTGTTCAATATTAATAACATTCCACGACGGATGACAGAGTTAATTGCTTCTCTCTCGCTCGTAGCGCATTACGCGCGCGGTATTCAGTCGTTGATTTACAATATGTGCTTTTTACGGAGGAGCGTTCAAAACGGCGTCGCTCTAATCGCTTTGACAAGTGAACTTGCGCATAGCCAATTTCATTTACATAATTTTTGCACTACTCCGAATGTTAACATTTAAATTAGACCGTACAATCATCCGATCAGACGCACGATACTCGAGGACCCTTCGATTATTCCACCGCTTTAGACACTTTCTTCTACAGCGTTGAACATATTCTTTTCTGATGGGTCGTTTGTTCGTTCTATTTCTTATTTCGGTAAAGAATGTCTTTGTTTTTTTTCTAAACGTTGTTGAGGAATGTCATCGTGAGTTTAATTACACTAACGCGCGGTTTGCGTTTTGTGGCTGAACCAAGGACTTGTAAGCAGTTATGGCAAAAACAATGCCACGGTAAAAATTCTAATTTTTAAGAGCGTTCGAATTATTTTCTTGTTACGGCTTTGATTACTCGTAAAGCAACGACTTGGCGTTTTAACGCGAAACACGTAATACTCGAATTTAAACTTATAAAATTCGCAAGATTTTCAAAATCAGTAGCCAATCAAGCATTCGTTCGACGGGAGTCAAACGACGAATCGTAAGCTCAAATAGAACTCGTAAAATCAGGAAGTAAAGCCATTGATAGGTTGCCTTGAGTCGAGCAGAAAACAAATAGTATTGTAACGAGGTAAACAGTGTTGGCTTTCACTACTCTCGAATAGCAGCCTTCGAGAATTGAAAACCGAAGGAGGAATTATTATTCCGACTTTTTTTTCACTGCACAGGTAAGCTCTTGGTATACATATGCAACCGATGGAGTAGCTACTTATCCGATCAGTGAAAAAGAGAAAAAAAAGAGAAAAACCACGATACTTACAGTGCAGGATAAAACTCGAGAGAACATTCGCGCGCGCGTTGTACTCATTAGAGTTCATTACGAGGAAAATTACTTAATGACAGTATATTTTTTCAAGTTCGTAAAAGAAAACGAACGTTGCACACTCCAAGGTAACGGCATTTATACGTGCAAAACTCAAAATATTCGTAAGGAGCAATTAAACAAGAAAAAAATGTTGGTAAGACGAATCTCACAAGCGAGAACGCGTGTACGGCCCATCATTCTTGAACAGCGTCCAAAAGTTCGTCGACGCGTAAAGCTCTAACGTTGCTATAGCAGTACGTACATGCGATGTAATCTCGTGACAGTCTATAGGGCGTGGCGCGTGCCCTCGAAAAGAAAAAAAAGCTCAGCCAAGGACATCGAATCTGTTGATTGCTTTACCTCCTCGTCCACACAATCCAATTGACAATTACTCGTCCTACTGTTTTCCTATTGATTCTCTGAAATACGCCTCTTTTCATGCGTATATTGAGCTTTTTTTCATCAAACAAGTCAAACAAGTAAATATGCGTGGAATTGACGACTATCCGCGAACAATTCGTTTTGATTGTTTTTCGCGTACATCGCTGTTCTTTAAAACAATTGAAATACGCACGATCGCATGTTGTCGAGTTATTATTTACACGAACGAGGTGTCTTCGGGCGTTTAATAGCAAGTTTGCAGATTACGATAATATATGATTTTCATATCTCCAAATCACAAACTAAAGTATGTATGTCGATAAACGTGCGGAACGATCGATCGAGATAATGCGTACACAAGGTTCGTCTTTGGGAACGTTTTGGAGATATGTTGATGTAAAGATAGACGAGTGCATTCGCAAGTAGTCATAACTCGTGATAAATGCCGTGCTATTTTAAAAAACTTGCAACTTTGCAAAGTTTTTCACAAACGTTATCCCTTGACAGTCAAATGAAAACAAACGTTACTTTGTACAAGAACAACTCGAGAATAGTTCACAAACAACAACAAACATGGTTGCATTGAAAATAAAAGTGAGCCTGGAGACGATAAATCGTATCAGCATACGGTATATACATATCTATAGGCGACGGAAGCGCGCGATTGAATTTGACAACCGCGCGCGGTGGCTGGTGGCGCTGTTTTCCTCCTCCTTCTTCTCCTCCTCGAGCGATACACATAGCTAAAAAGCCCTAGTGAACTTATATAGTTTGCGCGGCCAAATCCGCAGTGAGTCACGGCCAGTATGTGCTCGTGTGACGCAGGTCTGCAGCGCAGATAGTCGTCGTCGATGCGAACGTGTCGACACCGATCGAAAGGACTCGGCTTCTTTTTATTTGCGGCCTCTTCTGAATCTCACTTTTTGTTTTACCACAGTCTCTAATGTACTTTGTTCGCGTATAGCAATTACACTTTTCTTTTTAATTGCTCGACTGTGAATGAACATCAAGCGACGAGATATCGTATTTTTGATCGCTGACTTCAGAGAGCGATATGTTCTGCATTGCGGAAAATGGTTTTAACGCTTTTTTCCATTAAACGTCCGAAACCACAAATACCGGAATTTTTTACGTCAGTGGTAAATTAAATTTTTTTTATGCATTGTCCCACGCATTTTCCAAATTGAATGAAATCATTGGATCGAGAAACGTATCCGTTGGCAAAGAAAGGAAATGTCCAAAAGAATGATTCGACCGAACATTGTAATCAAACTCTTCAATGATTCGAACAATCGTTTTCCCAAGAGCAAGTTATCGTTGCGATTACTTCTTCGCCAAACAATCATCCGTTGAAAGAAATAGATATCAAGAATTAATCCCACGTCCTGCGTATATCAGGAGAGATCTAGAAAATCACTCTCTAACTGGCGCTCGTTCAATCGTTTATAGGTATGGTGTATACCCGTACAATTATATACTGGACGCGACTGACATATCGTCCTTCGCCTGGAAATTAGACACCTATGAGATCAGTGACACACGTGACAATAATACGATGATTTGCGTTTACAAGTTCTTCGCCATAACTTTCTCACATGACCCTTAACGATTGGGTTTGATTGGCATTAATACAGCGCGCTATCTAAGTTACTAACCGACGCACGAACGAGAATTCCATTCGAAATAGACGTATACACACTTTGTATCGAATTCACAAGTTCCATTGTTTGAAGAAAAATAAACAGGTGTATAATTCATTATTGCCTGTAATGAAATTCGGACATAACGAGTGTAGCATTTTGTCTTATTCTCGCAAATTACCTTCGATTTACCTATACATAAGGTGGACAACCCCGTTCGAGATATAAACAATGAACAACTCTATGAACAATATTTTATTCCGAATTGCGCATTGTGAACGACGAAAAAAATAGATTCCCAAAACAAAAAATGTTCGTCACTTCCAAATGAAGCATCATCACGCTCTTCCATGTGCTTTATGTTGAACTTTTTATCACTCCCAAAGCTTCGTTTTATTTATCGAACAAGCTAAAACATTCCCAAGGGATTTTCTTGCTTCGCGTTCGATAAATGTTTACAATATCTTTTTTTAAGTCAAACTTGGAAATCCTCCAAGAGCTTTGCTTTATTCAACGACGACAACATTTCTTTTTCATTCGTGATACGTCGGTTTACCATGATTAATGCAAATCGAGAAGAGAAGCTCGAACAAATTTGCTCAAGCAATTGGAGAGTACGGGAAACCTAGGCGAAAAAGCGAAAAGAAAATTCATTACCCGTATTCGGTCAAGTTTACTCATGTGTATATGTACGTCGCGTGCATACGTGCGCCTTCGTTCGAAGGAAAGGAACTATCCTATCGGCCCTTTGAATCTCATACGTGCGTGTTCACTCACGCTCGCGTGGGACTTTTATCACGCTCTTGTCATCGATGTTTTTTTTTTCGCATGCGTGTTAACGTTGAAGATTTCTTCTTTTTTGTTCGTTGCGCTTGAAATTCGTAAAAAACGATATTCACGACAGGCACGCTTGGTGAAATCGATGAAGCAATATTTATTACGCTGCGCTATTCGGGTAAGTGTGGAAAAATTTTAGGAATCCTGCGCCAAGCAAACTATCCATTACCTTAGAGCTACTACTTTATTTTTCGCAATTTACGCTCACGCGCGAATGTTTGTTATTTCTAGCACGTAATATAGCTCAGCGTGTTTTTCGTTTGTACGTATAGACTTTTGGGTTGATTTCTTTTGCACGAGGGGACGTTAACGAGGGCGAAACGAAAAATTTAACGAGTAAATCTGAAGGGGAATTTTCTTTCGCTCAATATGATCGAGGAGTTGGAAAATCATGTTAATTTAAGAACGCGCTGTAGCTTACGAATGGACTTTTATTACGTGTAATTGAAATTTAGAATTTACCTCGTGCGCGAGCTATCGAATGCTTTTTCTTTTACGGATAGCTGTACGACTGTAAGTTTTCGCGCGGCGCGTTTCCTGAGCGTCGACTTGTTCGTTTTATTTATGCTTTCGGGTCCAAGACGAAAACATCTAGATACGACGCGTACGGGGAATCACTGCTAGGTTGTATCAAAACTTGAGTAGAATTTAGAATGTCAGCTGCAAGGTGCTTCTTGCCTTGGGCTTTTTGTCGCACCCAACTTTTCGATTTAAATGGCTATCTTTTGGATCTTATAGTAGTCGTTAAATCGCGATTCGACGTACAAATGCTATCTATTAGAACTATTCACGGATCATATAGATAAAGAATACTTATTCTAACGCTCGTATTCGCTCTTAGTAGATAAAGCTATGCAATTACAGACGTAAAGAAGTGGTCGAGTATCCCGATATCTTGATGGTCAATCTCGAGAAGATTAAGTACACGTGAACTTACGTATTGTAACACGCGAACGTTTATTGCTCATACAGCGCAACAGTTCGATCTTTCTGTTTTCGCTGCCATTGTAAAAGTTCAGACACGTAGTTGACGATAAACTCGGTACTGGTAATTGCTCTTATCTTTTAATTATACCACGCTGGGAGTCTTCCGATAATTTCTGTCTGAAATGTAATCCTTTGATCTAATTGCTGCACGATGATCGTATATATTTGAATAACACGTATAGGTTTCAGTTCGAGTTGATTATAGAACGCGCGGTAAAACAATGCTACATGGTATATTGGGTTTTACTCGTGACTATGCGTTGTTCCAGTGTTCACGGTTGGATGTATCTTTGTTTCGTTTCAAGGGGATCCTTGGTTGAGCGCTCAAACCAATTGGTTGACATACGTATCAATCAAATTTATGTGGGTTAGTGCGTAAAAAGAGGAAAGACGCCTTTTCTCATCAATTTTTCACAGACAGCACGCTCTGCAAGCGGATACATTTGACTGCGAGTTTGCTTAGCAAATATAACTTTGTTGTTTCTCTCTCGCGTATATCCCTGTGTGAACGCCAAGTCGATTGTCATTTCACGTTTCACGGAAATAATTGCACGCTTGGAATACCGCTAATTACACGCGAACAACGAAGACGAGAAAAATATTGCGAATGTAATTGCTGACATTGTCCAAACCGATAATGCATTACACTTGTCAAAATTTATCGATGTTGCTCTTTGCGCTCAAGTGTACAGTAGTGAGATTTTTCCGTAATTTTGCTGTAGATCGTCAACTGAATTGAACGCGTGAAATCAATATAATTGCAATTATAAACGATTACTATTGAACGGTATATTCATTGATATCGGCACTCGATCGATAACTCGATGCTCAAGTTTACCATTAAGAAAAATGCCTTTATTTGAAAAATAGCTTTCCTCGCTATGTTTCAGATTTCATGAAAAATGTATTATCACGGCACGCTAGACAATCAGGCTAAGATTTAATCTGATTTAGATTACGCGATGCCGTACCGAGAATAAAATGTAAGTGAACAACGGTAAACGAGGACAATTATTTTCGTTGAACAATTTATGAAATATTATAAATGTTCGTAGCAGCAAGCGATCAAAATATTTCATGCGCTCGTTTCTCTGTCAAAAAATATTCAATCTCCTGGCTTTTCAATATACGAGAAAGCCTCTCTCGAGCATACCACAGAGAGGAAAATAACAGAAAATAAGTCAAACAAACTCTTCGAAGCCGGAAGCTTCCAAGCCAATAAATAGTTCACGAATGTGCATATAACACACGCAGCACTTACGATGAAACTTGGCGAAAGTGCTGGTTGCAGCGTACAGAGAATTGCAAAAAAGTTCACCTGACTCTTTGTATTATCCCATACAGAATCGCAATTTAGTAGATAATACTCGTAATGATTAGGCGATTTTATAGGTCGATTTTATAGGGTGATCAAGGTATTTGATGTGATAATCAAAGACCGAAAATCAAAGACCTTTAAAGTGTATCGAAGCTTGAAGCGAGGTGCAAGTTTGCTTTTGATATTGCGCCACGTTTACGAATCAAGAGATACATCAAGACATCTATTTGCATAATAATTAGCACTAGAGGGAGAGTATTGTGATAGCGAGTGGCAACGAAACAATGTTAATCAATACATGGGATTTGCATGATTCGTGCTTTAACAATAATTGACGGTGACGTAGTACTTGACTGTAATGACTCAATCTTGCTGCTAATCACGCTAGTAATGCATCCTGTGCCGCGCGCGTAATCAGAAAACAAAAGACACTTGGGATGATCGACATCATTTTTGTTTCTTAACGATGATGAAGACGACGGCAGCTTTTATAATCGAACGTGTCTGCTCAAAGCATAGTCAAAAGCTCGTCTCGTGGATTGTCCCCCTTTACGAGCTGTCAAATGAAAAATCCAATCAGCATTACAAATGCACCTTCTCCAAACTATCTTCGTCATCACCATCACCATCATCGTCGTCGTCGCCGTCGTCGCCGTCGCCATCATCATCATCATCATTGCCACCATCCACGCGCTGAATGAATTGCAGAGAGACCCTCTCGATGCTCTTGACTAACAGAAATAAAGCTCGGCCTTGACGCTGACAGGTATACACGCTTACGTTCGATTGACGAGCGCGATGCATTTGTGAGTCTATTCCGTATACACTCGACATTGTTGCGAATCGCGAATGTCGATCAAAACCATGGACACGAACGATTTTTTTCTTTACGATGAATACATCAGCAGTTCATACGTAACGTAAGTAACACGGGATTTGGGTTTGTGCTGTCGCGTGAGAATTTTCGATATTATAGCACGATATACTGTTGGGATTTTTTTCAAAAGTTCGATCATTTGATTTTATTCTTCGTACTGTCGATATAAAACTGATGGATAAAACGTGATCGGCTGTGTACGGTGATGTTATTTATTTTTTATCGACGAAATATTTATTCGTAGATGAAATTCTATTTGTAAACTAGAGGCGTATCTGTATATGCGATGATGGTATACATTTTGACAAAAGAATTTGCACGAGAGATAGTTGGAATAAAAAAGTTTAAAAAATCTCTGGTATTTGTGTTAATTGTGAACTCTCTCGCTCTTGCGATGTTAAATTGGGTTCCGTCAAAATGTTTTTTACTTCATCCTTCTACAGCGATGCTTACCTCGTCGAAACTTTACTCAATTACAGCTCATATTTGTACACGGAGTTGTGTGGTCGCAAAGCATTAAAAAAGCAAAAGTTCATACAAAATTGACAAAAGTGTGCCTCTAATAACAACCCTATTAAATGCAAGCGTTTAACTGACAAACAAAAAAGAAAAAAAATGCTAGTATTTTTCCGCCACAACGATCGCATTAACGATAGTACTTTGAAAAATTCAACAACGTTTTGCATAACAATGCATTCGACCACGGTCGTCAACGATTAAACAAAAAAAGACGAAAAGTCGCATCGTGTAATGCATTTTCGATTTGGAAAGCAGTTCAGTATGTACGTGTGAGTGTGTGTGTGTGTGTGCGCGCGCTATCAAAGATCCGCGTGGCGACGGCAGTCCTATAGAACGAGGGGAGCGGGCGATCAATATTTTTATACTGGGCGTCGCGTGTTAGTGATGTACGGAGGGGGAGGTAGAAGAGAAGTTGCTCGCACGCGCGCGAGACAAATAAAAAGCTATGATAGAACAAAGGGCCTGATGTATATGCAACTTGTTTTTCCTCTTTGTTTTTCCCCCTCAAGGAGGTAAATTCATGAAAGACTAACTAGCAATTACGTAGCTCTCATGCGCTATTGTCAAACAGACTTCTATATAATCCACGTGTATATACGAGGAAACGATCTTTACGTAACGAACGCGTGGAAAAGAAACGAAGTCATGGTAATCGAGATAAGGATGAATATCAAGAAGAGGTGTGTACATCGGACTATGTATTCGTAGGTGAATTGTTTGGCGGGCATGAAGATCGATATGACGGAGAAAGAGAGTCAGGTCAAGAACACGGTGGCGCGTCTAGTATAGGCCTAAGTGTGTATGTGTGCATGTGTATTCGTGTAGGCGGATCATCGATCGTACACGAGAGAGAGGCAGGTGCGGATATACATATATGCGATGATACCTTAGCTCAACCTTATCAACCGAGAATGGACTGATCACAATTTTAAGTTATAACAGAGATTATACAGGGTGGGGGAAAAGATGGAAACACCCGACGATATATTGAGTAAACTAAATTTTTTGTAAACTTCGATAGTGTTTTTTTTTTCATTTTTTACGTTCTTTCGAATAGACTACTCAGTTTTTGGGTCCAATGCTAAAAATAGACCCAAATCAGAATTTTTTCCATTAGAAATTTCCATTGGAGATCGCTATTTGTTATTACAGATTTGAATCGTATCGGATATGTTACGTCTGGATATAACGTTAATAATATTAAAACAATTAATTGTTTAGCCCTGAAAATGGGACCGAAACATCTCTGTACTCGGTCACTCTTTAGAGTTTGTAGATAACATTTGTATGTACCAAAACGTCCTATTACCTTGAATTAAGTAGTATTTTCTAAACAAATTTAGACATTATTGTACTTAATTTTAAAAAAATACTTGGTTTTTCACGATCATGATTAACACTTCCGTAAGTTTTCGATAGTGGGTATATCTTTCAAAAGTTATTAACGTCATATCCGAACGTATCGTTTCCGGTAGAATTCAAATCTACAGTACAATATGGTGTTCCCAATGGAAATTTTCAAGTTGGGTCTGATTTGGGGCCATTTTTAGCATTGGACCCAAAAACTGAGTAATCCATTCGAAACAACGTAAAAAATTACAAAAGAAACATTATTTCCCTCATAAAATCGTTAGGTGTTTCCTTCTCCCCCCTCCCCCAGTACATGTGTATATGTATACTGTGTGTCTGTGTGTGTTCGTATCAACATTATACAAAACTTCGTTCAGATGCACGTCATAGAAAGAGCTTGAAAGCTTTTCAGGAGCCGAGATATTTGTTTGGCAAAATGGGTCTTTTTCCTTTTTCTCCGACACGCGGAAAATTGAATTTTACATACGACTTTTTACGAGTACGGTTATATTACTGCACGGCCCTTTTTCGATAACTGGTTGCTTTTTCATTGTTTTTTTTTGTTGAAAAATCTAAATTGATTGTGAGGGCTTATACGTAAATAGGATTTTCGTATATTCGATGCCGAACAACAGAACTAAATATAAAAGACAGTTTGGGCGGGATACTCCCGTGGGACATGGGCAAGAGAGAGACACGGTATATTGAAATGCATTTGGCGTATCGAATAAGCTCACTCGCATCTAAAACTCCGCAACCGCAACGATAGCTTTTTTCAACTATATATATGCCTGAATGCATTCCTCTCTCTTTCTCTCTCTCTCTCTCTTCTCTTTCTCTATTTCCTATTTTGCTATATATATCTGTAGTCGGTATTTTCATCGGTTTCGTAGTTTCCTGTTTTCCGCTCGATTTCTGGTGCAGATGCAATTTTGGCAGTCTACGATGCGGAGACGCGATAAGCTCCTGTGAGCTTCCATTTCCACACTTGTCTTTCGCTAGCGCGCGCATAAGCGATATGTACCTACACACATATATACACACACACACACACACACACACACACATGTACATTTACAGATGTAAAGAATGCATATACGTATATAAGCACTATTATCGATTAACTCTTTCACGAATAATATTCGATACTCGTTTAATAGAGCGAGCTTTGTCACCACTCATGGAGATGCAAAATCCAACATGTATGCGTTATTCATAAGGGTCGTTATCGTGTGAACAGCGACAACTTTTCAAACTACCTTCATTTCTTATTTTGAACTAAAGTTGTCAAGTTCCAAATGATGCATCATTCGCATACAAGTTCACTGGGTTAATACGCTTATAGCATTTATTTATTGAAATTGGTAACACGTGTGTATGTGCGTATGTGCGTATCTAGTCGTTGAACGTCAACTTGTTAACCAATACTTCTTTTGTAATCTATAACGTTAAATACATTTAATTTGAGCGTTTGCAAGTATGTTACTCATGCATGGAGTTATTTGCTCTTTTTATGCCCGATTGAGCCGACAAGTGTAAATTCGAAAAATTAAACGAACGTCTATAAGTAAGACTGTAACACAAGGAAAGTAACTAGCTTAAGTCGTTGAATTACAAGTGGAGTAGGGTTATTCATGCCGAGTCTACTGTTGTTGATGTGTTCAATTTGAAACTACAAATTGTTGTTTAACACTTTCACGGCAAATGTCAATAACGGCAGTTCAAACAAAATGTATATATATGTACTTGTATAATAACGTATTTTTAAGCGTTTATATCTACATTCGTCTCGACTTATTTCTCCTCTCTATCTCAAACGTTTACTGTCGTTATTTGTACTAATTGCTCTGAAACACATTCTTTTAGGAATATTGAAACGATAATATTCTTACGTAGAAATGAACAAGAAAATATTTAAAAATAACGTATATTATAATAAGAAAGGTTCTTCGGGACAAATATATATAAATCGAAGTCGAAAAAACATTGGTCACACTGGTCTCGCAAGTTTGCAAGTGACCGGGTGTTCGCGTTAATGTTCAATTATCATGCACAGTAAACGCGACGAGGGGGTTGGGGGTGAAGAAAGGGCCAAGAGCTTGCTCTTGAAACACAGTCAGAAAAGAGAGGGAATAAATTGGAAAGAAAGTGCAAATTGCATCGATTGCAAACGTGTGCCACTGCGCGTAACAGCCACTTTACATGCATTATTCCCCTTGAGAATTTAATGAATTGCCTCGTTAGGTTCCCTTTACGCGTGCCGTTAGTGTGACGTATACCATTGGAATGACCTCACTAATGCACTTGCTCTCTCTCTCTCTCTCTCTCTCTCTCTATCTCTTGAAAAAAATTGTCAAGCGCAGCAGAAAGATGCTATTCTTATTCAATTTGAAGCTGACGGAGGGAATCAATTATTACTGCAGGTGTCTACATATATGTATATATACGTATGCACACTGGTTGTACGCTTGAAAGTGTTGAGATATTCTCGTCCGACAAGTTTGAGATTCTATCTCGAGGAGAGATATAGTAAGTGACGTTATGTCCGTTAAGGATCAACCTTTCTTTTTTATTTTGCACGAGGCACGGAAACTTGAACATATTTCTTCACATGCCTTCTCTGCAATCCTCGTCAAGGCCGCGCGTTACTTCACGCATCCTATTTTGATTTTTCCTTGTTTTTATATAAAGCGATGACCTAATGACACGGTGCGTTAATCGATCGAGTTACCAGACCCGAACCACAAAATTTCCAGAAGAAAAAATAACGTAAAATATCACGAAAAAAGAAATAAATATTACTGATTTTTTGATCGTCGCTCGTTTTTGTATGCTTTATCGGTCTTTCAACCGTGCGCATATGCTCGAGCGCATACATTCGAATACGCGCACACGTGCTTGTTAGCAAACGTGATTCACTTTCCGTTTACAAACGAAACTTTCGTTGTCGTCGATGTCGTTGCCGTCGTTGCAGTGATAACTGTGATTGCAGATGCACACGTTCGTATCGTTACACGACTGATGTTTGTCTCGTTATTAGTCATTCGGAGATAGGCGCAATTAGAGAGTTTAAAGTACATTGAAGCCACCGACGTCTACTGACAATGATTCGTCATTCATGCAGGCTGCTTCGTACTCATTTTTTTTATGACGAGGAACACGACCTTTTATATCGTTAGAGGGTCAAAGCTTATTCATGCGGGTTCAGGGTTCAATGTTGTTTAAGGTAATTGCAGTTTTTAAGGTTCATAATAATATTCTCTTTGACTATAGAATCATGCGTTTCGAAAGAGTGAAAATGCAGGTTTTTTTAACGTAGAATTTATTGATCTATTGGAAACGTCAATAATGTTATTGTCCTTATCTCTACTTGAGATATATTGACGGAAAAATGATCATTGGAAGAATTCAAAAGAAAGCGTGTGAATACTTTGCTTGAAAAATTTAAAATGGTAAAAATACCCGCGACGATAAAGAAATTCTCAGTGAGTCATGCGATAATCTTCAGTCATTGTGTGCAACTGTGGCTATTTCTCAATATTTCATCATTTAATCAATATGGAATAACACAAAATATTTTCGTCGATTCACAAGGGTAAATGCGTTTAAAATATCTCGTCAAATATTGACGTCAAGTGAAAATAAATCTACCGTCGCTCTGTAGCAATAAAACTTTCTGGAATATTCAGGCGGAGATCATTACTCGTGCACTCTACTCGGGCGTCGCACCGATAGGAAAGCAACAAATAATAGGCTCGTAATAAATAGAGCGCGTTCACGCGTATATTTAAGGTTTTTTCGAGGTGCACGAGAACGAATCGCGCGAAAACAAAAAACGAAGATTGCAGCGTAGGTGGAAACGATTAACCGATTGACTGTTATTACGCGAAAGATGTGCATTTATTACGTTTTTCAGTAGTGACGCAATTGCATATGCCTTGGGCTGTTTCATCACGTGTATCAAGATTTATCTTTCGACTAAAAATCTTTTCTTCGAGCCATATTCTATTCGAGCGTGCAGTAACAAGGTTTCTCTTGTCATTTTTTTTCAGAAATATCCAGGTATTCTGTGCAAATGTTATTTACTTGTCGATATTTCAACGTTAATTGACCGTTTGGCTCGTTTCAAAGGCGTATAGTTTTATTACGTGCTTTCTACTCTGATTCACTAATCCGCAACGATCGTACTAGACAATCGTACTTTAATTTTTACACTGATAATGTGGCTTAGCAACGTACGAGGTACGAGAAAAATATTTCCCTCGATATGGGTAATATCACGTCAGCACCTGTACACGTGCAAATAGAGTGAAGACAAAATATGTATATCGAGATAATTTGACTTCTGTTTATTCGCGTATTGCCGCATAGTGTGGTAATTGCTCTAAATTAAAAAAAATATTACTCGATTCTTCAATCCGCATATTTGTGAAGATACGACCGTATTGTTATCAGAATTGACATTCCGATAAGGGATTTTGATTGATCATCCAACAGACAGTTACCGAGCCAGTCGAAACGAAACATTTCCGTTTGTAAATGTTACTTGAATGCGAGTCTATATATATGATATATATCGTCTGTGTTTTAATGGATTTTAATATCCGTTTTCGTATGTTGTTCTGTGGAGATGTTTCTGGACATTTGTGAAATGTTGATACAAGAATTAGCTAATTAGCTTGTTTTATTCGACGTTTATCAATGTCGAAACTGTTGTCAATTGCATAATGTTTGTATAGCCGATAGTCTCGTAGGTTATAAGAACGAGTAGTCAATCGTTATTATTAAGCTGCTGATTGAATACAGCGCGCTTTGTGTCTGAATATCTATAAGAAACGTGCGCAGTGCGAAGGTTAGCATTGGCAATTATATATTGATATTCCATTCCACGTGTAATTGTAAGCATACACGTATAATCAACTAATGAAGGTCAATAAAAGCGACTATTTATTCGCTAAGGATAAAACGATAACGATGTACTGTTGGAGTTGACATGAGATTGATTAAGACCGTATGTGCGTTTGTGAGTAAACAATAGGTCCCTAACCATGTGATACACGCGATTTTTTACCAATACCATAACGTTGTAATAAGACCAAACGCGCACGACTCAATTTACTCTTTGTATCGATATATGGACAGAGGATCATGTTACTTCAATATCGTATTCGAAACACACATTTTGTGTTCTCTTCGTTGAGTTATATTTTATACGCGTTTAAATATTACACTCTTTCAAAAATCAACAATAATATCTCAACTTGCCTTCCGGGAAAGGACCGCAGTTAAATTTGTACGTTTAAAAATAAAAATGTTGGAAGCGAGATAGAACGCCGAAAATACACACCTACACTTATACGTACTTAACGTCAGAGAGACTTTTTCAAAGCGTTGCGGACACTCGTATGCACACGTCGCAGCAGGGGGGGGGGAGTGTCTGAATGTTCACTATCATTATGCCCGGCACGGATACGAGGCAAAGAGCTCCATTTCGTACCGCTCGTAAACAACGATAGGGATCGATAGTTGATACTTCCTTTTTATTGCGCTATCGGACTATTTTACAATATGTAAAAGAGCAAGTGACGAATTTTAAGATATTAGTTACGGTCGTATGAAAAGGTCGCTTTGGAATTTGGTGTTCGAGAAAATATATCTCGAATGAAGTGTCTCGTATCCAGGGAATTTTCTGTCAATTTGTAAATACATAGTTCCTATTTTCAACTCTAAGAAATCGACGTATTTTGCTTTAATGATTTTGTGGCTTGTACAATGTGTGAATGTGCGTTGGACGTGAGCGCGGTACATCAGTGTGGGATTATGAGCATGTGTGATTACGAGCGTAAACTAGTGTAGGATTTCGGAATGGCATGACGTGCCAAGAGAGTGAAAGTGCTGAATATTCAAGATTGGAGAGACTCAGATTGCATTTGGTCAGCATTTGGGTCGCATGTGTTCAACGAATACGGACAGGACATTGGGATAGTCTCGTAGAAAAAGAGAAAGCGTGAGAGTGAGACCCTCCGCGAAAAGGGAGGCGTGCGTGAGTGTCGAGAAACCTCTGCAAAGTGCACATGTGGTAAAACTTGTCCCTTACACGAGTCGCAACTTACGGAAATAAAGTTACGTCGAGTATATTCGCTTCGCGTTAAATGAAAATACCAACTACCACTTATCCCTCTTCCAGCATTAGTTGCTATTATGTTTAACGTGTAATATACGATAACGACATGCGTTTTCAAACAATGCAATTGTTCTTGACTGAATGAAATATGAAAAACAAACTACTTCGAACAGCAATCGGATAGAGTGCATCCTAATTACTGCCAATTGAAACAATTTTTGCAATGACATAATGCATTGTAAGCGATATTAAATTCGATCTATAATCGTCCAGTTAATGCTATTTTGGTCCTACGTCATGAATTATTTCAAAGATCTTTTACTGCAACTGTACATCTGCAAATGGATGATTCAATACCTTCAATGCTGATAGTCAGCATAACAGTCAAAAGAACTTCGGAAGGAAAGTATTTTGTATTTTTTTGTAATTATTGCATTCGTTTATTCCAATGAACTGAACAAATCACACGTAACTTGTTAACTCGATTAAACCGTGCGCTTGCGAGTTTTTTTTAATTACTCGAAATCTGTGTGCGAAGAAATAAATTGTCTAGTCAAGTGACTTTAATAATTATTTATGAAACCATAAATTATTATGACAGCGATCTATGGATCAGAGCGATAACTCGTCTGCTAAAAGATTAAATGGATTGTTACACGGATCGATTTGCGTGACAGTGTATTTTTAGATATTCATTTCTATTCTTTTCTCGTACAGTTTCATATTTCTTTGTCAACACACTGTCATACCGTGTTTTTTTCCGACAACGACAAGAAAACGAAAAAACATAGAAAATGATAAAACATAAAATTGTGATGTACTCTCTAATTGGTGATCGATTATAACCCATAAAACTAATGTACCATTTAGTTTATCAGTTAACAAAATCGACTTTGAACGGGCATTTATCAATTATTAACATTACTCACGTGACAAATTCTTGATCCGTGTAATTGATTAAATCGAGATGCGACCGTCAAATTATAGACTTTTTCCTTATTTTTGTTTTGTTCCAGATAGATTCTAACAAGCGACTGAATTGTTTTTACAGCGTGCAATGTTCGTTCAATTGAAAATGATTGATATCACTTTGGAATCTGGTTTACAGGAATGGAATCCGGAATATAGTAGCATTGCTATTTCATTGATTTTCATCGAGTATCGAAAGCTATGTTACGTAAGTTTGTACGAGAGAGAGAGAGAGAGAGAGAGAGAGAGCCAATATTTAGGACGCCGTGTTAAAGGCCTATTGTTCATATTCGATTTACTGTCTACTTCTTCGGCGGTTTACTCTCCGACCGGTTAGGCTTTTGGCTACTTGCCATAACTGCTCACTTGATTAGGAAACGCTTATTGCGAATAAAGGAGGCTTCCTGTACTTTACCGTTGTATCCATGGTTTATTCGATTCGCATTACGTTTGATAATTTTATTCAAACGTACCGTGGCATTTCGCAACTGGAAAAAGTCGTAAAAAATCTCGACGTATACATGGACATCTCTGTTGTCATTATTTATTCGACAGTAGGTTATCTCAATTTTCATCAAATTAGCACGTTGACTGATGGTTTGTAAATAAGTGATGTGAAGTATTGTACGATTATTCATTAATCTTTATTGCACTTACGAAAGAGTTGTCTATTTGAGTTTTAAAAAGACAAGCATTACAAAGTATACTCATAAATGACCACATTGACGAGCTTATAAAGTTTTTAACCAGCTAACGACTTGCTTTAGCCGCAAAATGTTAAAGTATTTCTAAGAAGTAAGTAACAATGTTGAGGAAATTGAACAAATCGTATACTTTTTTCAATGGAACTACGTAGCATATGTATTTTTTCATACGATATTTTGTAGGTTTCTATATAAAAATCGAGAGGAAATGTTTTGTGGAATCCAAAATCTACGTGTTGTACGCGAGATATTCGGAAAGCTTTTCAAAAAGCTCTGAACGAGAAGGAATTTGTCATCTTGTTTTCCGTTGCCAGACACAGTGACATACAGTTATGAAACACTTACTCTGAGAGAGAAAAGCATGGGAGGATATTTTTGAATGTTCAAGTCGGAAATTGAATAACACGCAACATCGAGGTGCAAGGATGTAGAGGAATTGACGCAACAAGCTTAATAACTCGGATATCTGCGGACGAATAAAACAAATTTATTCCATTAAATTATACATCTACGTGCAAATTCACAGTTATAAAAGCCCTTTCAGAGAGTAGTACATTGTTTAACAAACTGACCTCATTCAAACACATGCAAGCTGTCATCACCATCTCGAATTTATACATTTATTTCTGTATCACGTTTGATAAAGAAACAATCAATCAATTTACAATTGGCGGAGAATCCGAGAAAAAAAAGATCCATTTGTATGTTAAACCATTCGTTAAATGCCTATTGTGCACGAGAACACCCGCATTTATTTGTACAAAATGTTCATAATCGTGTCGTCGGATAGATGTAGACAAACGAAAGTCTGCTTGACAAATCTTTTGGATTACCAACGCAAAATCGATACTTTTCGCAAGAACTCAACAATTACGACTTAATGTTAGTGTAATTACAACATCAACCTGTATCCTCGTTGCACTTAGTTGGCGAAGAAGGATTACTCGCTAGCAAGGTGCATCTTCTCTTCTTGTTTCTTTTGTTTAGCCACGTCTCTAAGAGGAGAGCGAAAAGAGAGGACTACAAGGGATTACAGAGTTTCCGCTCTACTTTAGCAAGGATGTAGTCTCATCAGACCTGCCTCATTGAGTATCACTTGTTAGACACCTGTCGTCGTATAGTCGCACGGAAATCCTTGGCCTCGAGTCCGAGAGAAAGAGACAGTTGCGTAATGGTTTGCGACAAAGAGCGTTGCTATCGTAGCTTCCTCTTTGTGCAACAAAGGGACCTTTGATGTGGCTGCTGTCTGGCAATATTACAGTCTAAGGGTTGATATATCGACGTGTAGTTAGCTTACTTGTTCTTTTTCTCTCTCTTTCTCTCTCACGTTTATGACGTTTTTATGTCGAGGCTTTTTATTGAGTAATATTTTTTTCTCGTCGTGGTCAGATAAGCGATATCGCACGATAGCTTCTTGTGTTAAAGTATGGCCTTCGTTAACTTTTATAGCTGTCAAACTGATTTGTCACAGGGATATACATGGAAACTTTTGTGGTAATCTCGAGAACACTTTCGTCATTACAAAATGACCGCGCTGTACCGCGCGTAATATTGCGCGTGAGAGTCGGTGTATTATCATACACACGAGGTCGCGTATACACGTTGAAATTATTGTTATAAACGCGTTCTGACCCCACACCTCACATACGTGTATACTACATTGACTAAAAAACAAATCTATTTCGTATTATACCATCTCTCGAGACACGCGTTTTAAACGATGCGCGTTGGTTTTTTAACAAACTTTATTACAACGCCTTATTTATACGTTTTCAATATTGCGATTTTTATGATTTTAAATCGAGTTTGATCGTATAATAACGTTGAATAATTGCACATATTAAACACGTTGAACCAGAATAAAGACAAGTGAACGAGTTAATCACGCGCGATAACTCCTACAAAGACGCTATATAACGGAGCATTTGTGGTAACGCTGATTCTTCTCGAATTTCACGCAACTTTTATGTCGTGCTTAGCAAAATAAAAAATAGATGTAGTATCGTAACGCAAACGAAGGATATCTTCGGTGTGACATAATGATTTCCATAGTGTCTGTCATTGAGACACTTAGACTGATGTAAACACAAAAAAAAATGAAAATTGCATTTCATCATCGAACATACGAATGTTACGATAATAATTCGAACGAAAATGAAAGGATGACAAGTGATGTTTTGACATGCCGTTCAATTGTGATAATTAACGCGCGTGCATGCTTAGGATATTTATCTAAGCGGAAGCAACTCGTTCTTGAAAAAAAACCAAAGAAAAGGCATTAAGTTCAATTGCACGTACTTAAAAACTAATTTCTAGGGCTTTTGTTCGTTAATTTGACTTGCTGCGTGAGCGCACTTGAAATCATTTGTATCGTGTGTACGTATGAATACGGATGAACACATATTGCTAAATCAACAGATAATTAATTCACGAGGCATTTGCACTTAAATGTCCCCACAATGCTTTTTAATTGGAACAAGATTTAGGGATACTACAGTCTGTTGGCATCTGTACAATGCAAAAATCTTCAAGTACATACTACACTAACATACGCGTGGAATTGCGAGTATGAATGATTACAAGCATAGACCAGTGTAGGATTTCGGAACGGCATGGTGTGCCAAGAGCGTGAGAGTGCTGAATATTCAAGATTGGAGAGAATGGAAGTGTCCAATATTCACGAGCTTTGTTGCGCGTAGATTTTCGGAGACAATAGACTCAGATTACATTTGTTCGGCACTTGTTCCGCATCTGTTCAACTAGTTCAAGCAAGACGTCGAGATAGTATCGTAAAAAAGAGAAAGCGCGAGAGCAAGACCCTCCGCGAAAAGGGTGACGTGCGTGAGTAGCTGGGAAATCTTTGCAGAGTGTACACGCGATAAGATTTGCCCCGCACACGAATCAAAACTTACACGGATAAAATTACGTCAAGTGTACTTGTTTCGCGTTAAATGAAAATACCATCTACCACTTATCCCTCTTCCCACATGTATGTTTTCAATAAATTTCATAAAACCAGGCATACACGAAAACAAACATCTTAAATTGGGTGTATTCAAAAATGTTCACAGTATCTGTAAAATATTCCATTGTGAGGTTTTGTATTTTAAACTAAATTTTATGCAATACCTCTGCAGATGTGCTCTCGACAGCAGCTGCAGTCAGAAAGTATAAAATGTTGAGGGGGCTACGTCAAACTGCTTTTTCGTATCGGAATTGCTGCAGTGAAGATTCTTTTCTCCTTGCATACGCCTAAAATATTGGCTAGTGCTCCCATTTGAAATAGCAACGCTGTTTTTAATATTATACGTTCTGATTCTCACCTGATTTTCACGAAACATGTTAAGTTAATAAGATTCTCTATATTTTCAGTGAAACTATATAAATACTAGTTAATAAAGCTATTGTACCTGTTTGAATCATCATTAAAAATCGATTGAATAACAAATGAGAGTTCTGTTTTCAGATACAACGTTAATTCTATTATCAACCTTCAACTAGAAATGGCTAAAAAATTACATATCAGCTGGATGGACGAAGAAAACGAATGATGCAACATGTAAAAAAACAAATTATCGACACTTTGTAGACACGCACATACGCACACACACACACACACGCCAAACGAAGATACATCGATGTCGCCCTCTTAATTAACGATAACATTTCTCGCAACTGATAACGACAATTAAACTAAAATATAAATAAGCAACAGTTTAAATGGAACCTGAAAAATAGAATGCGCCGACTTTCCTCTGCACGAGCACTCGAGCCGCTCGCCAAAAACTACCTGCGAAATGTATCGCAAGAGTTGCTATCTTAAAAAAACTGTTTCTAGAGCGAGGGGACACCCGAGATCTGAATTTACGAACTTTGAGGTTTTAGGTGGGGGTGGATTATAACACACGGGTATAACACACGAGCTTTTTGTCTTTTGTAAATAAATAGTTTGAGAGTGAAGTATAGTATATGTGGTATTGAAATGACGTTGGTTTATTAAAGTGGTTAATTTGGAATTGGAGCGAGCTAACTCGATTAAAGCGAATGGATTTCATGCAAAGATTCGCTTCGTCGAGTTTCAACCAGTTAAAAAACACATACATTTATTATGTTACAAGTGAATTATGAATTTCACGATCGTTATATAACGTGCAATTTTCGATTCGAAATTTTAAATATTACACGTCAGATAACGAACATTTCCCGAAAACGTCGTATTCATACATACAACTTGTTTGGTTGTCGAGATTATTCGGATCGGATTTTCTTTTCGAATTATTGAAATATCGAGGTGCCATGAAACCATATCGATTTAATCGAAAGGCTAAACAGTTTTTTCGACCGACTATGCTGCGCGCATCACTTCTAATGAAATACCGTTGTCGCCAGCAGCACAGCTATGTGTATATATGTACGTATCCTTTTATTTCCTGCATGACAGACTCGTAGTCGCGTCTTTTCTTCCTTTGTTTTTTTTTTCGTCAGCTTATGCATACCAATGGTTCCACGCTGCTTTTACGTAATGACCAAACGATGACGTCGTAAAGAAATACATCGGTGTACCATTTACATTGTAACGTATCCAATTCCTAAACAGTTTGATGTTTTATGATAAATCTGTTCAATTTGTTGACGAATTAGCTGAAAATCGGCGTAGAAAATGGTGCGATTCGTTAACCGAACAAAACGTATACGTACACCGGTATTCCTTGGTACCATTGTACAATATATCACCGAGTGAAATTCTCTCCTACGAGTAATTATAGCGTCGGTCACATATGAAGTTGCGGTGTGTAGCAGCGAGTTGAGCGTGCGATGGAGCTCGTGTAGCTGACAGCACGAGGAAAAATCGCAAGTGTCGTATAATTCACACCGTGAACGCAAACCCACAACAACAAATCACGGTAAGTGCATAACGATCATATTTTCGGGCATAAGGACAAACTTGAAAAATTGAATTTGAAATTACACATGGAGCTACTACAGTGTGAACGAGCTTTTTATAATTGCCTTTTTATTCGGTTGACTCTGTTGTGTATCTTGTAGTCCTTCAGATACGTAACGATGCCGTACTGAACTTTGGATTTATTTTTGCACGGTGATAAAATAAAAACGAATCTTGAAAGTGTGATATAAAACAAAGCTACTGCGTGCTCGTTATAATAACACACAACCACTACTTTCATGCATTTTCGGCTCTTTATAAGTACAAGCAATACTGCGGTTATATTACTAAACTTGTCCGTGTGGACGATAGTTTTCTTTCTCCGGAACGAGTGCTTAAATGGAGCTCTCACGTACCACTATGTCGTCACTCCGTTAGTTTAACGAAACAAAAATAATCAACGATTTTTTCCGAGAGAACGCTTGGCTCCGAATAATGCTATTATCCATTTCTGCGATTGAACAATCGTTGTCGTTTTGTTTGCTTATTCGATACCTCGCCAGCGTAATGATAAACTTTAAACGCAGTCGATGCCATGAAATCTTTAAAAAGTTTGAAATTTGTTCAAGAAAAAGGACAAGACTCAATGAAAAAAATTATAAAAAAATAACGAGTTGTTCGTGGATTAAATTATCTTGTCCAGAATTCTTCAATACTCTCGACAGTGTCGCCGAGCACAGTGGAGCACAAGTTGGAAATGTCATAGCAGGAATGAATAAACATAAGCATAATGTCGTCAATATTAATAATCCAGAAAATTAACAGTTCATTACTCTGTCGTTTAAATTCCCGCACCACAAACTTTACTTACGCGCCTAATGTGTATTTATAGACAGGCATTCTTGGCTTCGGTATACGCCGAGTACAGAAGCCGCGATTCGGACTTCCGTCGGCGCCTGCCTAATGACGGGACAATGTCCATTGAGTTCTCTCGTGCGTGTCTGGAGAACGAGGAAAAATAACGAAGTGTACGCGCGCGTGCCTATAAATATCTTCGTGGTTTATTACGAAAAAATGCACGAGGTATGCTCTCTCTCTATCTCCCCCCCTCCCCTTCACCTCCCCTTCCTCTCTCTTTCGGATTCCGTCTGATTTTTCCAATCTCGTAGAAGTATGTGTTATCTTTGTAAATTTGTAAAAGGAAACTCAGTACGCGTATATTCCGTTATGGTTTTAGCGATATATCACTGTTTTGGTTGGCGTTCAATACAAGTGGATTTAAAATTGGTTGATTTTGCAATTAGTCGTAAAACCAAAGCTCGTTACTTTGCAATTGATTATTTTTTTCTTTCGTTGAACCTATAAACGTAACCGAATATTTTGGTTGAGCGCGCAGAGTTCAAATTCACACGCGTATAGCGTAATTTGAAATACGCATACGAAGAAGACAACAACGAGTCGGTTTATTTTTTTTGCGGAATCGTGGGTTCACACGAGGATATAGTCACGCTTGGAATATTTATCGTATTAATACGAAAAAAAAAACAGTAGCAGAGTCGGGATACCGTAAGTCTTGACGAGTAAATTTGCACAGTAACTGTAACGAAATTGGTCGAGGTAGACGTACAATATTTGCGCCAATTACACATCTTTTGTACAATAGTTTTAACGCTGTTATCTATTCGAACGTGAATGTTTTGAAGTAACCTTCCGAATTTGTAACAGAGCTTTATCGGCACGTTATTGTGGATGGCAAATTGATTGAACGCGTTGAACGATAACGGTAGATAAAGCTTTATATACCTATATATAGTTTAGCTTAACGAGATCAACCGAACGCTTGTGGTTATACGCGGAACTCGATCGAGGGCTGAGGCCCGAGCCTATTAATGACGTCTCATTTGTTGCGCAAAGGGATTATTCGCACCCAACGACTTTTGCGTCTGAGGATTCTTAGTCGCGATTTGTGCTAATCGATAGGAATCCTATTGTATCGGGCAACCCTTGAAGGCAACACCAAAACAAACGAATCCATACGGTCATTGTGATTCTGCGATTGTCCGTTAATCCTGACGCCTAATTTTATCTATTTCTTTTTTCTTTGGGAACAAGGTGAATAGTTGATATAGGGTTCTTTGCTCGAAAGCAGGATTGCACGCCAAGTATTACGATAGTATTCGAGCTTATCTTACATTTATTTTGTACCCGCGCAAGTGCTGATAATGAAAAATAACGAAAATAAATATTGCAAAGTTTACGCAATAGTCTGTACAAACAGAACAAATCGGTAGAGTACACACGAGTAAGGTTACAAGATTTCCTTATAATAAAAAGTGTTTGAGATTGGATTATGTCAATGACAGTTACTATCGTGTATCACGTTGGTCTAAAATCGTTGTACTCAAATGAGTTTATTTTAACAACTGATTATAGATAAGCTCCAATAATTTATAACACTTTCTGTTGTGTATAATATCATATTTTGTTTTCATTGATCGGAAGAATGCGTAGAAGATTTTATCTGCGTGTATATAACTCGACAAGTTACGTTATCGATTAATAAAAATCCTATTTGATCGGTGACGAATAACAAAATGACATACCACGAGCGTTTGAATCAATCACGAATTTTGCGAATGCACCGAGTAAAATAGCGTTGGAAAATACTAACGAGAGCAGGCTGGTGTTACTGTTGAATGTTAAAAGTGAACGCTAATCTTACGTTTACACGTGAAGATTAACAGCATCGAGCATAAGAATCAATGAACGGAGCAAGTAATTTCTCGTAATTGACACGGATAATAATCAATGGCGGAAAGCCAAAGAAGCGACAAAGATAAGAAGAAATAAAAGAGAGAAAAGGGAAAGAAGGAGAAGGCCGAGTAATCAGCGCAACAAGGTCAAGCAAAAAGAGTCGTCCTTAGAGCGATCAACATCTCGAGAGGCTTCGCTACTCAATTTAGAAGCATACGCGATGTACAACGGTAAATTCATCTCCATAATACAGTAGTTGTGCTGTTTCATCCCGTGTATATTTCGCATACACGCGTGTCCATTAAATTTGCAGCTATCGATAACTTCGATTGTTGAAAAAATGCAACTCGTTATCTCGTAACGCGACTGGCGGCATGCTATTCACCGTGAAAATGGACGTAAACGAAACGAGAGGAAGAGTACACGAAAATCGAGTGCATCGGTACAAATACAAACAAATAAACATACGCTTTGTAGCGAGGCATATTATTTGCGTTTCAAACATCATAGCGAGTCACTGGTAAAAGTAGACTACACAATTTTTTTCATCGGTCGATCGATCGTTTTATAAGTGTGCAAACGAGAGAATATCGGACTCGGCTACGGTCCATTTTTTCGGGCAAAACCGAGAGAAGAGTAAAGCCAAACGAGACAAAAATCGAGTTACGAAAATACCGGCCTATTACTTGTTACTATTGTAGGCAAATCAAAGCGTTTGCACCTTCGTAGATATCGCAAAGCGCGCTTGAGAGAACGGGTGGCTCGATACACGTCTCTCGTCAGTGGCGTCAATTTGAATAACGTGCTTCTGATTAGGACGAAGCATTTGAAATAGAAAAAGGACGAAATCCCGTTATCGATTATTTTCTAATAAAAGTATCGAAGTGAAACAATTATTGTCCAATCGTTACACAAACTACGAGTTATAGTGACCAACAACGACGATAAAGTGAAATTGTACGTGAAACTAAATTATTCGTCACAAGTCCACGCGGAATATCGTCTGTATACGATCTTACATAACGAACAATTCACAACGCTCGTAGATACTAAAAAGTTGTGCAAAGTTATCCAACCAAGACTGCATTATGAAACCGATAACAACTGCTGTATTAAAGTAGCTAGCACAAATCAAGACCACGTGTACGTACAGGCGAATTGGCCCCGATATAAAGCTCGGTGCGATCTTTATATCAACGACAAAAGTAGGGAGAGCGCGCGTGATCTCTGTTTATTTTTGAGCATCAAAAAGTACTTCTTCTTGTCCTTTCGAGTTAAACACGCTAATAGCGCGATGGAGCTGCTTGGTTTGACACCACCCACCTTTCCGTTAGTAATATACGGAATGTTTAATAGCCGCTCTGCGCGCGGCGTATCATGTGACTGAAATTGGCGGAGAGCTGCTACTGCTCTCCGAGCTTCCCCGCCTCTTCACCGGATAACGCGTTAGAGGAAAAAGCCGCTCGATAAGTGTGCCTCCCGGTGGCGCTGCGTATTCACCCACGTCGGGAATAAAAATCAACGTCTCTTCCTTCCGCGCTATTTTTCGCGCGCGCGCGCGCGCGCAACGCCGACAGGCCTTTTCATACGTACGGTTACGAATATATTTCCTTTTTCCATTCTCTCTTCCGAATCCATTTGACGTACTGATTGCAAGAAGAGTGACGGGGACGCCAGAGGGCGTTCGCGACGTTGCGACGTTTTTGCCCGGGTAACTTTTGACTGGTGGCGACCACTGCTGGACGTCTTGGGTATCGAAGAAAGTTACCGATCGACGTTACGAACAGTTTGAGCTTGTTTTCGTCGAATGTCATGGTTTTATTGGAATATTTACAAGTTTACAGATGGGTCGTCGGTACTTTTGTAATAGAGCGAGTTTTGAGTAGTTAGTCTTTGACCGCTGATAAGATACGAAAATGCCAAAGGTTTTTGCGATGAATCACACGTCAGCCAGATGTCACCAGTCTTCAGTCTCCGGCTATCCGATCGCTTTATCGATGGAGCTAGCTTGATGGAGCTAGATTTTGAGCGCGGCCAATCGATGAAAATTAATCGAGCTAACTGCGTGTGCATCGAACAAGCAGCATTTTTTGCGACAAGTTATCCAAACAATTTTCAAAGAACGATGATACTCGATTTCTCAAAGTATCGTTTACCAGGACCTTTGTCGAACTGCACAGCGCAAGGTAGTATTGAGATATTGTCAAAGGACTTCCGAAATTGACATTCCGAAAAATTGTCACGCTGAATTTCGCATTGTAAACAATGTCGAGTAATCGTTAAAGATGGAGTCGACGATAAGCCATATTATACAATGTAAAGTAAATTAATTGGTAGTCGTTTGTCACGACAAGCGGCCAGCATAATTGGTATTGATACAAAGGGTGTTCATTCCTCAATGTCTAGATTTCCATGTTATGAACAAGACATTTACGGCGTATTTGTTTGACGTAATGTTCTAGTTTGCGTAAATTACAAATTCTTAGCCGTCACATCCACACCGTCTTGCTGTATCGCCGGAAAGCTCGTTTTATCTCGCTTTGAAAGGTACGTGAATTGTTGTTAGCTTCTTTTGCCGTATCTATTTATCAGCGATCCATGAAGTTAGTAATTTGCAAATATGTTCGCTAGATACATGGCAAGTGTACGCAAAGAATCTCGTACGTTTTCACTAACCTGCAATGATATATACGAGCGGCTATTTGTTTTCAGCTAGACTAGACGATACACAATTTATCCAACGTCGAAAATAAATCTCACGTGTGAGTTGTGCAGTAACCGTACATGTTTTTACTTCTCCCTCGATGTTTCTAAATATACTGTGGTACAATTGTCAAAATACCAAAATATCAAAGCAGTTAACGGACAGATTCAACGTCGACAAAAATTCGAGCGATAAATTACTCGGAGACTACAGTCAAATGATACGACATTTGATTGACTTTCAGACTTTGACAGATACTAGCATTTCGTCGTAATAAAAAATAAAATGGTTGATCTTTATTATATACAGTAGTCTTGATAACAGAAAGGAACAAAACGAAAGAAAAGCTGTCAGATTTGAGATCTGAACAAATTATTTTTTGTGTACTTTGGACCCGACGTGATAGGGACCAGTAAATGCTGGATTCGTGTACGGCGACCCTAAAAACAAATAAATATATTTGTCTGATCCGAAGAACGTGACCTCTTTCACGTGTGTCTGTGTTACCTTTATATTTTGAGATAGGACAATTCAAACGAAGCAAAGTAGCATTCTTTGATATCTGAACGTTGAGCTTTTTCACATTCGAATATTTAAAAAAGCAAACTGTTTATATCCTTATGACGATAATTATAAAATTATCCGTACTTGTTGAAAATTGACGAATCTGCAAATTAGTATCTCATTACGATGGTTTGCGATATGGATCGACTAGAGGTACTATTACGATGGCGTGAAAAAGACAACTAAAGAGCTACGTTTACGAATAATTTGTTGGCGTTGAAAAACATTCAAATTTTAAACTCCAATAAAAATGTTGCCGAAGATTAAAAAAATACAAAGGGCATCGAGACGTCGTTCACCTTTGCCCTCTATCGCCTTTGAAACGTACGCGAAACCCGAGCGCGAGCTAAAAGAGAAGCACTGCTTAAAAAGTAACGTTGATACGTCTGTGCCAAGAAGAAAGAGAGAGAACCGTTCCTTTTTTTCCTCTCACTCACTCTCTCTCTCTCTCTCGCGGTACTTTTGTCTATTATAACGGAGATTGAAAGCAACCAATATCAGTTCACTCGAGAACACTTTTACGAATGGTATACATGGACGATTACTCGATTAGTTTGCAGTCGATATCGTGCAGCACGCAAAGTAACTTGCGCCCTGTATATATGACATCTTATCACACATACACACAGATATCGTTTCAACTTCTCCTTAGATACGAATCTTCGTTTCTCCGAGCAAGGCAAATCCTATTATTACGGAAAACCGATCGACGGCTCCCATCCTTCGATAAATGCTTCTCCAACTTTTTCTTTTTCCAAGAGTTTGTTTTTTTCAATGTTGGGGTGATTGCAGACGGATAGGGTTATATCGGTTTTATCGAACTTTGGATACTCGCTTGGATGAACAGGCACGAGTGATAGATTTTCTTAGATTTGAGTGTCCCGTCACGAAGTTTAGCATTGATTTGGTATTTTTAGCTCTGTGATTGGTTGAGGGATTTCACATGGATTCTTGGATAAAACGATCGGATTGACTTTCACGATTGTTTCATTGCAAATCCACAACGAAGACAACAACATTCAGTTAAAACGTTATTGGTATTTGAAAAAAAGAAGTGATTTGATTTTTTCCTGCAAGGCAAAAGCTTTAAAGCTTCTCGGGATATTCTCATTATCTCGTACCTTTATTCTTTACGTACTGTTTCTCATATTGCTTTTCGAGTCTTATCTCAAGGCGTGAAAGTAAAACAGTTCGTTATAATTCAAACTACTCCGAGCATCGTTAAGGCAACACCGCTTTCACCACGGCTCTTGTCAATATACCATCGCGTCAAAGTAGCGCAAGCTCAGCGGATCGGCAACATTTCCTTCGGAATAACGCAGTCTTCGTTGATACAAGAAGCTGGATCATAACATAATTTGACGTTGGGTGTTCTTGTCGAATAAATACTTCGAGTACCAACAAACTCGTGCACGTGTGAATATTTGTTAAGAACCACACGATAATTTCTCGAAGAAACAATTACGTACGTTGTACAAAGTTATTTAAGAACGCTTGTTCATTGTTCGATTTCGCTTGTTACGACGTGAAACAAAACTTGGCACGGCTAATTAATCGATATAAATCGCGTAAAACGGTTAATTCGTGCAATTCTAATTTCTAGTGGAAAGCTCTCTTCTTTTCACTCTCCCGTAAAAGCATAGTTGATTTAAAGAGTTGTGAGGCCGCGCAACACTACTTGGAGCTCGACAATTTGATGAAATTGCCACTCTACAGGGCACTTGGGGCATCGAGTGACGCCTCATCACTACCGCGTTATTAAATCGCCGCCGCGGGAAGTCTTGAGATGGGCCCATGGGTGTTAGCGTCTCGCTTGAATTACTCAAAGAACTCGTTATATTTTGCTGTAGGTTACCTTCTTAACTATTGTTACTGTCTGCCACGTGAATAAGTTAATGAAAAATTTGCGAAATTTGATAGAAAAAAGCAGTTTTCTTTATCATTGCGTCGAACAAATTACACGATCATTTGTGCGCCCGTAGGTATGTCGTTCGTTACGTTCAAACATCAGTTGCGATTAGATTCTACGTTGCTTACAAGCAGAAGCTAAATAAAAAAGCTCGATTGTGGTTTTCACTTGAAAAACAAACGTTCTCGTGTTGTCTGCGATGCTACGTCGAATAAAAAGAACGCAAGCTCTGGCAATAAATATTCAATAAACGCAATTCCAAAGTCAATCGACCAGAGCAACAAATACGTTGATAGGATTCATTATACCCGAGGCAAAGAACAATATTTCTGTAAATCTCTGCGTGTTTTCCTATAAATTCATAAACACGTGGTTGAATCATCAAAGTACCACGAAAACTCAATAAAGTGGCAAAGAATAAATTTCCTATCAAATTAGAGCCAATTTGTCCGGTCAGAGATAAAAACCTCAGCACGTATTTAACTGTACGTGTCTTTTCAATTTCAAGCGAGCGGCTCGGCTAAATTTAGAACATTTCCTGTCGAATATCTCATCTTGTACACTCGTTCGCTCGCGCGACTCTCATTCATCATTCAGGACAACTATTTTCAGTTCCGAAGCGCGCGCAAGCGAGAGGCAATAACATCTGCTATGCATCGCGAAAACATCGATTGGCCATTATTACCAGTCTTATCGGATGCTTGCATTTCGTGGATCAGCTCTCGAGAGAAAGAGACAGAGAGAAAAAGAGGGAGCTTTTTATAAATTCCACTTTCATCTTCGTCGTGACTAAGCGCTTTCAATTGGCGTTGGTGAGCTTGTGCAGTTCCGATTTATTTGTGTTGGCGTGTACGTGTGAATTTTGTCCTTTATTAAAAGAGATGCGCGTGAAAGGGGTATTTTTTCTCATTGAAATATAGCGTACGATTATTAATATTTATTAAAATGTAAACGAATCTCTGGCTTGGAAATTTAACTGAAATATTGATATAATTAGACTTTGCCTCTTGTGTACGCGTGGCTTGTTACGAAGGATTTTTGTATTCAATATTTTAACGATGTGTCTGATGAAGGAGAAAAAGTTGTGCCTCTTCTGATTATGAATTTGAGGATTTTTCACGCAGCAACAAACTTTTTATTCAAGTTATAGTGTGCTGTGGTGGTTTTACATCTCTCAGTTTTCTTATTCGATCAATACATTTTAATAATTTTATGTAAACAATTCAAGTACGTATATTCGATATAAATACAAGCTGCAGTATCAATGTTATCGTTTCATATTGCAAATGAATTCAAGAAAGTACAGCTTTTCCATAATTTATATTCAGCTTGACTTATGAATTTTGTATCTTGAGATCTCTTGTAATCAAGAATTCCACCGTTGTTTTTACAGATGTCTGCGGCAAAGTAGTAAAAAAAATTCTTTTAAACATTCATTCCGACGAAATTCGCTCGTACGGTAAACTATCACAGATGGTATAAATCAAATTGGAAATCTTTTTATTATTGTTTCTACTACAAAGAATTTACTATTTTTTTTGCGTTCGGTATTGTTTGGTGAGAAAGGTCGCGAAACGTAAAAAAGTGTTGACTCCTAAACAGCATTTTTTACGACTAATTAACAAGAAGAATTGCAATTTATGACTTTGAACAAAGAGTGTGCGCAGTCTCTTTGAAATTATTATTATACTGGGAATAATGAAATATAGAAATATAAATAAAGTGTCACAACGAACAATAACAGGTTCTTGAGAGCAATTGTACAAAAACTTGTTACTCGTGCTTTTATATTAAATCGTGCAAATACCCGTTGTTTGTTCAAGTTCGTTCATTTTGACGGAAAGTAGTTTCAGCGAAAGCAATTATATTTAATTGTCGATCTTTCGAGGCGATACGGTATATTTTCTTTCTACCACCATCTCAATTGGCTCTAATTGTAAGGCTCAGTTACCGTTTTTTTTTTCATAAAAGTATTTGTATGGCTCTTAATCGATTGAAAGTACGACCCTAGAACGTTGACGTCACTATGGTTAAAGCTCAGTTACAACAGTTCGATTTTCACAAAAGATCGTGTAAGTTAATGGATATCTTTCAATGTTATTTTTGTATTTATTTTGTTTTGATTCAATTTGTTTTAATTACATTTCAAATATGAATTGACTTGTATAAGTGTATACTTATTACATGGACTTTGGATTGAAATAGTGCAGATTTGCACGATTTGCGCATGTAATTCTCGTTCAAGTTGGCGAACTGCACCGTAAATAAGGAAATCGCGCGTTTGAGAATGAACTACTAGTCTGAATAATGAGCAATAGTTCTGGTTAGCTTAGTATTTTATATCGATTTTATTAATATACATACATGGCAGCTTCAATTGGATTAGTTTTTATTTATAGTTTAGACGCTATTTTTGTCTTAACGTACGCGCGAGGCAATCATTCGTCACATTATAGAATTCAGTACGTTAACCGACCGATTCTTCGGTCGCACGTTGATATAATTATATAATTACATAATTAATACAATGCAATACTTATAATTATCGACGACTAACGGTAAAAATAGATTTATACGCATGCCATAGTAATCTGTCAATCTTCGTTTGAATAGTTCAAGCTCAACTTGGCATCGCAATCCTCGGAGACTTCTCAAAGAGTAGCAAAACTGACGAAAACGTACTTGAGATGTAAACTTAAACAACAACAAAACAGGCTGTTCAATTAAGCAAACCATGAACAAAGTGACCAATGCAAGTAGCCTTCAACAACGGAGGAGGCGTCGAGCTTGCGGAGTGCGCAGACGTGAGGGGACAGACAGTCAAGCAAGCAAGCAGGCACGAAGGCAGCAGCAGCACGCTGCTCATCGTGGGCTTCACGCCAACGTGTTATCGGCGTCGCGGCTCAGTAGCAGTCCGCGCGTTCAGCTGTCTGCAAGCAGCAACAGCATCATTAGTACTCACATCGTTGTGGTACATACGCAATCACAATTTTCTTCTTGTACTATTATAACTTGCGCGCGTGTAATCAAGTTCGCGACTTAAATATAGACTCGAGGAAGAGAAAGAGAGACAGCGATTTATATGTGCCGACGATCCGGCAATGCCGGATGTCGCACGTTTGAAGCTACAGGTGTCCTTTTCCCAAAAAATCACGATGAAATTACCTACGCAACATTGCTGATTTTCGGAGCTTGTCATCTTCAATTTTCACTCCGGACAAGGTAAATTTTCATTCATAAAACGAATCGACGAACAAGCTGCTTAATTTTTCTAGAACGAAAGCGGCGATATGGGCATGGCTTTCTTCGTTTTCGATCTAAGCGTTTTTTTGCTGGTTAAGCGCTTGGAAATTGAGAAATTACGAGCGAAGAAGACAAGATAGGCAACTTTACAACTGTTTGATGCGACTTTGACGTTACTATGCCTCTCGCGATCGATTCTCTTTTTGACATTGTCAGAATTCAGTTCGAACTTTATTTGGCTCAAACAATTTTAGTGCTCCGCTTGAATAGTTCGTTGATGAAGATCGTCGGAAGTGACCGAAATGTATTAATTGAAGGTATTATTGATTTAATTAGAAAACAGTGACTACTTGGCAGCTGAAATATTACCGCACTATCTAAATTATCTCTCTATCCGAATGCTTAATAAAGTCTCATATACCTAAAATCCCCCTCCTAATATGTTTTACTCACCCGTAAACGCAACAAAAGTCATAATTTTTCAACTTCGCTCCCCCTATCTTTCGGAAAAAAATAATAAATTAGCTATGTAATAAGACGTTTGACTTGAATTTTTATAAGGGAGATCTCGATTTGAATAAGCAGTCAAAATGCGACTTCTAAAATGTATGGAATAGACGTATCAGACGCTCGATATCACGCTGAGATAAATTTATTCTCGCCACTTGCGTAGAGAAAGATGGTGTCGTGAAAATTGGAAGCACCGCTTTTTTACTTTGTTTAATTTCCCTCGGTATTAGTTGTCCAAGTGAGATACTACGGTACATTTATTTCAATGGATGTTGCGTTCGTCGTAAATTACGTTACAAGAGATGGAGGGAGAGAGCTTTTCGCGTGCGCGCTCTCGATTTTATCGGGATTACTTGCGTATTGCCTTTCATTCACATCTTTTTCGTTCTTTCTTTGCATCACCCTGTAAGTGGGGTATCATTGCAAGCGAATGCTTAATGAAAAAGAACGCAGTTTTTTCGAAACGAGTATCCAGTAAATTGACTTAAAAAGGTGATTTTAATTAAAGATAATCAACGGAAATTGTTTTTCATGTACATAACAAAAGAGCAGCGTCATTAGCAATACTGAAGTTAACGAGTACGTATTCGCTTTGATACAATGATAGCTTTCTGAACGTGTGTGAAAACAGAACTATATGCATATTAAATAAAGTTCATTAAAGGCTCGTACTTCCATTCTGTAAATGTTTGCTGGCATTTGTCATTTTGATAATATTCCCATTGCTTTCTTGACGTGACTGTCAATGTTTGAGCTGTAAATTTCCTATGAAGAGAGCGCGCGCGAGAGAGGGAGAGGGAGAGAGAAAACGAGAAGCATCGACAAATAACCGTGACATGGACATTTTATTTGTCATTTGACAAAAGCATTGTGATTCCAAATAACGAAAAAATAGGAATTTGTTTCCTCGCCATTAAATTGCGCTTTAGATATAATCTAGGATTTATGCACGTGGAACAGCGACGCGGGTCTTAATATAATCCGAAACTATACGTTTTCCTATAATAGCCGTGCACATATTTCTCGAGCAAAATCGACTTGCGTATAACATGCATGCACTAAAAGATTAAATGAAAAACTTGCAAGTACAAACATATTGGTGCCTATGTATCCATTTTTCATCGCGTATGTCTATGTGTTATTGAAGCTGTATCATTCATATACATACGTATGTTCTATCCTATAGATGCCGCGTAATATCGATATGTACATAGACTCGATTATGAACACTTGCAATGCGGAGGGACTGTTTTTGTTATTAGAATGCGAATCGTCATGTCAAGAGAGAGAGAGAGAGAGAGAGAGAGAGAGAGAGAGAGAAAGAGAGAGAGGAGAAAGCCAATGGCCTTAAGAATCGATATGCCACGAGGAATATACCGTGCATACTTTCATGGCGGAATTGCCTTTATACCAGCGATATATATACACACACACACACACACACACATGTGTGTACGTGTATGCTGTTATGGGGTTTAACCGAAATATGAAAATTGTTTGCATAAGCTATGTTATAATCTTCTTTTTGAGTATCTAAGCGTATAGAAGCTTCGCGATCATGAGATATAACGCTGATGTTTACTTGGTATTACCTTGAATATGATTGCTTTGGTTAGAGTTCATTAACGGATTTAATGGCATTAAATTTCACGATTACGTTTACTTCCATGTCGATATAGTTACTACACAACAATTTCGTCGTTAAAGAAATCGAATAATCATTGATCGCGACGAGCTTTCCAATAATAAATAAATAAATGTATGGGACTACGAAACCTACTTTACTCGGCACAATACCGCGTCATAATTCGTTATTCAGTTCTGACGTTTCGAAAATTTTGAGAGAACAAAGTTTCGTGGAAGTCAACCTCGCTCGTGCGCAAACTAAAACATTCGACGGGCCAAGTACTTTCACGGCTATTTGTCAGAGGCTGCAAGTTCTGTGAAGGGAGAGACGACAAAGTGGCGCGTACGTGCAGAAGCGTAATGCAGACCAAACGCTTCTACTGGATTTACCTGAATTAATTATACGGCTCGTTGAGGTTACATCTACGATGCGCCACTTTTTCCTGTCTTCCTGGCCTCTCGTCTGATTAATTATTGCAAATGTTATATGAGTTGTTTTAGTAAAAAAGAAAAAAAGGAACAGTCGTGAACTCATTGAATACGAATTCACTCCATTCAATTTTTGTTATAATTATCATATTTAACTAAGGATATTAGCACAGACAAGAAAACAAAGTTGATACAGCGTTACATCATGGTTTATTTTTCCCGTACGACAGCGTTTCTGTTGGAACTCGGTTTGTCATTTTGGTTTGTATAAAGTTGTCGGAATTCATTTCCTCGAATATCACTCGAAGTTTAATATAAAGTTGTTTCTTCGTCAAATTGCTTTGCTTGCATCGTTCTTCAGCTTGACATAACGATATCCAGTTGCCAATTAAGTTGATCAATAAAAGAGGAGTTTTAGTTGTAAGTGCGCATTCTTTTTTCTCAATTTTCCACACATAAGTCAAGAGTAAAGTTATGTATTCCTCGGAGATTTGAAATTTACCGAAGTCACCCTCGTTCCCTAACGCAATTTATACACACTTCATTTTGTTACTTCTTTAGCCATTTTATCTCGTCTTATCTACCCTATCCTGTTCATTCTCCTATTCACTCTAGGATATCTCTCTCTTCGCTTTGTGAATAATTGCATCTCTTTTTGGCGTATACAAACTCATCGTGTGGTATGAAAGCTTACTTCTTGGGTGTAATAACTGAGTTAATAGGCAAACGTTACAGCTCGTGATTTCGCGCGAGTTTTTAGATACTTTACGACGCGAAATAACGTATAATGGAAAACTTAGTTAATAGCTATCCAATTACCAAAGTTACAGGGATATAGGATCGTTCACGAAGTGAAGTCACATCATCGCTGTGCACAACTTGCCCGCTAGTAATGACCTATATATTTCAAGCCCCGCGGCTTGCATATCCTCTCAACTGCAAGTTCCTTCGGAAAATTTTGAAATCTTTCATCTCGATTCGACCACGAAAATAAAGAAGGGGAGGAATAAAAAAACGAAATAATGGAAAAGAGAGAGAGAGAGAGAGAGAGAGAAACGCGACGTGCTCCGCCATTTGGAAAATGAGGGAGGAGGCGTCTTGCTCAAGCCTAGTCGAGTGTAAAACGCCAGATTAGGTCGTGGAAGACGCACGACAACGGCGACGACAACGAGAACGCTGCCGTTAAATGCAAGCTCTAGGCTGCGCTACTTGCCGCGATGGTTTCCGCCAGATTTGAGGAGACGTTGCCGATAAATCTTTCCTTGAATTTAATTTCGCTAGTTACGTTGTTACTTTTAACTCCGGTTCAATGAGTAAGAATGAATGTTACTTTGGACTTAGTATTGATTGTTACATAAAAATGAGAGAAAAATTATCGATAGAGTGTGCTATTTCCTTTAAATTTATGTGAATTGTGCGTAAGAAAATAGCGTTGTAGTTATAGTTAATTGTGAAATCGATTCGTTGAATTGGTTAGTTAATTGTCTCATATTTTGATCGATCAAAAGTCCTTCTGATACGCAGGACAATATCTAAGTTTTCATCAAAGTACAAGCTCATGAAACTTTATTCGAATTTCATTTAAACTTAATATAGTTTGATTAGCAGAGTAGTACTGAGGATCGAAAAATGTAAGAAAGCTCAAAATGATTTATCAGTGAACGGTTTCAACTTTCTTCCGTAGATTACGCATGTGATATAGTTCCCAATTTTTTCCATGCGAGATTTGGGAACTTTCTTAGTCCCGTCCAATATTACATAGCGATCCATCGATAGAAATATCACGAAGAGAATATCATCCTTACAATCAGCCATCTTGGCAAATTTGTATGCAAATAAGCCCGAAACCATTGCGGTTTCGGCTTGAATGATTTTGCCAAACTGCCGCTGGATGTGTTGGCGAGACGTAAATTAGACTATTTTCTGCGTATATACGTACATACAACCAGAAAGTTACAAACTGGTAAATCCAGCCCGAGACGGAAAAGGGATACGGAAGTGAAAGAGACCACGAAACGGTGCGAACCGAGAGAGAGAGAGAGAGAGAGAGAGAGAGAGAGAGAGTGATCTAGTAACGTCTTGCTTGAACGTAATTCCCTTGACGCGTTAACAAACGCGTGTGTTGTGTTTTAGAGATGTAAATTTATCACAACAAGAGTGATTTCTCGAAAAGTAGCTTGTAATTGGCTGTATTTGAATACTGCTTATATACGAGTCAATATTGATTGTTTGTTTGTGTATATATCAATTTTCTTTTCTTTGCGTGAATGGCTGTGTAATATTGGCGAACTAGTTGATTGACTTTGGTGTTATTTTAGGAATATTTTGTACCGTGGTTATAGTTTACGGTGGGTATTTCGGTAACGTATACGGAGAGTAACTGCTAAATAAACAAAAAAAAAAACAAATATAGAGATGTCATTTAAGTCGATGTTAAAAAGAGAACATTTTTAGAGCTATCGTAAATTTGACCGTCTGTCATGGATGTTACAGACTCGACCCTGTTTTCGCAAGTGTGTTTACTAAATAATTAAGAAAAAATACGAGCAACAAAATCCTCAGCTGGTTTTAGCACGCTCACGCGATTATGAAATTGCGTATGTAACTATTCCGTGGAAAACTCCAGTTCCCTCTTGGGAA
The DNA here is from genome assembly GCA_030064505.1 of Chouioia cunea. Lineage (NCBI taxonomy): Eukaryota > Metazoa > Arthropoda > Insecta > Hymenoptera > Eulophidae > Chouioia > Chouioia cunea. The sequence goes on from JAOPFQ010000004.1 coordinate 22,549,331, forward strand.
AACAAGGAAATCTGCATGAAAGTAACATCAAGCTTCGTATTAAAATTAATATGCCAATTAAACTTCAATTGTTTCAGTGGTGTACAAAGTGAATTTTTGCTATAAATTTGCTTTCCTCGCGCAAGCGAGCTTATCAAAATTGAATTTCTTCTCTTTGTGCTTCTCTCTCTCTCAATACTGAGAAGAAAACGAACAATTAATCACTTTGGTAAAAAATCAATGTACAAGGCTACCAGTAACGATTTTCCTTGCAAACGAATCACACTTCATCCATCGAGTTTAAAATAAAACATTACTTCGATATGTCTTTTTAACCCATACACACACACACACACACACACTTTCCAGCGAACGGAGTTTTACACGATTCAGGCCTCACCTCTTTTCTAGTCGCTCGATCGATGCTTCACTTTTAAGTCCGCAGGCCGGACACGCTCTTCTTTGCCACGACGAGAAAATTTATGTGTACGTGCTGCTTGCTTCACTACGATGCTTCCTCTTTTTCTGTACAGACCTGCGTGTATACGTATCGTTCGGGATACAGTTTTATTTTATTGGTAAATATCCTTTTTATTCGATTTTTCAACGACCAATAGAAGCGATATTGCGTGAATCATAAACTGTGCAATAATCTGATTTATCATTATTATCCTTAGGCTGTTTTTATAAAAAAAAGAGTTGGTACTTTGTGTCGGTGTTCAAGTAAGTTTATTGTTATTTATATATGTTATAGGTAGCTACTATAGTTAGTTGATCAATATCAAGTGATAATTTTACTTGAAATAAAAGAAAATAAAACAACTTTACAACTGGCTGCTATCGGTTCTATTATTTCTCTTACAAACGTAGATCGAGTAAGCCATGGTTTTTTTTTACTAGGCGCAGATAAACTTTTCCAAAGGGTATGTCGCTGATGAAAATAGTTTCGAAAAGTTAGCTTCGTCAAAAATGCAAAACGCAAAAGTTTGCGCGCATGAAATGTCCACTTCGTCCGAAACGTAGACAATTTAGAATAATGATTAATTAATCGAAGCGATGTGTAATAGGGGAATGACAAGGCACGACGAAATGTCATCACGGGTGATTAGGTCATAACTATCTACTAGAATTGTGAATAAATGACGACAAAAGTGCGATCGTTTAGTTGAACGAGTGTATACGAAGCGAAAGACCTCTGCGTTACAGTAGTATAAATCGTGTATAGTAAGACATTCCTTACATCCGCCCTTCTTTTTTCTTGTTTATTTGTTTGTTTGTTTGTTTGTTTCGTGCGTAGTCATCGTGCTACATCACTGTCTTATCAAATGATAGCAACAGAAACGACGCAGTTTTATAACATTTAGCCGTATCACTATTTTTGCTTTATTGAGTCCTCGATTGACTTTTCGACGCGCCCGCGATAACAACATTTCTAAACGAGCCTCAATGACACGTTGTTTCACACGTCGTGCGGCCTATAATTACGTACGTGTCGTTGTTTTCTCTCTTTCTTACGTTTGTGTTTCCCCGTTCCGTATACACGAGTATAATCGAAATGCGTGCGTGCGTCCGAACAGAAAACAATGTAGGTTTATTTTGCAGTTTGACGAGGATGTGGAAGTATCCGTGCACAATGAGATGTGAATGTTCTCTTTCAATGTTTTCAGTTTGTTCAATATATTCTCTATGATACACGTACACATACACTTGATCGATAAATACCGCGTAATTTATGAAGATTTTATTTAAAGATTGATGTATGAAAAATACATTTTCATTTAGATACATGTTTTCAGTGAAGACATTTAGGCATCCTCGTGATACACTTCAAATTATTTTTATCCTTATGCGAGATCTACGCGACGCATGCATTTAAATATGAAATATAAAACGGTATATTTTTGAATGTCGCTCGATTAAATTTGTTCGTGGGATTCATGGGAAAGGGCTTATCTTTTTTTATGCTGCTTTTTTTCCATAAACTTTTACAGGCGGAAAGTCTTTTGTTATATCTAAAACGAAAGATCATTTAGCTAGCGTAAAAAATCTTTTTAAGCTCTCTAATCAATCACTGAGCATTAAGATACACTGTCATGTGGCGTATGCTGTGGCGTATGCTATGGTGTATGCTTAAAATATTTCTGGAATCATCCCTGTTTGATCAATAACCGAGATTTATCTATCGGTGTTGAATGGACAAGCGAAATTTTTATCTCTAGGAGATGCGTATGATCGGATTTTATTTTTGATTTTTTTATTAAAGCGATACCATGTGCGCATACGCACATATTAGCTTTCATCTAAGGAATGCATTACTTGCCTTCGTGACAGGTTGGATATATAACGAGCTAACAAGAGAGATGAGTCATAGAGAGCAAGACAGACATTGGCTAAAAAACTTTTATAGAGCTAAAGCGAGAAAAAGCACACTGCTGGCGCTCATTATTGCGCTCACAATATTTCTCATAGATGAGATTGTTAGGAGGTGATGGATTTCGAGGCTGTCTGTGTGTTTTTTTTCTTTGACGTCGAGTAAGTAGAACACACGGTTCGGTGTAATTTATCGTAGATTGGAGTAGCGTGAAAACACGAGAAGGCAACTGAAAAAAAATTATCTTTTATTTTTAATGAATTTTCATGAAGGTATGCGATAACAAATGAATTTATGACGTACGTAAATTTTGTTATTTTTTCACATGAAACAGTAACATAGTTTGTAAAGTTTGAAATAAAGTGAAAATACTTCTAGGAAAACGCATAACGGAACTATGTGGCTGATAGAAAACTACTCTGTTCAAGTTGGTATGAAAATTATTAAAATTTGAAGTTTTCAAAGTCTTTGAAGCACGTTAAATAATTTTTTATCAACGTGAAGTAATAAATTTGATATTCCGTATAAGCCAGGAGGTTTCATATTTCGAATATTTGAACGACGATCTGTCACACGAGGAATTTATACTTTTCTGAAAATTCTGATAAAAAATACTCACTGTGGATACAAACAAAAATTTTTCGACAAGAATATCGTTTGAAAAAGTAAAGTGTCAATCTATTTAAAAAAAGATGGACCTAAGGTAGACTAGAAGTATCCACACACACGCGCGCGTATATATATATATATATATATATATATATAGAAAGAGAGAGAGAGAGAGAGAGAGAAAATGCATGCAAAATTAGTCACGCTCGTTGATGCACTGCGACGCACGGCGCCAGCAAGACTCTCCTCTTATTCCAAGCGTATCGTTTCTTGGCTTCGATTCTATACGCACACTCGAGGAGGGAGGGAGCGATCGAGAGATTTCAAAGATGCATTGCAAGAAGCATTAGTGAGAAATGTATGTATCTTCGCGTCCGTGGGGGCTGAGATTAATGGCAGACGAAGTGATTTTTTTGGGAATCGTTTTCACTTTCGATAAATTATTTGATTGCTCGGTGATTTTTAAACGATCAGAAATTATTTTTTCATTATAACGATCTATTTCTATGCTGAACTTAGTTGTACATACATTTGGTTTGTTTAACTACGCGCTATAAATCTCAATCTTAATCTAAGTCAGCGTACATGACCAGTCGTGATAATCCGCTAGGAAAATAACATTTTCAAATTATTATGTCTTTAGAATAAATTATTTTTCTTTTATTCAAATGATAATTACTTTGGCACATCTATTTGTCAACGTGGTAATTTCTTGAAATTATTGCATAGTCACGTGAAGAAGATTTACAAGTGTTAATTTAAATTTCAAAGAGAATCTTGAACGCTAACGTGCAAATAATCTTCCAGAAACTGACGAAGATTCTACTTAAGTACCGAGTAAAATAATGTTACTTGACTTGAAAAAGATTTCAAAGATTGACTGTGTATATACTGCAAAAAAAGATTAATTAAGCGAAGAATTCTTAACTTCTCGACGCGATTCGAACTTTAATTCGTTACCACGCCTTATTTACATTCACTTAACAATTCTATCGTTGAACAAACGAGTTTTCCTGCGAATTCTTCAACTAATTACCCTCGAAAAGTTAGCTAACAAAAACTTTAATAGATTCTCTCAACGGTTTCCTTCGGTATTTTATTTCTCCAATTGCCACTTGTGCTTTTCGAATCTTTAAATCGCGTAATTTATCACTGATTGTCTAACACGACGCTCTCATGTCTTTGCGTTGTTATTTCTGCTTTTTTGTTTTTTTGTACGAGGCAAAAATTACATCTGATCCTAGTTGTCGCGTATTTGGAGTGCCCTTATTTTTTTTTAAGATTTTAACGTGCCAAATTTTTTAAAATAATGCTATAATTTTCAAATCAGTTGCAGACACGAAGATGGTAATTGTGCGTTTATGCGCGATGCTAATTTACAGCATTCATAAAACATCGCGCGAGCAGGGTGTTTTATTTTTTGCTCAGTTTTCTTTCTGGAAAATCCGTGCAGTTGTGCGATTAATAGCTGACTTCCGTTGCATTACTTCAGCTATAAATTTACGATTTTCTCGAGCTCTTACATGTTCACGCTGGATTTCCAAAGGTTTCCAACAGCCCGTAGTTATATCGTTTAAAAGTGCCAACGAGCCCGCAGTAGTTACAGACGTATTGGCTGAGACGTCTGCGGGAATATATAGCAACTGTCTGGCTTTTTCTTGCTGATAATTGACACTTCGTCGTTTCAAAATCGCACACTAAATTGTAGTGCATACGACCTAGTACAACACGTTCTACTTGGCGTGTTTTCGTCAATAAATTTTGCACTTTATTATTTATAGCTATAACAATGTTTCACTAAGACAATTTAACTGTTGTTAAAAAGACACAAATTACTACAATAAGATGAGCAATCATAAATAATGTTAAAATTATAACTTCCAGAAATACAATACTTTTTGCCGTTGTCCCATTTGTCTTTGAAATTATCGATAACTAATTAAAATGACAAGGATCTGACAAAATATTTGTTTTGTAAATATAGAAATAGAGTATTGTTAAAACACTCTGTGTGATTTTTTTGTTGTTGGCCATAGCTTCCAGTTAAACAGTTTTCTTCTACGTCACCGAGACTTTATTATCGGCACGCTTTACTTTTTCGTTCAAGAAGAATCTATCCGAAGTAGGGAAAATGAGGGAAAAAACGTATATTTTTTCGGAGGGACTCAGTAATGATCAAATTCAAGCGAGAAAAGTTTTAGTCCTCGTTCGATTTCGAAGTCTAGAGTATGGAGAGAACAGCTGCTATGATTGAACGTCCATTGAGGTTTCCCGAGACAGTACGGAATAAATGGGTGATTCGTTGCAGGATCGAAAAAGAAAAAAATTCATCAGAGTGGATATTACAAAAATTTTTTTTCACCAAAATTTGATTATTTCTTTGTTTCTGAAAATGAATATTCCGAAATATATATCTTGAATCATTTCGAAACAGAAGAAACTATAAATTAATAACATTCAAAGAAAAAATGATAGCTCACGTTTACACAGTAATTGTTAACATTTTCACCTGTTGTTCACAGATAAAAAGCTATACATCGAGAGCTACTAAAATAACGAGCTCTCTTGTTGCACGTGAATAAGTTTCGAATGGAAAAAACGCTTTTATTTTGACACAGAAATAATGTTTGTTCGCCTTTCCCTTAGTCGCGACAATAGACTTTGATACAAAAGCATTGCACGTTCTTGGCTAAATGCAGCCTTAGCGTATCTTGTTCGTTTTCTTTTTGTCTTAGGATAGACGATGAAAAAAATTGCGCATAAACACATACGGTCGCCAAATGAAAAAAGAGCCAAGAGAAAATGTGCCGAGGAAAAGAGCAAAAGGTTGTTTTAAGTCTTGCTAACGATTAAAGCGAATATATCATATCGTCCAAACAGATTTCGCAGCTTGATACACGGATATTTTTTTTCTCTTTGTAATCTCTTCTTGATGACAGTGCAGTGGCTTTTAAGATTTTCTTCAGTTCTTTGTTTTTATTAAAGGTAAACAGTTGTTAAAACATTTTATTTTGCCATACGTTTTTATTTTCATCGATGAAAGTTTTATTTAACTGTGTGTTCGGCCATTACGTAAGGAGGAAAGTCTCGGTATTGATTGTAATAATCCAATAGTTTATTGCAGTACCTAGAAGACTTTCTCAGTACTGCTCTTCGTTCTGCGCAGTAAAAAAACCTACTTTTCAAAACAAACATTGATCTTGCCAACTCAAACATTTGTACCGTCACCTTGCATCACATTTAAAAACTTGTACTTATCTTTTATTTTTATTTCAAAAATCTTTAGTATACGCCGGTTACAATAATCAAATTGAGTACTATATTGAATTACCTGATAGTGAGTGTATTCTAAAAAAACAACTTGAAAATTTACCAATGAAAGTTCGTCGAGTGACCACAGTTGAGATAGCAGCGGATTCACTATTTTACCCTTTCCAACAGTAGTACTGTGCAAGTTGGCGCGCGGTTAGCCAAGTAGCTCCGTACGATGCTACGGCCTCGATGAAAATCCTTCCGAACCACTGGTTCGTAATATTATATCTACGGACTTGTACGTACGCGTCTTTCTCTCCCCTCATTTTCTGCGTATACGCAAAGTAAAAAAAGAGATCGCCCTCGTCGTAGGTGTTATACGATCGAGATTTTTTTTCCATTCCTGCAAAGATGACAGAGGGAGCAAAAAAGTAGGGAAAAAAGAGAAGGAGTTAACGGCGAGGGGCGTAAAAATAAAGCGACCTTCGGTTGTGTAACGAAGCTGCGAGAATTAAAGCTTCGTCGCGTTTCTTCGCAATACCTTCTTTGCGAGATCATACCACCTTGCCTCGTATTGTCAGGTTCGCTGTTTTATTACGCGATAGATCTTACAAAGAGCAGTTGGCTCTGTTCTCACGTGTGTATTGTGCTATGTTGTAGGAGTATGCGTGCAAAATGTAAATGTATAATATAGCTTAGTATATAATATAGCTCGTACATTTTTCTTTTTTTCCAATTTATGAAAACACACGTCGTTCGTTACTACGCTAATTAATTTTCGTTCGCGTGAAACTTTGATCAAAAGTCACGCAATACGTTGGCAACTTGAAAATCAATGCTTTGAATACGCGCGAAGCCAGATTTATGGAGATTTTAATTAGAGAGCTTGTGTTCATAAAAGTTACAGAATGATTAAAAAGAAAGCATTTCCCTAGATATTGTAATTTGTACGTACGAAATCTAATCTTGTATTTTTTATGGACTGATTAATACTTACCACACCAAGTAGAGCTTTTAAGAATATAATCACGTAGAGTTTTTCTTCAATTCTGATTACGATATAACTTTGAATGCATCATGACTTTAATTTCTTCTTTTGCAAGAATAATTTTTTTCCATTTTACTACAGTATCTGAGAACATTTTATACAGTCTGTATTACACACACGCGCATATATATAATCAACTTGTCCTCAATAACCCAATTTAAGTCGAGTTTCAACGTTTGCTAAGAGACTTTTTGTTTGATAATGAGCTTATTTTCAGTTCGTTGATTGGACATAAAAAAAAACTGGGTGTCTCGGCTATCCTATTTATAAGTTATCTGTCTGTTAAGCTGAGACACATCGATTACTCGATGACTTTTATTTCCAAACATACTACTTTTATACATTTTCAAGGAAGAAACTGACGACAGATATCCGTTATTAAAAAAATACAATTTTAAAAAGTAATCTAGAACATGGAGATTGAACGGAATGCCCATAAATTTTGCACAATTTACTCGTTAAGAAGATCCTAGCTATTGATTCTCGTGAATAGTCTCGATATAAAATACGCCAGAGGGAGTATTAATTACATCAAAGTACAATCATGGAGGGATTAGAAAAAAGTTAGTTGGAATTACATTTGGCAAGTTGGTAAAGGGAATAATTCTACCGAGAAAAAGGCTTATTTCATAAGTAAGAAAAAACCTTGTCTCCCTCACTCGTTACTTCGAGCGATCCTCTTGGGCAGATGCTTGAATATATATCTTTCCTTACACATAAGTATACGTTATATATAAGTTGTATGCTAGTACGGTAGATAAATGTTCATTAGTCGCAAATAAGTAATCGCTTGCGCTCAAAATTGCCTGTACCCATTTGTTTACTTGTTTTTACACGTCCATTGCACCGATGAAACTTTAACAATCCTGAAATCTGACTGGACGTGAAAAAAACAATAAAAAACAAACGAAAGAACACTCGAGTCAAGTATAAAACACAAAAGGATTTGATATAATTCGCGACGAGCAATTTTAGCGAGTTGGTACTCGTGAAAATTATGGGGGGAACAGCTTGCATTCGACTATTAACACCATCGTTAATCCGAGCGAATGCATCTCAGTGTACCTACTATGTATATATATACAGCAGTGGAATAGAGCTGCCATTGTATATGTCTCGAGGGAACCAAGGAGATATTATATAGCTAATTAAATCGCAGACGGAGAGGGGTGAACAATCAACCTTCTCCATCACTTCTTTCCTCATTGGGCTAGCAATTTTAATTGAATTTTTGGTGTCTTTTTTAATCTGTGACGTAGCTTCATTCGATTATACATTTCTTCGCGCTTCGATCAACTGTTTCTTTATTAGCCGTAAACGCACAGGAATTTTCTATAGGCAAAGGGTAAATGAACGCGAGATTTCTACGGAAATTATATCAGTTGGTGGTTTTGTTATCGACGTTTTATCGTGACGGATTATTTTCAAAGCAATTAAGTGGGCAATCTAATCAACTCAAGTGCTTTGCTGCAATCTTTAATCTGCTAACAGTTCTAAAAAATAAATAGATATTTCAGCGCTGTTTTTAGACAAATTCATTTTCTCCCGCACGCTTGTGATTATATTATTTCGAAGGTAAGGTTCTAGTATGAGAAAATTATAAATGACTCTTGAACGATCCCAAAATCACGCGAATTTGGCAACGGGCCACAATTATTATTGATTCCCGTGTAAGCGAAAGAAAAGGCGAACTCGAGCTGTTTTTCCGGGAGTATTTCAAATGTAGATTGGAAAACGTTATCTGGCGCTCGTAGGCATTATATTTATAACACGCTAAAATCTTCATTCGAACGTTTTATTTATAATGCGTTTCACGAAAACAAATAGTCGTTTGCTTCGAGATTTCGACGCAGTGAGCAAAATTGAAATCGAACGTGATTTGTACACGTTGAATGGCTTTTTTATTTAAATTAATTTTATCGCGCCTTAAAGAAGAATATACAATGAAGGTTGTTTAATATGGCGTAATGAAAGCGTATTGTGATTGTTACACGTACCATTAGTACTAATATGATATTTCACACGCGCATGCTCTTGGTTATTTTAGAACAATGAAGAGAACATTACGCAAAGTTGCTAATGAGCCAGAAGTTAACGAGGATGTAATATTCTACTTATTCCATTCCATTCTGTCGCGCACATAAGTGTAGTAAGTGAAATAAATTTTGTATGGAACTTCTTCAAATTGTGCGACGTCCACATAGAAATACCAATCATTCGAGTTTGCATTCGATAGATTGCTTCGCATATTTTTGGAGCGCGCGTACGCGAGCTGTCCCTCTCTCTATCTCTTTCTCTTTCTGTCTCTCTCTCTCTCTCTCTCTCTCGACGAATGAATTTTGCAGCAGATAGTGCACACTGATTGCATGCATCTGCTGAATTCTAATCAACACGTTTAAATTGAGCGCGCGCACACCGAATAGTGGATAGAGCGCGTTATAAGGAGCAGCAAATATTCAAATGAAAACATATAAATCGTAGATTCAGTGTCTCATTAAAATTGCAATTCACAAGTCGATATAATTGAGTTATCATGTTTTGTTGCACTCGAAGTTGTACGTAAATACATGTAGGAAAATTCGTACAATTTTCAATAGTCCTTCTCTCCCTCTCTCTCTCTCTCTCTTGCGATGTGCGCAAAGTTTGCGCGTTGGCTTTGATGGTTTACTTGCCGATCACTTGCTCTTCGCCAGATGACTTACATCGATATTAGACGTTGAATCGACAAAGCTCTACTAATAGACACGCGGCCTTCTTTTGACTTGGTTTGTGGCTTCGATAAATGTGATAAACGTATTCGACACAGTACGCTTGCTTTTTGGAAAATTGAAAGTATGCACAAGTCATCTTTTTAAAGGTATCATTCCTAAGTGGTTAATTAAAATCGTAAATACTACAAGCATATGAAAATTATACTTTCGTAGTGTCTCTTTTTCCGCAAAAACGGTCTATTTATGTTAGATTGCTTGAAATACCTTCAATATCCACCAGTTGAAGCATTTTATTGGAATTTTTTCTTCAACCACTATGTTGCAGAATTACTGTTGAATCAATATCAAAAGTACATCGAATTTATTGGTTTGGAATATCATCTACGTTTCAACGAATACATTACGAATACAACGAATATATTATGTTTCCAGCAAAGAAAAACGAATGAAAACGAATCGTGTTTATCGATTTGATCTCACGAATAACGATCGATAATGCCAACAACCATTTGTTTTGGTAGTTGTATTAGAACGATAAACGTCTAATCAAGGATCCCCCCGACACAAAACAATTAATCTCCATCTTGAGTAAAACGTGTATTACCAGCATGCACATCCACACACACATATATAATATTTAGTTTGACAAACCTAGCGTACGTGTGTATGCGTGTACATACGTATAAAATGCCTCGCGAATAAATCACAAAAACACGAGGAGGTAGCTGCGTGTCCGTAGATATGCACGATCGCTGTTACTCGAGAGCAAGGCCGATCCAATCATTTATTCGTAGCGCGACTAATCGACGGAGTTCACGACGATCATCAGCTGCTCTGACGCCTACTCTGACGCGTGCTAAATGCATTGCAATGAAGCGGTGATTTTAGAATATTACATATATCATACGCATAAAACGTATAAGGCCTTTGTGGTGCGATCCTAACACGTGCCAGTTAAACAACAATGTTTTTGTGAAATTGATTACGTTGTATAGTTGATTACACTTATCTCGTCTGGTTTGTCTTTTTTTCGTTGATGTCGGTGTGCGTATGTTTTTAAAAGAGTAGTTCTCACATTCTAGATATTAGTATTATGACCGAATACTATATGGGACAAAGATAAAACACTTTTTCGATTACGCGTATCTGTAAAAAAGTGTTGACTGTTTTAATATTATCGAGTTGGAATTGTTTTTTGTTACGGTAACAACGACTTCTTCCTATGATATTTATCCTCTTTTCTGTTTAATTACATAATGATTTAATGATTATTTTTTGTACGAAGTGAATGTATTATCGCCGGAATATTCGGTAATGGAGTAGGTTTCATTATAATTTATACATTATCAGCTATTTGCAGGTGACCGTCAATGCAATATTCAATTGAACAAGGTTAAATTTGAGCTGATCCGATAATTCAACGGGTGAATTATTATTTTTGCTGCGACGAAAGACAAATCCGACATAATGAGCATAATTAAGATAGAACGATGACTATGATATTCACATATCAAAGCATAACTTATAATTTATAAACAGCCATGAATTTCACCAAGAGGCGACAGTTTTAAACGATCGTTACTAGTAAGTTGTAAAAATGTTTGGCAAGCTCAGTCTGCAAGTTTGATCGAATTACGCAATAATTGCACCAAATGAAACAATTAAAAGCATTTCTGGATTAAGTGCACTTCACACTTTGTATCCTTCGCCTTATCGGGGTGCGCGATCTTTCCCGTCAAAGAATTTAATTTGGCCCAAGCGAACATCTGAAGGTTTTTCCGAGCTTTACTCTGTTATTTACTTTCAACGCCCTGCATTTCGAACGCGGAAATTGCGTCCCCCGATAATTCAATGCTTCCCTCGTGCGAACGCGTGCGTTCTCTTGTATTTCGATAACCCGCTTTACTCTTTTACAGCGTATTGCACTCTATAGTATACATATATACCTGTAATTTAGAAACTTTGATGTAACTTTTTCCTTCCGAGAAATACTATTTTATCTAGCTCTACTTTTGCGGTTGATTTTCTGCGCTGCGCACCTCAGCTCCGATGAAGAATTGCTGATGTCACTTTCTCTTTTAACGATTGAGATCTTTTTTGTTTGTCTCTCTTTTTTTCTCTCTCCGAGTTGCTGGTTTTTCCAAGAAACATTTTACAGTTTATCAAGATACATCGTTATTTGTTTGTTGTGCCCTCTGGTTATTCTGGTGCGTTTTCCAAGTTGGATTTCATATTTTATTTATCCAAGACTCGACAGATATCGAAAAGAAAAGATAATCTTTTCTTTAGTTTAACAACTAAATAACTACAAGATTCGCGCAAGGAAATCCTTGGTTACTTTTCGTTAGCATGCACACAAACGAATCACTCGAGTTTGTCTACGAGCAAACGATTAGAAGTAATTGGCTTGGGTAAGGAACGAATACGTGTATTTATAGTTGTGTGGCTTCTGTAGAAGATCATGAAAAGCAAACGTAAAACGTATACGTTTATTGGCTTTGTGAACAATGCCAGATTTGTTGAGCCATTGATTTGCTTATCTACATAGAGTTTTACTCGTGCGTACATTAAACAAAAGCCTTTGTAACAGTTATTGTTTGGATTGCATTTATATTCGTATACAAGCTAATCAAGCTTGCAAATTCGTAAATCGCGGTATTCGAATTGATTCGCAGAGACCAATTATTGAACTGAATTAGTAGAGACTCTCTAGAGACGTTAGATTGACATCGTAGTGTTAAATGCTTCAAAGTAGTCTTCTTTTTCAATACTTCATTGATATGTCAGTTAAGTAAGGGTATCTCCAAATGGAAAGCAAAAGTAAAAAGTACAGTGCCTCTAATATCAATTTCCAAACCTTCGCAACTGCTTACGTAGGACACGCGTTAAAAAACAATTTGAAAGAAAAGGTCGTACGCAAATTTAACATTGAAATCGCATTAGGCTAGGAGGGAAATTGGCACTCGCCCGATTCCGTCTTCGCTTGTGGTACACGCGTGCTTTGACATCGGCTGTGTATAGTGTTATACAACAATGCCTATATGCTTTCTCTCTTGCAAGTCCATAGCGTATAAAGGTAATTTACTTGACCCTCTACGCAAAGGATAACGAGCCTTTCTGACACTCATCCGAGCTCACTTCGTGAAATTAGTAAGAATAACAAGTTTGTGACAAGATTTGTTAGCTAACTAAGGGGCATTGGTATAAATCTCTATACAGGTGTTAATGCTCCTGTAAGAATCGATCGTTCTAATTGGACTGTTACTTGTCATGCAATTAATACAATACCGTTCAGCCGGATAACGCGGTTGACTAAAAGTTAAGTTTTTCGTTCATTCAATAAGTAGCAACGCGAGGGATCATACAATATACAAGTATACTGGTTTCATGAATAAAATCACGCTTTAATTAAAACTTCCAACACTGATTCGACGTAGCATCGTTAAGCTTCCAAGGGGAATGCGTCGTTTGTACATGTTCAAACCGCAAGAGGATTAAAGTGCGAAAAAATAAATAAATATAATCTGCGTACAGCACGTGCGTCGTGTATAATCACGCAGGATAAAAAAGCAACGAAAAAGGTTGTAAACACGAAGAAAAAAATAACGATGGTAAAACTGTCCTATCAATTTACATTTTAAAGTTGCAAGCACCCAGCTTGCAAATTATGGCCGAGATTTCCCAACGACATTCAAGTGAGAAAGTAATCATCGCTTGATGTTGCACCTGCAGCCAACCCAACCCCTCTTTTTTCATCGTTAATCCGTCGCTCGTATTAGCTTGGAATCGCCTTTTAAAGAAGAAAGGGCAAAGAAGGATGAAAAAATAAGAAATACAGCGAGTCACGTTTTAAGCGCGATTTAATGAAATTCGATGTTTTGTTATATAGTTGAAAGTGAGTTTCTCTCTGTGAGAGAACTTCGGATTGGTGTTAAGCGAATATCATTCGTGCCGTTCAATCGTTCATTTTCTTGCGCTCTCTTTGTCGATGGTTCTCGTTTTAATTTATATTTCTGCTACTGTATAGGAAAGGTTAAAAAGGAATTGACAATGCGTGTCATTTGTCAGGCAACCTTTTTACATCGTTGAATAATACAAAAATGTGATAATTGTGATGTAGTAGGCAATGTCACTGTCAATTAAAACAAAAAAATAATAATATGAAAAAAAAATTCATAACGCACTTGCACAGGTCAGCGTGATAGCTTCGCGAGTGCAATACACGTCAAACCAACAATACGTTGAAAAGTGCCGCATTGGGAATGAAAGACAAAACGACAAAGAAAAAAGAAAAAAAAATGATAATTCCATGGCGCATCGAATTCAATGAACGTCAAGAGTCCTTTACATCGGAAACCACACGGTCGTCACACCGTTTTCCACAATAACGGCTGGTCGAATGAAATTACGTTAATCGAGTTACAGTGCGAGAGCTCGACATACACACACACACACACCCACATGTGCGCGTGTACACATATACATAGCCTCATTTTGATTAAAACAGACCTACTACCTCGGCTCTACGCAAGCACCAGCCGGATAATGATGCACGTGCCAAATGAATTTGCAAACCGAATTACAATTTTGCCTCGTCACCGGCAAAACAATATTCAATTATGTAAACGAATTCATATTTTTGAAAATCTGTCATTTAGACAATCAGTAGAGTAATAGTTATTTATTATCAGCTGCGATGGATAATGTTATTTCGATGGTGGCAATCGATTAACAACTACATCATAAAATCAATGCTAACTCGCATTATTGTCACATCGTGGTATTCTCTTTTGTAATTTTTCACTCCGTAAAGTTTTATATTGCGATTCGATTTGTTCGATAACTCAAGATAAAAGAAACAGTAACGTAATGCGTAGTAAATAAGAATACCGATGGTCAATATTTACTGATAAAAGACGTGTCTATTTATCGCCTCGTATATATTTATATATATACAATTTTATTTACATGATTACGTTTAAAACATTATTATTCCACCATTTTTTCTACAGTAGACTTTTATTGGTTTTAGTTGACATTATTCAGTAACTTTTTATTTTCGTTTTCACTAAAAAAAATAGTACAGCACCAAAGTCTTAAACAAGCGGTAAAATCTTGATCCTACAAACACACGCATTTTGTTCTTTGACCTCGGGAGTACATTAACATAAGCTCGCGGTTGAGAATTTCACGTTTCAATTATCTCATATATCTCTTCTCTCTCTCTCGCTCTTTTTCTCTTATTCTGTTTGACCCTGTGCGACACACTTCGTTTCTTTTTTGCAGTCGATCCCCCTCCCCCTCCGACCTCCCTCGAATACATCGCACATGCTCTGCACGCAACGCCACAGCAATAATTCTTTGCGGCCGCATTTTACGGGCTATGATTTTTCAAAGTTACGACGATTTTCGTTGGAATCTATTGTTTAGCGGTACTTCTGATACTTTTTTCGTTGGTGGGTTACAATTGCTGAGCTTTCGTCTGCTAGAATATTTTAATCGGCATTTTTGTGCGTTAAGCGTATGAAACTTGAAGCTGGTAGTAATTGCCATTCTAATCGAACTTCGATAAATAAAAAAAGTTTGTAAAGCTATATAGAAAAGAAAGTTCAGTTTGCCAATAAGCGTACATATGTTGTGACGCGTTCGAAGAAAATACTAAAATAAAAAACTTTTTTCGACATTGTACATACGGAACTATACGGAAGAAATAACCTTTAGCGTAGCTCTTGTGGAGTGCATGTGGAGCGAGATGCTCATGCATGGATCGATGACGTGCGCGGCATTCTAGTATATACACGACTATTGAAGAGTAAGAGGGAGAGAGAGAGAGAGAGAGAGAGAGAGAGAGAGCTGTGGTTGGCGGTTAATTTGTACTACGCCGCGGTTTTTGCTCCGATGTCAGAGGCATATCCTGAGTAGTAACAAGTCCTGAGTTGGTTTTTAGCTTTCTTACCGTTTGCCGATCATATACATACGCATACACATACGTAATATATTTCTTTTCTTTTCTTAGGAAAGCGATCGAATTGAATTGTTAATATAAGTGGCGTTAGATTAAAACGATTGAGCAATCGTTTTTATGGTACCGCTATTACTTCTTTACTCTACACCGAGCACAGTGTTCAATTATTTACATGCAACGTTGCCGTATATCCCACGATTGGCTATAAGAGAACCAGGGGTTTTATCTCGATTATATTTTTGCAAATGTCTCGATGGCATATGTAGGAGGTAAAAAATGATTTTATAGGTGAGAAGATAAGATGATCATTTTAATATTTAACGATGTTCCTCTTTTTATACAAGTGAAGAAAAGTGAAATATTTTCAAAAATTGAATGCTATGTTTATTCGAGTTTATCGTTTTAAATCTCTGGTGGAAAAAAATCGATTAATGAATGCATTAGTCTCAAGCTGCTGATTAACTGAATAACAATGAAGATTAATTTAATTGATTCACTTTTTTTAAATTTATTTAAAGCGAAGTAAAATTACACGATTAAACTATTTATTTCAATTTTTCAATTAGATGAAGGGATCACCGAAACGTTTTGCGTCGTAGTATTCGTAAAAGAACGTATTTCTACCGCAATAATTTTCAAAACTATGGATAGAATTACTTTGGATTCTTACAATACGATTTCATCATCTTTTACACGATGAAAAGAAGAAAACTTTCCGGTTAATAAAATGTTATTAATCCAATAGCCGTAAGTTCATATGGGGATATAGTTTCCGTATTAACCGTGGCACCTAAAGAATGCAGATTCTTCAGAGAATAGAACTTTTTATTCGCGGGGGAAACTTTTCGATTTCATCGCTTCGTCGAGTTTATATTATTAGAAAAATTGTCTTTATCCCTTTCTAGCCACGTTTTATATTACCTCGTACAATTTTAACTTTTCAACATTTTTCCTTTCGGACATTCCTCTCGTGTAATAAGATAGTATAAATAAGGAAAGTTTTCGTCGTACAGACTGACGCTGTATTATTTTTTAACTCTCGCAAGCGATCCTCGAAAGCATTTGCATAAGTAATCAAACATATAATTTATCAAGATGGATGATGTAACCGAGGGTATGAGCTTTCTCCTATGGTCGACGCTTAATTATGAATATACAGTAGGGATTCCTAGCTACAGACATATACGTATACGGATGCACCTGGAATTTTGCGCAAAAGAGATACCGCAATTTAACGGTTAATTTCAGAAGCTCTGTCTATCTGTCTCTCTCTCTCTCTCTCTCTCTTTACCAGTTGGATTCCTCCGGAAATATTAATGCTCTTTGCCGAGGTTTCATTATATACTGCCTTCATAATACGCTCTTTCTCACTTTGCACTCCATATGGCAACCTCGATGTGTAATCCCTTCGTTCGCCTTTGCCTCGTATTTTTTGCGGGCCTTTTCAGGGTCTATTTATACAAGGCGAGATAAAGGAATTCTAAAAAAACTCTTAATGTCTTGTATAGCCGCGTGAAATAACGAACATTGGATTGTAAGGTTTATTCTGTAAGTAGTTAGAAGTTTTTAACGAGCAACTGTTTGGCTTGAAAACAAATATTTATAAAAGTAATCGTATAGCGAATACAAGAAAGTCGTGTTAAATGACACTCAAAAAATACGCCATCAGAGAAAGAATGTTTCGGAAAAATTTGTAAAAGATCTCGATTATTCAATTTTGAGCATTCATATTTTATGCCAATACAAAAGATAGCTCAATCTCGGCTAGGAAAACAGTCTGTATTGGCGAACAATCTTTCATTATTCACCAGCGCCGGACGTTATAGTGTCGTTTCTCTTTTTCATTCAACGCTTTACTGTTCGCTTTCATTACTGTGGTATGTACTAAGAAATCGTTTTAAACTTGTTTCTACATCCGTTACTTGCTCGCTCTTTTTCATCTCTCTCTCTCTTGTGGTGTACATAATAGGTAAATGCGCTTTGACACCTTCCAAAGTACTTTTTATCGCAAACTTTTCTTGCACCTGACATTGACTTTAAATTGAAAGTTTTCTCTGGATATTTGTCATGGACTCTTTACACAGGAGTTGTTCTTTTCAATACTGCTGTATTGCAGTCTTTAGATTGAAGCTTGGTTGGATTAATTTTTTCGCTTTCTGTAGACTAGCGAATACTCTTGGTTTGTTCATTCTAATTTTAATCGAGTATCGATTGGACCTTTTATTCTGCGAAAATAATACTATGTCTCTTACGTACAGTGCAAAACCATTTAATTAAAAGTTTAATCTTGGTAAATTTGGTAAACTTTTTGAGACTTAATCTTGGAAATTTGTTCAATCTTTAAAGTAGTAATTTTTGTTAACTTTTCGATTTATCAAGAATATTCAGTTAGACGAATAGAATTTAATAAAGAAAGTTTCTCCTTCAAGTTAAAATAAATCGGATTTTCTAAGACCAGTAAGGTACTACTGTAAATTCTTGAGTGAAATCAAGATAGTGAGAAAGAAAAATGAATGTGCGTTAAACAACACTTTACATGCGAGAAGATTACTTACCTTTTCAGTTTATTACAACGTTCTTATACCTTTGAAGTAATTACATTTTCTACTGCCAGAGCACTTATACTTTTATAGGGTATCTATATTGCAGATACATTTTTAATGGAATGCATCAGTTCGTATGCATCGTTTATCTACAATTATTACAAAGTTGTGACTTGAATTTGAACGATAAAAAATTTTGTTGACAAAGGTGATTGCTACAGCCACTCACGTGAGTGATCGGGTGCACTCTTCCGATTAACTTTTGCAGTCGTATGATATCGCGAACCATTTGTTGACATAATCGAGTCGTTAGTTGGGATTGTCGACAATGAGAAAGACGAGAGCACGGCTTCTTAATGGAATGGAAATCGAATCTATTGCTTGCTCGCGCCCCAGCTAAATGAAACCTTAATGGAGGACGAGGGGAGGGGCAGAAGTGAGATATCGATAGAAAAGACAAAAGCGATCACTTGAAAAGTGTTCGTGGGTTTAATGGACAATTAAATGTTTTTCTTTTAGGGTGCTTCTTAAATTAATACGGACATTGACAAGATTTCTCTGACATTTATCATTCGTCTACCACTGTCCTAACTGGTTAACAAGTACATTCTTTGCTTTTTTATTTGTCCTCAGCTGTTGGAAACTGCAGCATTATCTCTGACGATTCAAAATGGACGAGTTGGAATTGGCATCAGAGGTAAGACATACTTATTGACAATTATTCTTGTAGTGATAAAACGAACAATTGATGTATAAAACTATGCAGTGACAATCATTCAAAGGAACTTCAGACAATATTCATTCTCTACGTTTTTTTGGATTACGAGTGAAATAACTAGAGACTCAATTTGTATACTTATACTTCAGTGATGACTATTATTGTGTACAATACAAAACAACGATGACTACATGGTGCGCGACTCGAATGTTCACGACTATCGAAACAAAACATTCTAAAACACGCGTTATCACAACGCGACATCGAATAATAACCCGGTATTTCGTAAAAGTATATTCCGAAAGTATATAGCGTTGGCCAAGAAAGGGTAATTTGTCAAATCTCCGTGATGAACGTCACCATAGGTCAGTAAAACGATACACTACTTAAGCATCCATTTCGACACAGGCCACTCGCGCGTCTATTTCTCAAAAGCAGCGCGCGCGCGTACGGGTAATTATGCAAAAATTGTCCGGTAACATGCGATGCTATTTTACGAGTCAACGCCTTCCCTCTTTATCCACGTATAAATTCCTTCTCTTTCTCTCTCATACGTTCACGTCATAAATATTCCTGAAGACTCTGAGCATAATAATTATTGATGATGGCTATTAATTTAACTTCATCATGATTAGTCTTTTCTTTTTATCCGTGCACGAACGCGTACTAAGAGGACGCGATGAGTGCGCGTCTAAAGTCAAGCAATACGGAATACGAAAGGACACGGGATTTTTACCGCGTATTATTGTCGGGTGCTTAAAGCAAATGGCGATGAAGAATTTCACGTATTCAACCGCAGCATAGACACTCACGTTGGTTTATAAATTAACGTGGATATATTTGGAAATTGAAGGTGGCTGGGTTAATGTAGATTTGAAAAATACATTGTAGTTTTTGAAAGCTCTGTTTCCAACGATTCCAAACTTTTCTACCTGAAAATAAAAGTGCGTTTGTTGTACGCTTAATCAAGTGAATGGCAGTATAACGCATCTCTCGTTTTAGGTTGAAACGTACGTAGTTTCAAAAAGCTTCCCTGCACAATGTTGCCACGGGAGTGTTTTTTCGCGATAACAAATTTTTTAACGGTTTACTGACGGGCAATGTAATTCAATTCACTTTTAAAGTTGACAACTTTTAATGACTGTCTTTGAAAGCAGCCCAATACCGCCAAACTTGTTGGAATTTTAATTTTTTCCGCAAATAAGTGCATGACCATTAAGAGGCTTGATCAGCGACGATTGACTTTCATTTTCATTGTATTATAATCAACAGTTTGCTAAAGTGTATTTCTCAGTGTGCCTTCGAAATCAACTTCATATGTTAAGTAAAAAAGATGCTGTGCTTTTAGTCTATCTCGGCGTAATATACAATTTTCGTAGCGTATTATCCCTTCGGCGAAGTGCACCAACGGAAAGAAGGATGGAACTTTATCCAGTAATATCACTCCGGATAAAAGGGTTGTACGAGAACGTGGCTAACTGTTCGTTCTACTTTTTCCCCAATTCGAGTTCGGAGGCTTCCTTGTCCGTTGTCTTTTATCTACCACCTAATAATAGCGAATGCAGTCTGATGCCTGTATTGTGGATCCTATTCATCGTATACACAGGAATTCATCGTGTCCGTTGATATTTTAGAAATTTTCAGAATTCTCAAGATTAATCACAATGAAAATTTTTATATACGATTTTCATAACCAATTTCAACAATAATTTCATTCGTATTAATTGAATTTAATACCTCAATCTATCGTAAGAATTGACGATGGCATGAAATTTTTCATTAAATTCCGCTCTTATATTTTTTTAAAATTAAATATTATTCTACGTTCGAAGTATACAGCGCAAGCAATATCTACACTTTCGAATTCTTTTTTTCCTTGTCTTGGTATAGAAAGATAACTCGTGAATCTGCGCGAGAAATACAATTTTTAGGGAGAAAGATGTTAAAGGTGTCACTGAAAAGCTGAATATTGGATGCGCGTGTACATCGAGACTTACGATGGCGTCATAAATCGCGGATATTTTGCAGGTCGATGGCGAAAAATTGTTGAAATAATTCAGACTGCCAGCTCGCCTCGCAAGCTCTGATTCGACCATCGATTTTAACAATGCCTCGCTTATTTAGCCGTTGGCCTGCCGGATTATCGCTGAGCTCTTAATCGTTTGTTTGCTGCTCCGTTCTTCTTTTTTTTTGTCTCAGTTTTTCAACGATTCGGGTAACGTGAAAAACCCTCGTTGTTGTATCTCTTTTTCTTTTAAAAAGCTGAGGTTTTCTTTTTTACAAAGCTATCATTTGTTTTATTTGCATCAGTGGAAAAAGTCAACAAGAATTGTTCGAGAATTAAAATATTATCGGGACTGTTTTGTTGTTAAGAAAAGTAGTAAATAAAGTAGCGAGTTAAGTGTATTTTACAGAGTATACAGCTCGAATATTTCGATCAAATAAATCATAATTTAATAATATTTCAGTTAACTAAACAAAATAAACAAAGTGTCAAAATATAGCCTCATGTGTTAAAAAGAAATTATTTGTCGTTACAGTTGATCGTTTCTTAATATCTAATTTCTACTTCAATGCAGTTTCCAGTACAAGGAATCGACGGAGAGATAGAAATGAAAATACCAATAAAATGCTCAAGTTAAGTGATTTCGCACAAAGCTACAATCAATTATTCTGCCTTCATGATTGAGTGCTTTCCAACGTCATTAAGTTCCGCGTATTTCTATTAAAATACGTGAATATATTGAAAAAGTCCTGATTAAATTTCCAATTCAGATTATTTAATATTTCTTAAATTAACGGAAATTTTGAGTTAAAACACAATAACTTTTAGAAAACAAATCGTCGTGAGATACATCAAGCTTCAAATTCGTCAACGATCGAAAAAAAAAGTTCTGCAAAGTGATAAAAAGCTAGCGTCCATTAAAGCTGATAATAGAATCGGCCCCAGCAAAATTGGAAATAGCACTTTCTGATCGATGGAGATATTACGAAAAAGCTTATTCGTATTTCATCAAATGCACGTACGAACGTGCGTTGCGAGTGACAAATATTGTCGATAAAGTCGATTATTGGTATTATTAGGGAAGGAAATGAAATGAACGTCCCTTAATAAATATGCGACCCTTCGATTTTCTTGGAGACCTCAGAGAAATAAAATATCTGAGATGAACACGCAATTCATTAAGGTTACACGGTATCGAAAAGCAAAGGAGACGTTTAAGCTGAGGAAGAATAGAGACAACAAGACGCCGACGTATAAACGTGTGGATCACATCAACGCTTCAATACATTTTTCGTGATTCGATATTATATAATCACGAATTGAGGAATGTTCGAATCATACTGCAATGTAAAGGAAAGTCGAATCTAATAAATACTAATTTCCGAACAACCGTCTTCGCTTTCTAATGTAATAAAAGAAGCTGTAAACGTAATTATTCTATCGCGACGTTTATGCCAAAAACAAAATAATTAATTCAATAAGAATATAAAGTATAATTCACAAAGGTGTGAAGTAAACGAACTTTTGAGGCAAATTTAACGAAAATAAAATATGTAAGGGCGATCAAAATAAAAGAAGCACGAAGGAGGGAAAGGAATATAAGCTAGAGAAGGGAAAGCGCGTTACTTATAAGCCAGAGCAAAATACTTTCGAAAATCGATATTCGTTGGGTTAGCATGCTATAACAACGATGTCGCTTTTATTAGAACGCATCGCTCGACTTGTCTACGAGCAAAATTGACCGGTGTCCCTATGGTCCGTGTATAGGTTACAAACTCAACGGATCTTTGCAGCTCTCATAGCCCTTCAATTTTTACAGCTTATGGTTATTTTTGGACGGTGATATCGATTTTTTTATACTCACCCCTTTGGAGACGGGCAATATATACATATACATTTCATGTCCATTATGATGTTAATTTGAGAGAAATGCTATAAGCACGCGAATGCAGGTGAAATGTTGTTTTGAACAGCATTCGTGTGATGTTTTATTGAAGTTTAATAAATTAAAGCAAAATGCGTACGTGGGAATAGCCATGGACGAATGTATAACTGCTGACTTTGTTCGTTGACGTTATATTGACTTGTTTCAATTATTATTTTGTCATTAAATGATATGCTTATAATCGTATATTGGTAACTTTAATCAGAATAGTCCGGAAATCAAATCAGATCTTCGACTCAATTAGATCTTTCATTAATTGTTCGACATTTGTACGATAATTAAATATTCATTTAGTATCAACTGATTTCAATAATGCAAAATGTAAATCATTCGCAGCAATTCCAATAATACCAAGTACGTTTCTGCGTTCGTGCCACAATCTCGTCCTGACTTCATTCGTAGCTGTATTTTTCAATATCGTTTGTTGTACTAAGTTGGCAAGCGGTAAATTCAAACTTTTCTCATAACACTGTGTTCGTACATCAATAAAGAGATATTCAAAAAAGACCAAACAAGTCGAATCAATTGCTAAAATAAACTTTTACGCCCATGTTCGCGTTTGTGTACAATATTTTTGTATTGATGTGCTTTTGAGTTTATCTCATAAAAAACTACGCACGGTTGGGTATACATTTGCACGTTTTCTATGTCATATGTTTCGAACGACAACAGGAAAAAAAAGAAAGCGAGGAAAACAAGTTCTCCAGGGATAGAAACAACAATGAAACTGCGTGACATTTCAGTTTAATGTCCAAAGTTTTTTCGAATGCGAAAATGCTCATAGCAGCTGTTTCTATTATTTTAAATACCCTTATGAACACGTCAGACGTCATTTTTTCCAAGTGTCAAAAAGTTGCCTTTCGCGTTAGTTGATTACGAGAGCTACAAATTATAAGAAATAATCATTATACGTTTAGTCAAATCTATCAAATTTTATATTACTTTCTTCTTTTATGCAGACGTTAGTTAATATAATTCAATATTCCTTATCTTAACGGTGTCGCAAGATACAGTATCTTCTGCATCTAATGATGAAAGAAAGAATGTTCTATCGTAGTCGATACGACAAATCTCTGATTATATATTTTTAATATATTAATGAGATTGTATAGAATCTCATCAATTAATGTGAAGATGGACGTGTCATCGCGTCAATTGTACACATAGTCCGAAGCGTTTGGCTCTTAGTTTGCGAAAAACTTTTCCAATCGAAGATGCTTGAGCGCGCTTTTCATTTTTTTTGCCGGTTATATATTTATCTGCTTTTTTTCTTTGGGATTATACGGCGAAACTTTATTCGAAGTGAGCAAAAAGCGCAAGCAGGTTTTCTTGCGGTAATGAAAAAGCCATATATACGAGTATTATGTTTTTCCAATTACTTGAACAAGCCGAGAGCTTTTCATTTATTTCTACCCAGAGTGAACTTTTTTTCCTATGCCTCGATGGAAAAGGGTTTTAGGTACGTGATTGAAGTAAGAAGCAAGTTATATAGTCAAAGTACTTTTAGCTTCATTTTTGTTTCAGCGCTATTCTCTTTTTTACAAACTAAGCTGGAAAATGAGTTATAAGTCAATCAATTTTTTCACGAATGAGTCAATAAAGTTCAAACGTTAACGCTAAAAAATATTGATGTATTCTATTAAAATATTGAGTGTGATTGATTACATGCCGTAATTGTAAACATACATATTTTATCAGCGTCCATCGACAAACGTGTTAAACTTGAATATTCTACACGTGGAAACTGTGCACTAGGTTTATCAATACAATCTCGCGACTAAATGTATTGACACGTCAATTTCATGTACATCAATTGATTGATCAACGAACCACTTTCAATTTCACGTGTGACAATTGCATTTTAATTCATCCAATCAAGTTATTATTAGATCTGCAAAGAATAAATAAAATAAAATACAGAATGGACCACCTCGCCAAACAAGAAAGCAACTTACGCATCCGGCAATTTGTGGAATTTTACGAGTTACGCGCGCGAGAGCGTCCTCAGCGTATTTAATTGAAAGAAGCGCCACGTGCCGCCAAGATTTACGGGGGAGGCTGAGTCAGCGACGACGCCTCTTGAAAACGCGTACATCCCTCTTGGCTCTTCATAGATGCGCTGCGTATGCGTGGGTTTCGTTATTTGTATGCCTCTTTGGCTACGCTATACGAGTTGCTTAGTAATTGCGCGTTTAAACTTCTTCACGCGCATGTCATAGAGTTGAAATAGTATACTGCGTAATCATAGGTATATGACGGGAAAAGTGAAAAACATCCCAGATCGACATCTATATTCCCACGCCTTAGGTGAAGCCAAATATTAGAGGGTTAAATATGATCATATTTGATGGGCTACTAATGTACCCTGATTTGACCGACGTATAATACCTATTCATGCTGTCGTATATTCTAATCAGTCGGTTCAATTTATCGCAGATATTAATTCACGAATATGCAGAGAGCTCATTCCTACTTTCGAGTATTTTTACTGATTTACTAGCGCAAAATTATAGTATACAAATTGGATTTTATACTTGCATAGTTTTCAGTAAAATAGCAACAAATTATTCGATAAAACAGCCTCCGGTGGCAGATATTTACCCTTACGTAAATTTATATTAGATATTGTTAAAATATTTTAATATTATAGAACGATAAGCACAAACGTTTCAAAACGCCTTAAAGTAGTCTCGTCATACACATTTGGGGCCCGTTCGTGAGCTACAGATCAAGACTATCAGTATTAAAACCAATGTTGCTCCATCCCAATATATCGATATTTTTCTTTTTCCGATTACGTACGACGTTCAAATCGACTTACTTAATTGTAGAAACGGGATCCCACTAATATCACTAGGCATAGATGTTTTCAATGCCTCCTCGCTCATCAGATTTTGCCTTTTCTAACAGGTGTGATTTATCGTAATATAGTATTATATATTA
This sequence comes from Chouioia cunea, assembly GCA_030064505.1. Lineage (NCBI taxonomy): Eukaryota > Metazoa > Arthropoda > Insecta > Hymenoptera > Eulophidae > Chouioia > Chouioia cunea. The sequence goes on from JAOPFQ010000004.1 coordinate 22,575,420, forward strand.
TATCTATTATAATATTGTAATCACGTAAGACCTGGGAGTGATAGGGGGCGGAGTCACGATTATTGGGTTACAGCTGATTGTAGCGGGTGAGAGTTCGGAAGGTAGTGGAGGGATCGTAGGGGGCATAGATATATATATATGTAGTGCTAGGCGTAGGAAGTGTAATAATATTTTAGTGTATGAAGCGTAGAAACAAACAAATAATGCTCGCAGCGGCGACCCAAAATCATCATCTTACTGTACAAGAACGTTACGCGTAACTAGCAAGCTTTGTAATTACTTTGTACCTACTCGGCATTGTCTCGCGACCGCGACTCTTGATTACCTGCAAGTTCTAACGTATCACCTTACAATTTAATCAGTTTTCGTCCGACAATGTACATCTTGTTATCCGCTTTATACGTCTGCCATCTCATTCAAACACAGATCGTAATTCCTATAAACAGTATTTCCCTCCATAATCGACAGAAAAATCTCCGTACTGTCCGAACGGACGTATTAACGTTCCTTCTGTGTACGGGTATGTACATATACAGATGTCGCGTGAGTCACATCTACTTGAGTGCGCGTTGGTTTGACTTGAGAAACGACGTATAGTGTTGAATACTCATATAGTGCTCCTGTGTATAAGTTGCTACAAGTGCACTTACAGCGTACGTCCTCACGATGGAAACCTTCTACTGCAGAGGTACGTCAAACAATTCCTACATTCACAAGAGTCAGGAGTAAGAAAATTAGTATCACAAAAATTAGCACGGTTTAATCATGCTGATATGCAATAAATAAAGTATATAATTAGTCGAATAATGATCAGGTAAAGTCGACCCAATTAATGGGTATTAGATCTACTTCTATCATCTTTGATAATAGAGTTTGTATATACTTAGCTGTCAAATTAAGTTTTTATTCGTTCGTCTTAATATACAATATTTCGATAATGTGTAAGTATAGCTTGTGTAAACAATGTACCTTAAATCGGGATTCTATAAACGTCTGCTAATCTTTAATGTGATGTAATTTTATGTAATTTTTTCATTAATTGCCCTCTAGATCCGTTGTTGATACTACGGCAAATGAAAATAAGAAGTATGTCGATTCTACATTCGTGAGACGACATGAATAATTGTTACGCGCGTATACGACTTTATCTCTCCGTAAAAGCAACGGCGCACTGCGCAGAGAGAGAGAGAGAGAGAGAGAGAGATAGAAAGAGAGCTTTTCTAAATTATTGACTCGGCCATATAAGGTTCACAGCTTCTGTCATTCTTCGATTTATTATTACTTTAGCGCATCCGAATGCGTCCCATGCAGTAACCGCTGGATTTTCACGCTTGACAGTTTGGTTTATTATTCATTATTTTCTCTTCGTCATAGTTTCATGATATATATTTACTCGATATTAATAACATTTATAACTACGTGGAGTCGTTTCGATTGGAAACTCCTTCATTTGGCTTTTAATTTAAAATAATGTATATCCAAAGGATTGCATTAGCGTGAAAATCGCGATAGCATGAAAATAACGCAGAAATTACCGAAATGTCCGACATCTTATTAGATTTTATATTTCAGGGAAAAAGGTGGCGGATGCACATCGGGCGGGAACATTCGTTTGTGACTCGCGATCTTCCTCTCGTATAATAGAACGACGAAAGGAAAGGAATGAAAGTGATCTCCCGAGGCGCTAATATTTCTTTCTTTTTCTCCCTCTCTCTCACTCTATACTCCGTCTCCGCCTTAGTTCGTTTACCGTTGGCTCTGGCTCGTCCCTTTTGCGATTCACGTTCAATCTCCAGTAAAGTCAAGTAATGCATACTCTGTAGCGAGCACTTGGTGAAATTGTCAAAATTATTATTCTTCCTCGTAGTAATTTTTAGAAAATTAAGTTTATTTAAAATACTTTTCACGCGCTTAATGTCTTAATACTCTAATTGAATATTGAAAAATGATAAAATATGGAAAATTGACTAAATTAATGAGCATGTAATGCAATGTACGGTAGAATCGAGTAAATTGATTTAAATATTGGATGATATGTACTTGAAAGTGCACAAGTTCATTTGAATTATTAATATAAAATATTTAAGTTTACTTCCACAAGCGAGATCGTTATACTTATTTGCCTGCCTCAAAAAGGCTTAAGAATGATAAAAGTATTTTCATAAACAAAAGCAAACAGCTAAGTCATATTAAAAGTAAACAGCGAATATTCCGGGAGTATTGCCAGTTTTAAAGGAATAAGCGCTACTCGATTAATTTCGCCTGTCCTTTTTTACCTGTAACTTCCTAATGCACTACTGCAATCGTGAGATAAAATAAAAGAAGAAAGCTTTACCTTTGCCAGTTCAAGTTCCTCTACCCCTTTCGTATTCCCCTCAGGGATTAACCATCTCTTTCCCTCGGCCGGTTGCCGTTTACGACTCTAGGCGCGAAAAGAACTGCCGCGAGGATTACCCACTTTGTTCGCGTGCTGATGGGGATATTTTTTCCCCGTTTTTTCTTTTTCCGCGTATCCTCTCAAGAGATCCCATTAGAATACTTACGTGATTATTGTTGCGATATCTCGTTTCCCTTCTCTCTCTCTCTCTCTCTCGGATTACCTTCTTTTATTCTTTATTAAATTTTTGTTTGATCTGGTCTTAAATTGACTCGTTCAAATAAGTAGATTATTATAAAAATGTCCATGCACAAGCTTCAATAGTATACGTCTCGACTGTATGTATCACGAGGGGACAAATCTAATAATCAAAATCCACAGATAGCACGATTGTAATATCTGTCAGCGATTACGTGGATTGCGTGGATAAATGTTCTGTGCGAACTGAGCTGTGATTATGTACGATTTCCATCTTGTACATGTATATCTGTGTATGCGTGTGCGTGGTAGTGCTTTAAAGGGGTACATTATGTGCAATCACTCGCATACGATACTGCGACCTCGCGTTAGTCTGATCTAGCAGTTGACACACTGCAAAGCTCACGGATTTACCGCTTGGACGTCGTGAATGCATCTAATGGAACTTTAACGATAGAGTTATCAATGATTTCAATGGCTTTTAAAATTTTCAAAATACTACCAACTATATTTTTGTATCATTGAAAAAATCAAAACGATTATATTTTTATTTCACAGATCTTTTTACTTCCGCAAACGAAAGCTCACCTGACAAAAATAAGTATAAAAACGCTCTTTAAACTCTGGTTTTTTTCACATAAGCGCATCCTGTCTTCTCCAAATAACGCGCGGCCAAAGTGCGCTCTAACAAGCAATTTCCGCCAAGTATTGGGGTTTGGGTTGAGTTAAGCGATAAAATTTCTCAACAAACGAACAGTTGGATAGTCACAATAAACTAACTTGTATTTTCTTGATCAGAACTATGAAAACGAAGTGCTATCCGATCGATCTGAATGTGTATTATACTTCTAGATCTTTTTTTCTATTGATTTGTTTATTTGGAAAAATCATTGGAGTACAATGTGAGTTTTAAATACGTTACTATACTTTCAAGCTTTGTTGCTTTACGTTAATCTCTGGAGAGTGAAACTTTATGAAAAAATGTGTTTATGGCGAGCCATTAGTACACAACTGGAGCTTTCGAATAAACATAAATTCGATAATTACAGAAATTTTGCGAGTATTACAACGTATTATAATTCGTGCTTTTAACTTTCACTGGTATATATGCAGAAAACCATCACAGAGATTTGGAATATAAAAGATAATTTACAGTTTAATATTTTAATAAATCATACTTTTATTGGTAGATAAGCCATTTAGGTAAAAATATACATTTTTTATACATTTTCGTTTTAATTTCAAAATCATTTATAATTGTCCCAACATTAATTCTGTCGATCGTTCAATGTCCTTTCTATAATTTACTTGCAAACGTACCAGTAGTTTGATAAAGAAATGATTAACAGCTAACAAAGCGACGGTGATTTAATCGATTCGTCGATTAAATTATTGTTAACACTTATTAAATAATTGTTAATAAAATACAACATTTAATCGCTACAATAAAATCCAACGCAGAGCTGCAAAATGCATAAAAATTTGCAGCCATATTTTTTTTATGATAGAAGATTTAAAACATGATTTATGTATATTTTTTTACGAGAGAAAAAAGAAACATTGAGAATGCAATTTACATAGAAGAACATACGTAACTATTCTTCGGACCTTTCCTCAAACGCGAAGTCTTCGATAAACGTACAGTTAAAAAAAGTAAAAAAGTCATGAGATATTAAAACACAGTGTTCTTTGTGATTCCATCGCTTTGCGCTACTCCGTCAACTTAACGACGACGACTTGAGCTTTACGATGCCGTTTTTGCACGTACACCTTTCTCTCTCTCGTCTTGATATCGGTTTCGCATAAAAAGAAAGTACGAGATTCGCACGCGTGAAGTGCGCGTGTCTGCATTTTGACATTTATGTCGAGACCTTACGAAAATCTACCGATATAACTTGGCTATTACACTCTAAACGTCCACAATAATATAATCCCTTACTAACTGTTAATCGTTTGTACTTGTATTTTTATTTGGCAAGTAATCACAATATATCAAGACAAAGTATTCAAAGATCATCGAAACGAAATTGGTTTGTTATACGTTGTAAAACATCAAAGTTTTTATTCAAACAGCCCGTCGAACAAAGAATCAGTAGTTATTAATGTACATTATGAAAGATAAACTCTGCTATTCAACGGTAAAAAAGCAACCCCCAAAGGTCTCGTTATAAAATCCGTGTAGCTAATGTCGGCTTTCGTTATATGAAAACTTTACGCATCACGGATAACGAATAGTACGTTGAATATCTTTGAAAAGTTCCCAACCCAAAAAATATGCAATCGCGTGTTCAAGAATGATCAATCTTTTTCTCTGAGATTAAATGGAATTTCATTCGGTATTGTCACGTCCTGCGACGAGTTGGGGAAAATACAATGACATCGCATTTCATTACGCGCTTGAAACTTTTTAATAAGGAATCTTAGTCAATGAGGCGCATACGTTTTGAATGTTAAGCACAATAGTTTTTCAATCAAACTTTCAAATTGAGAGTGCGCGACTTTGACAACTCGTATTCTATAAGAATAATAACGATTCGAGAGCTATATGTGAATTTTTTTTGCTATGCCTTGGGGATAGATAATATAACGTCATTTGGCTGTTTAACGATTCAACTCGTATAGTTTCTGTATTCAAAACAAAAATCACAACGAGTTTGTTATCGAAGTTTTACTTTTAGGGCGAAAAAATCTTACCGAGTCACGCTCAAACTTTCAACTCGCGTATATTACTTCGGCTGTTGCGCGCTATCGTGTGACCTCTATTTTCACGCGGGGATTCGCTTTGAGGGTAGAGGGAGGAGGGAGATCGTCAACGGATTTCCGAGAGTGCTTTGTCGATGGAACATAAACTCTGGTCTTCCAAGTTGGACATTGGTCAATGTTTTCAATAACTCCGAACGCTATGCTCGTGAATCAAAACTGCATATATCGAGCAATATTTTTTTTATAAAAGTTGAGAATAAATTTATTCAAAAATATATAATGTTCATTTAAGCCATAGTTATGAGGCTATTCATTAGAACGAAGTATATTTCCATTGTTAATATTGATATAACTTATTCTGTTGCAGGTAAGCTAACAAACTTATGAGTGTGCTCTAATTACGGGGAGGCGTATTGAGTAAATATTATTTATACCAAACTGTAGAAAATGTACGAAATGTATGAAATATAACAAATATCATTTTCATTTCCACGCTATCAAGCTGCTCTTAAAGTCTAAAACTTCTAACTAATACTTCAAAAACAATTGCGTTTCCATTATCAAATTAGAACGTATATACTCGAAACTAATCTCGTAGAATCTCGGTTGAAATTCATATATATTCCAGCAATAAAATAGGCGTACGTCTAATTCGAGATTGCAAAACTGAAAGATACAGCAAAGTTTTCGTGTTGTTGAATGAGCGTACGTCTCAAAGTTTAATGTGATTACACGCGAGGGGCTGTGATACATCTCTCTCTCTCTCTCTCTTTCTCTCCTTCATGCGATGATGGACGGATACAAGCGCAACGTCTGGATGATGCGACAGGCATCGACTTTTGACACGGCCTTGCCTATCTAATCATCTTGACACGGCGCAGATTCACGATATAATTCTTTTTTTTTTTGTTGACGTGTATCCAACGTGAAGCATGCCTCTTGTATGCACTAGATCTTATAGGTTTAAATATAAACACACACGTTCATTCGTCAATTGAGTTTGATAATGGATAATGTCTTAATCAATAGATTATGGTGAGAATAGGATACAGTTCGAGATACGTCATCATTTTCAATTTCAAGCGATGACTTCATTTTGATAGATGTAGCATATGGTAGCGCTGAAACAATGTAAATGTTATATACGAAAACTATCGAGTTTGTATGCGTAGGGTAGAAGAATTGCGTTTATAAATTGCGGTTTATCTATGGCCAGATAAACCGCAATTTCGAGTCGGACTTTCATGTTTTGTTCCACGAAAAACTTCTTTTTTGTTTTTCAACACCGCATGAAAGTTATGTACCTTGAAACGTGGCATTAGTGATATCAATCATTGTCCCCTGTTGAAACACGCATGTGTGTACATAGCTGTGTGCGTGCAGATGAAACCGCAAAATGAGCGAAAAAGAAGGAATCGTTCGACGTTTTAAAGTGAAAAATACTATGTCATAATCTTCGTCTTGGACATTCGTTTATAAAGAGGATAACTTTTTCAAGATTTTTTTTCGTGGAACTAATCTTATTCTGTCGGTTAGAGGGAAGAAGAAGAAGAAGAAGAACGAGAAAAAAAGATGATTAATTGTCGGCTGAAGAAAGTTGATCCGATAGAAATATAATGTAGCTACAACAGCGGTTATAATAGTGAACATTTCGCAGCGCACAATGGTTTACGAGAGCGGAAGTAATTAACTTGGAACTCGGCGACAATTGCATCGCGATCGATTTTATATATCTATATATAACCGAGGTTTCTCAAATCGAGACGACAGCGGCACCTTGAAAGACCGCGAATCTCCTCTAGAAAAGAGCTTGTGGACCACAAGTAAAATGAACTTCAGTACTCTCGTTCGCATCGATTTCAAGTCAAACGATGCCTCTCCGACGGCAACTTTACTAAAAGGGTTACTCGACGTCAGATTACAGCCCAGTGTTCTCCACGCGAGCTTAGTATAACCTTTAACACGAGTTTGCTCGCTGATGATAGGACAAACTTGTTTTTGGCGAGTTTCGCAAAAAATTATTTAACTATGCTAAAAACTGTGGTTTCGTGCAGATATCTTTTGTTGTTCAAGTGTTGTGTACTGCATAAAGTAGAGTACAGTTTTGAGAACGTTAACATCTCTAATACACTTAATTGTCTGTCTCGTATAAAAACATATCTAGAATCTAGATCATATGCATTTGAAACCGCAATCACATGATTGTAAAGCAGAGAGAACATACAGAACTACAAGGAATCTCAAGTGCACGCCTCGAAAGTTCAAGAGTAGATATAGTATAGGGACGCTGCCGCGTGTAGCTCAACTACTTTCTCAATTTTCTTGCATCGACGCACTCGAAAGCTTGCCGACACGACTTTGAGATTTGCCGCGAAAGCGCGTAAACGCCACTGGCTCTACAAACAACTTATATAACATAAGCCGATAAACTCGTTGACTGCTTAGTTGATGAATATTTAATTATATTACAACGTCGCTTTCCCTCACTCAACTCACAAGTTCATAGCACAGATGCGCGAATCAAAAGGGGAATGAAACGACTCTCGGTTCAAGTTCCTCGTGAAACTTAAAAAAGACTACCGGTCGACTAAGTAAAAACTGAAAGTTCTGCTAGTCCATTTCGAACTTTTCTATCGAGAGTTTAAAACGGCTCTAGAATAACAAATTGAGCGATCGACAGATGTTATCAATCTATTTTTTCTGTCTAGGTTAATGAAGCTTATTTGCGTGAAAAATAACAAAAAAAATCAAATAGAATACGACGTGTTCTGGGGTTTAAAATGATAGGTCGCGATGATTTAGGAGTACCGAAAGAGATCAGAAGGTAAGATATCTAGTGGATGCTTTGTTGCTGTAATTCACGCGTAGGACGGAATGGAGATTCAATATCGTTGAACGGTGATCCTATCGTTGAGTTTTTCAGCTAAATTTTGCCTCCAAGTAATTTTACTTATTTTCTTGCATTTTAGTCAAATTAAGTATCATACTCTGAAGAAAACAGTCAATAAAAAGTTTAATGTTATTTTTTCCCTTTTTGCTGTAAAACTTACCACTTGTTGCATAAAAATTACTGATTACCATTAGAAAACAGCAAAGTGACGAGATAACATTTCCACGCGTCGAAATAAAAGGTAAATATGAAGTAAGTAGCGTCGTAAAAAACTGTAGTAATATCCGCGTTGATCAAACAACCTCGCGCAAAAACTAACTTTCCCACGTATCATTACACCCGTGACCCTTTTGATCTCTTCGCCGGTTTGCCGGCATTCATATACAATGTGGTTGAAAACATTTTTCCTTTCTTTTTTTTTATAACCTTCAGCGTCTTTTTTCAGCGGCGTGTCAGCAAGGCGCCAACCTTTGTCAAGAGTCGACGTGAATTATGTGCTCCATCGAATAGAAGTTATGTGCGTTGTCCGAGTTTTTTTTTCGTACGCGTGTAGTCGTTCGAGTGAAAATTAGTGTCCAGCTTTGGATGCATTTTTTTAATGTTCGTTTGATTCCTTTATGTATGGAGAGACTTATAATATGGGTCACTGGGGTGGGGATGACTTACTAATTTTTATTCAATATTCAAGTGCAGGAGAGCGCCGCTATTTGGAAATGTATTCATTTTTTTTTAATTCAAACAATCAATCTGTTTTAATGAAGCATTCACGAAATGTATGCATTCATGCTTTTATAAAAACGTTTGAAGCGCATAATTTGACTTACATTGCAGGTAGATTCTCTAAGTAAATTGAAGAACGAGTAAAAATAGAACTAGATTCAAATCATTAGTAAGCTTACTTCTTCTTAAATTGCAATTTATACAAAGCTGCACTTGCTTCATAAGTTTTCTCAAACAACAAATTACTTAGCTTGGTACTTGTCAGAATCGGCAACATTTATCCAAGAATTACCTCATAATTATTTTAAAATAGTATATTACTAATCTAGAGAAGGAAAGTATTGACTTGCCATTTTCCTTTCTGTGGTTACCGAGGGTTTTTGTCTAGGACGCATAAAATACGTGCTTTGAAATTCGATAACAACCGGTAAAATGTATGCTTTATGATTGACAGGTAAAAAAATTATTTGGCTAAGCGTTCCTCTGATCGTTGGTGCCTATGTTGAATATTCGTTTAACATGAAAAAGTTTGTTTAATCCGTAAGTAAAATATAAAATAAAAAATAACAACGTGCAGCCAAGGTTTTTTCGAGATGGCAATAGTAGTTCATTGGAGGAAATCCACTAATTGTTTAGCGACAGTGATAGGGAAACAAAGAATTCCTAGAACGGAGATTCTAATTGCCTCGAGAAAAGCTACGCGCTACTTGGCTGACCTTGAAGCTGAGAATGGGAGGGAGAGAAAGAGAGACAGAGCTTTCAATTGCATTGGATTCGCATTCAGTCAGTGGGAGCTCTTATAAAAAAAGCAATTGGCTTTGAATTCGAAAGAAACTAATTACTCGAGATTGTTTTTTTGGGTTTTCGGCAAGGATATCTTTTTTTTAATTGCACCTAAACTTTATTTTTTGTTCTACTTTTCTTGTTTCGTTTCGAAACATGAACATTCAAAACTTACATTCCATCCGATACACTCATCATCCATCGGAAATTCCATGATCGTAGAACCCATCGTAGGCAAGAACGTCGCCACATATATGCGCCAAGTGTATACATCTACTTGGCAATTATAAAGAAGTGCATACTATTTATTCGGGAAGGAGGATTTCAGTGTATCGTAATCGCCGCTTCCATCTGGGGAAATATTTACCTGGAGCGAAAGAAAATAAAACAGAAAGGGGGACACAAGAGTATATAGAGTTTCCAGATAGTGTATTTTTGCAAACCACGGGAGTTGGGGGTTGTCACGAAAAGGATCGTGAAAGAATGAACAAAAAGCCAAAAGCTCTCTGCGGTATATATATATGTATGTATATAGATGTGATCGGCTACGAACGATAAAACCACTAAATCGTTAATCGATGCCCGAATCATCGGGCGCCAACGTCACTGTATATGCTCAATGCATTCAATTTTATCTCGGATTACATTTCCAACCGACCTTCTTACTTGAAATAACGTCTTTTGTGAATTTTAAAGTCTTTTTAGTCACTGTCTTTTATTATTTATTATTGAAAGTATACGATAAAAATTATATTTTGGGAATAAATATTTTTTAACAATAATGTTATACGACTTTTTTCTCGTACAAGTGCTTCTATGAATATTGAAGTTTTTTTGCAAAATTGAATTGAAGTAAATATTCAATTAAAGTAATCATTCACAAATATTTGAAACACTATTGATGACATAACACGTTGAATGTTTAATTAGTTCCTCGTACTATCAACCACGTCATTTTCAAATAGTGTACAGTTTTATTTTCCACCTTTCAAAGAAATTTTTATTGCAACGGGGAAACAAAAGAATTTAATAACGCAATAAGAAAAGAAAAGCGAAACGATTATAGCGAAAATGTTTTCCTTAAATCGAGATCAACGTCAAGTATTTTGCGGCTATCAAAAATGTCAAGGATAAGTTTTCATTCCCTGGAGTTCTCTCATTCATTCTCAAACAATATTTTACATACCAATTTTGTTATGTAGATAAATTGCCTCTTGGAATTCCCCCTGCCACTCAATGCCACACTCCATCTATTAGAGTATAAGCATCCCTTCTTTTTTTCTCTTCCTCTCTCTCTTTCTCTCTCTCCGTCTCATTTCCCGACCCCATCCTTCCACGACAGCTTATCAGCATCTCTATGCCATCAATCGAGGCATGCAAACCACTTCCAGGAAAATATCGAAACATGAAAGTCAGCGTGCTCGCAGCTTTTGAAAATGAGACTACCTGAGTGAAAAGTTGCAAGATGTATTTTGTCATCGTCGTTTTGATATTGCGGCAATTCTGTTAGGGGACCAAGGATTTTTACGTACAAATCTACATACAATTGATTTTAGAGAGGAATTTTTATTGATTTCTCAATGCTAAAAGAATTCGTTACACGGTCTATGTATGGATCGACTTATCAAGAAAAAAATCAAACGTTTTTTGGTCTACGTTAGGTTATTTAAACCGCGCGATGTAAGTTACTAATATTTCGTCATAAAATAAGGATTTGACAAAGTAAGCTCTAACTTCAGATGTGCTACCGAATGACGATTATTTTATCGGTGAGGTTGTTCGCTCGTAATTAAAGTGTAGCAATTGAAACGATTTTATCTGACCGACCAGTGTAAACACATTCTAACGTAATGAAATGTATAAATTTACAATGATAATTAATTATACACTGTATAAGTAAATTTATTCCATTGTCTAGTGTAAGCAATGTCTAAAAATATTTTTGTTTGTCGATGATGGACGATGCTATTAGCGAATTCAAAGAAAGTGTAGCTAATCAATCTTTCGAACCATTGAGTCACGTGGATCTCGTTAAAAATGTATAATTGAGTAATAGTTTTGAAAATATCAAGTCGCGTGTAATAAATGCTACTCAAATGTAAGGACACATGGTTCATTGTAAATATCTAATAATTTGACCAGTTTTTATAACTGTGACCTTCATCGATGAACTCCCTCGTAAATCAATCTGCACTTAACTTTCTCGTATGCAAATTTCAATAGGACCTCAAGGGGAATCGCCGGAATATGGTCAGAGATTAATGACGGAAAACCCGTCGAATGCAACATCCAGATTTAGATTGCAAATTTTAAGCGGAAACTCCTAACGACCCCTACTGTGAAGTAACACACTTTGCCGTTAGCACGACCATTAATAATTCATTAATTACATTGAAAGAATATAACTACGAAGAATATCGTTGACGCGTAAGCATCGAACATCAAATTTCAATGTGAAGTTCTTTGAGCATCACGAGAGAGAACGTAACGTATCTTTACGCAACTTTTTTTCGACAACAACACGAGAATAATCTCGTCCTCATACTCTTCGTGTGAATTTTCTACTGCATCTATCTGTACGGTAATATTTCACGAGTTGAGAGATACCGAGGATATATAGACAATCCAAAAAAATGAGGTCACGTACCCTTGTCAGAACGTAGAACCTGACATTGGGTTATCGATTACTACGAAAAAAAACAAAAGATCGTGGGATCGGAAGTAATTTCATCGAACCGAGCACACGAATTCCTCTCGGGATTCCGAGTCTGATTCGAGGATTTTCTTAAGAAAATCCATAAGAAAAACGATATCTCCTTAGTTACGTACTTTGCTTTTTTACTTTGTTTCCGGTATACATTTCATAATAAACACTTTTCTGTAATTAATAAAAAATATTTAGCGGCGTTAAACGTTAATTGCTCAAAAGATCAATCACATTTTGAAAAATTAGTCACCCAAGTTATATAAGTTTTAACGCAGTTTATTTCAGTACGTACCCTTAAGAATAATAAAACACGAATTGATATTCTTAGAGAGAAGAAACGTCATTTTTAAATAAAAATCAGTTAACCAAAGAGATAGCATCACTCTGCAAATCTTAATAAGCACTTTTTAAAACTATTTTTTATCGTAGATTCTACGAGTATTCTCGTCATCGCTCGTGTTATTTCTTTTACTTTCTACTTCCGTACAGTAGCTCATCCTTCTCTAACATTAATTTTCCAGCTCCAATATATCACGATTCACACACGAGGGAAAAGACCCAGCATGCGTTTATCGATGGCTAAACGAAGCAGCCGTTCAAAGTTAATATCGACGGCACTATGTACTACGCGTAGCTTTTCACTCTCTATCTCTCTTCCTCTTGAGAGTTATGTACTATCAAATCTCGCGAGAGTTGTTCGAGCTCTAAAGTACTTTTTTCCCTGCTGTGGATTAATTTCACGCTACGCGTTCATTTTTCTTATTCGATTACCAGCCTTTAATTGCGGTATTTGCTACACGACTAAAGTAATTTATTATCTGGAACGTTGGTTGCGAGGCTTATTAACTTTCTGATTGAATTATCTAATTTCTTAAATTCGACAAATTCTTGATGAATTTTGTACAGTGAAAAAACGAGTAGGGCTATAAAGTAAATTATAAAAAAAACTTAAAAAGATAAGTTTAATACTTGGATAATTATCACTTTGATGACAATGAAGGCTTCAACTCAGGCGAAACTTATTTAATCAAGAAACCACGAGGTCCGTAAAAAAGCATTCTTGTCTCAGAGCAGCAAATGCGATAAAAAATGGTTTTATCTATCGTCGACACAGGCAGATATAGAACGTTTTATTCGATCCCTCCGAAATAACAGACTTTACGTTAATTTAGTCAGATTGCCTACTTTTCCCGTAAAGTAAAATAGATTCCTTTCTATTTAACTGGCTATGAGGAACGTTTAAACGAATAAAAATCCTATACCGAGGAGATATACGTTGAACGAAGTCGACTTTGACATTCGACAAATAGTTGCTTTTTTTTCTCTCTGGCGGATCACTTTTGGTATGCACAACACGTAAAGTGTCGAGAGGAAGGATCATCGCTTCGAGAAAGAGCGAGGTGATCTTTCGGAGTTACAAGAAAGCTAGCTTGACATTTATTTCGGAGGTGAACGATTCATCTTCTCGCGAGACATCTTGGTAGCTACATTGAGATCGATATATTTGATATAAGGACGTTGATTGGTTTATTTTTAGGAAACATAAAATCATTTGCATATTGCATGCGGTTTTATATTTCACTAGGGATATATTCTTCGATTATTATCAGTGAAATAATGTACTTATAAATTCCACAATCGGTAACGCGCAACGGGAAATTATAAAGGAAAATTTATCGGGTTAAATAATATACAACAAATACATATTCTCTCTTGTATTCGTACGACTGCGAATTACGAGAGAATTATTGTTTATTCGTTCGTTGTAAATCTGTGTCATGCATTAATAACCCGAGTATTTTCTGCTTCGACATGGAAAAGCTTGACGATTTTTAAATCGGGAAATCCATGAAAATCTGTTCACGCACACGTGGATATATGAAAGGACTCTACGTATTTCATTACAATTTTTCATTAAACTTTAATCAATCAATCATGTGCAAATGTTATTAGAAAAAGCTCAATTTGGCGAACTACGTCAACCATATGAGCATATGATTTTAATTGACGTAGGACTTGTATAAGAAAAATTAGAACTATCTTTGTGACGTTTGCTTGATTCGACAGAAAAATTAGGCTCTTACACTGCAGATGGTTCTTGAAATCCACTCGGCGTTTATAAATAGCTCGATTAATTTGATCTCACTAGAACACGCGAGAGCTAGACTACTCAAGCGCATGAAAAATAAAATAAAACTAACTTCGTTAGCTTTCACAAAATGCAACCACTAGTATGTAAATATTAAACAAGAATATCAACAGTTTAATATTATTTTTCAATACAACAAACGTCGGTTCATTCGTTACAAAAAAGAGTCTTTTCTGAAAGTGGTTCTTTTGACAATAAAAATAGTAATGTTTGGGAGCTTACAAAAAGATATTATGGAAGAAATATCGATTGCTCTATCAACATTATACTCTCTCTTTCTTCCTCTCTCTGTCTATCTCTCTTTTTCTCTCTAGCGGTAATGTTAAACGAGTTGCCTTGCAAAGGTGATTAATCTTATCGTTTTTTTCTTATCATTGGTTGACAAACGATCCAGACCCACCTTGATAATTAGATTGAGTAAATCTCGCGAATGCTCGAGTTCAACGTCAGATCGATAAATTTTCTTCTCCTTGACACATTTTGATGAAAAACCATGGGTGAAAAATCGGAGCCACGGCATTTTCCAATTAGTTAATCGAACTTATACGTCATTTTGTGAGACTTATTAGATCAAACCCACGTTTCAATTATAATTTAGCTCCGCTGTTTCTAATTTAAAAAATTATGCCTTGTTCCAGTGGTATACGTCAAAGCAAAGAATTTGCAGTTTGTAAAAAGCTTGAATTATGTAAATTAAAAATCGCGGCTTTTCTCGACGCGATGGTCTCGTAAAGCACCGAAGGTCGACAATTTTCATTGCACGCTCGATGATCGCGAGGAAAAATGAGGGTACAAGTCGTTAAGTTGCCGACTTCGCATTGAAAATGTTTATACGCCGTTATTTTCATTTCTAGAATGGGAAATCTTTTCAACGTATAAAATTTTCATTAGTAGTAATGTCAACGTTATAAAGTTGTGAAATGATGTTTATAAATAAATATAGCGGAAAAAACATTTTCACGCTTTGTTGGTTAGAATTATCCAATCTATTCAATCAAGCGTCAAGTATCTTGTGTTCTTTAACGTCTTATCCGATCTGACCCTTTTATTTCGTCGGATTTTCACACTGCGCGACGTCGAACTTCATAGTCTGACCATACTTAACTTTCTTCTACTTACATTAACCAACTTTAGCTTGAGCGTGAAATTAAACACGAATGGCGAATCACTAGATTGAAAGTTGGCTTTTCTCTGTCAGTTAATTGTTTATCACCGTTTTCTCAGCTCTTTATTCATTGCCTTTCCATTCAGCTTTTTGCTATTTAACGAAAAAAGTCTTTAAATAATACAAATTTTATGTAATACTTATAATACTGGCAGTGCGTATAGCATATAAACAGTCGAGTTGATACTCATTTTTTATTTAATAAATATTAGGTATACAATAGGAAATTGCAATTCAAAGTAAATGAAATTATGTACAAGTGAATTTTCATTAGAAAATGACGTAGAACTTATTTTAATAAAGAAGTAGATTATGCAGTTTGCCTCTTGTGGAATCGTTGTTGTGGAAAATCTAATTTCGCGATTTACCGTTGACAAAGTTTCGCTTGGCAGGTAATTAGGCAATTTGAGTTAATTAAGCGAATCAGTATACAAGTGCACTAAGATAATCAAAGTTCATTACGTACTCTAACTTCATGTCAACTGAATTCCTTTTGAATGTTTATAAAGCTTTTGAAGCAACAGGCAACGACATTTTCAAATTTTTAGAAAAACTATTTCAGTTGGCGCATTTACTAAGCTTGTCCTCTCGAAAAATGTCGGCTAATCTGTGATGTATAAATACGTTAGTACGACGAGCTGAATTCCTGTGTTTCGACTATTTAAAGCATCCTCGGTAGTTCGAGTTGGCTCATTGAAATTTCAAATTGTCATCTCAACGTCAGTCTTATAGGATGAATTACCCTTCAACGAAATCTTTCCAATACATCGATATAACAGAGGGATACTCGATGATTGAACGGTAAAGCTTTTATTGAAATCTAAATACAGATCAGTTCATTAAAAGCCAATTGTTTCGTTAAAATACACGCAGTGAAAGAAACATAGTCGATACGATGATTAAATAGTCTTGGAATTGCATCGTTCGTAATATGCAACGAGATTGGTTTTCCTTCATTCGTTCATCTGATCCGAACTTCATTATTTTGTAAATGTATTATTGCATTTTTAAGACGCTTACGTAGTTCCGAACCCGTTAGAGCGTCAATTTGTAAAAGAATTTGATTTGGAAAGGATAGGTGTGCGTGAGCACCTGCTTTCTACATAAACGGATTACTATTGTATTATATGCGAATGGGCTGCAATTTTGTTTCGCGTATTACGCAATCGCGCCACTTAGTCGCAATTCTCCAACCTACTATACTCCGACAATCAAGCGCGTTTCGCGTACTTTGCGCTAATGACGGAATTAGCATTTGCGCGCATGTAAATTATTTGTTCGTGTTTCGAGTACCCGAACACAACTAGATATTCTATTGATTTTTTGCCTACATGATTGGTTACATGTTAAAATTATTATACATTCGCTACAATTATCCTTCGATTTTATTGTCCAATTTCATTAATGCAAACAGTTTGTCTTATCATTTAATATTTATTAGATTTAACATTTGATCTGGTAAAATTGGCCATTAATATTGAATGACAACAATATTTATATAAAATTTAATATTTAATTGAAACAATTGTCGTAATAATAATTTCTCTTCGAATTTCGTTCGTGCAAACTTGTATTGTTTTATTTGCAGAAACAGAATCGTGTTTAACTCCCGCCAAGAAAAAAAACAACGAAGCCGAAAGCAATTGCAAAACGTATGAAAATTCCAATCTATATATCTCGTTAAGAAAACCTACGCACATCGCTATATACTTTATGGTATCAATAACCAGTGAGCCTCTTAATTTAGCTTCTATCCGGTATAAAAAAAACATGAAGAAACATGCAAGCATCAGCATCGTTGGGTTGGATAGGTAGATCGAAAATGCACGTGCCTCTTGTCATCGTCGCACCACCTTCGACTTTTTGGTTCGCGCTGCGTTTACGGCACGCTCGTAAACATCGTACACTTCAAAGAGGGGAAGACAGTAGAGGCTCTCTTAGTTAACTTGGATATGTGTTCTTCAAGAATATTAAAAAAAACTGCTCGTACATTGTGTTTTCTTCGTGTCAAACGAACAAATGTTATTCCTCGTTATTAACACTATTTTGATTGCTTTCTACACTTAGATTCGTACATTTTTAAGTGTTCGTAAAATCGAGTAAATAATCTATGTATGCGTGATTACATCAATACATAAAATAAAAAATAGAATATCATGTTTCTCGCACTCTCAGCGAAAAATACCATCTTTTTCGTCTAATTTATGAGAGCAAAATATCAATTCTCTCTCTCTCTCTCTCTCTCTTTCACTGTAATTTTTTATCAGATTTTGACTTTCTACAACACAACTCTACGCAGTCATTGCTTGGACATTCAAAAATGGTATTCAGTGCTCCTCGTATAGTAAAATATTATAATTGAAATATATAAGAGAATATATATTTCAATGTCGACAAATGCCTATTTTCTCCCGAGTTGCACAATATACTATTTTTAGTGGTACATGTTTAAATGTGTTTTCCCAATAGGCTTTCAAATACTTTGGAAGCATA
This sequence comes from Chouioia cunea, assembly GCA_030064505.1. Taxonomy (NCBI): domain Eukaryota; kingdom Metazoa; phylum Arthropoda; class Insecta; order Hymenoptera; family Eulophidae; genus Chouioia; species Chouioia cunea. The sequence goes on from JAOPFQ010000004.1 coordinate 22,593,605, forward strand.
ACAGACGCAAACATGTACGCAAGCATCTGCAACTGCTGTACACATATCAGACAGATTGGTCCCGCGGGCCATCATCTCATCGTATGACAGAAGCTCATTAAACTTGCAGTGTAAAAGCCATTAAGAGCCAATAACATTTTCTCGGACATTGTATACAAACTTGGCGCAGCCGACGAGGATTACGAGTTCACGTTTTACGATCGTTTCAGTGTGTTTTTAAGGATGTTCTCTTGCCTAGCCAAAGAAAATACACTCATCGTGCATACGTCACACACGTTGTAATATAACACGCGAGTAATACATATTTTCAAATCAAAACTTGTAAAATAAAAAATAATGATGTTAATTATCAGAATGAGCAAACATTTCGACAGTGCTTTTGTCAGTAACAAGTAATAGTAAATTAAAATGTTTTTTTTTTCAGCGACAAAATCTTATTAGATTCTACGTATATAGAATCTAGAAAAGAATCTGTCACACAGCAAAAGAAAAAAGACAGATTTCAGATACAATAAGATAGGCATGTAAATGAAGAAAGCGATGGTAGAAAAGCGGCAAGAGAAAAAGATTGCGCGCAACTCGATTCGTCTTTGTCGTGACTGAGCTAAAGCGACTCGCCTACTCAGATTGAATTTCTTATTGCGCGCTTGTCCCTTGATCGTCGCAATGAAAGTAACAGATTGTTGAGCTCTGCATTCAACGGCCAATCTCTTGAGGCGATGACACGTAGAAAATTAAAGTCACGACAGTTCATGTCTGTTGTTTATCTTAGGATTGTGTAAGATAAACAACATACGTGATTTCTTCGGCATGGGCGTTACATATAAAATGTTCATAAATCATACCATTAAATCAATATAGGTAATATTTTCAGTGAATCTGTTCTTCTTTTTATTGAAAGATCAATTTTGGATATTGATCTGTAGCTGTAGCTATTTTTATGCCTTATAATTGTCAAAATCGATATTAAAAAAATTGTCAATTTTTTTAATACCCTTAATATAAAAAACTTGGTAAAAAGACGTTTAATTTTATTTTTTACCGTAAGAATGCTTAAAATAACTATACGAAACTGGTGGTACAGGAGAAGATAGAGAGTGTGCTTCTAAAAAACAGGGTTTTCTCGTATTCGAAAAATTCAACATGGCAGCCGTATAAACTTACATCTTTTTCTTCAGTTGCTCGTCGTTTTATGAATATGACAATTTTGATATGTGGGTAGTCGCAATCGATAGAGGGAGAGTTATATTTTTTTGATTAACAAGGATAGAATTCTTTTAATTTCTTTTTCACGTTTTTTTCAGAATTTAACCACGAAAAATTTATTCAAACTCTGGATTCGAATTTGTAATAAGTAGTTCTTTCAAAACCACGTATTCGAAATAAATAAAGATTCGATTATTAGAACTTGAGGTAATGCAGCTGAAAGTTCCTTAGATAATATTACTTTTATATTAGAGATGTTGGTATTCTGATTAATTTTATAATGCTGGTTCCAAAATTTAAATAAATACATATTTTCATATTATTCTATTCTTGGATGTACTCAAAAGGGACCGATATGCTTAGGGCGTGGATAAAAAGTATAGTGCAGCGGCTTTGTGAATGGGGTAGCATCTGTCTCGTCGTGCCAAGGGTCGTATCGACCTGTCATTAACATCAATATTTATAGGGATAAAATTAGCTATATTTTTTACGTTTACTGTTCTGTTGTACGATCGTGTCCTGCAAAGGTATATCCACAAAAGCGTTAAATTTTACGTGTTTCAAACCTTGCTTGCAAGATCTGTTGCAAGCTCTAGCGTAATCTATTTAGGATTCCGAGAAAGTGATCGGCAGTCCATGTATTTTCGTTTAGAAAAATAAAATTACTTAAGGGAAACACTTGATGTTTAAGTTCTAACTTACCCGTATTATTTTGTAACAAAAAAATTAAAAGATTGTGATTTTTATACAAATTAGAATGCTTTTCAAAGTTTATAGTGTGATCGCCTTCGATATTAATTATATGCATCACTCTCATCACAAAGAAAAAGTCAACGTAGATGATTCTTGACATTGGTTCGTTTTGCAAACATATTTTTTTCACTCGATGAGTATAGTAGTATGCTCTCTAGTTGATACTACTCTACCTAGTGTGAAGAAATACGCAAAATGTATTAATTATAGTCAATGAAAGATATTTTATTTGTATGTTTAACTGACAGGTTTATGAAACCAGTTGAATGTATGCGATATTGTTGGAAACGTTTGAGCTAGTATGAGGGCGACATCGGTTATTGACAGATGAATTGCTAGGTCATGTTAATTTCCACAACAGACGTCGTCGTCTATGGTACGCAAAGTCCTTACTCTGGCATACCAATTGGCAGCTACCTTGAGATATATACACAATCGCCAACTGTAATTGTAATTATTAACGAGAAAGAGAGAGAGAGAGAGAGAGAGAGAGAAAGTACTCGCATACATGCTTGAGTTGCTTGAACGCCAACCTGTACGATCGAGTTGGGTAATTAAATTTTTAAATGTATAGTATTATAGTTGACGACGAATAATCACGTTCAAGTTCACACGTCAATTTTTTTTATTCAGTAGAATTACGGTAAACTACATGAAAATTATAAGTTATAAACTTTTACGGTGAATAATATAGTGATGACGAAATAATAAAAATACATGAATTTAAATTGTCTAATGAATAAAAGATACAATTTTCGATTACGATTACGAAAGTGATTACGATTTATTACATATTTCAACTAGAATCATTGTTAATTCAAATTGTTACAATCGTAGAATACATTTTCTGGATAAAAGAGAAAAGTAAAAAAAATGCAATCCATCTGTATTACGCGAATAAAAAACTTCATAAATAATAAAATGACAAAAAAGTAGATACAAATTCATTTCTAAGTTCGAAAGCCGATCAACGTCGACAGATGTATATCGCGAGAAGGGCTGATGGGCAAATTAAAGCAGATTCGAATTGTCATGGAGATAGATAAGAATACCCTTTATGAAGATCTTCGAGTGATAATTCCCTTGCCTTTGACTTTGACGATTATAAGTCGCTATAGTACTACTTTAATTAAAGTACAATAATGTCGAGTGAAAAAAGTGGAGTTTCCAGTTTGAGACTACATAATCAATAAAAAAGAAAGTGTCTATCCGACCGTCATTCGTGTAACTTCCGTGTCAAAAATTTAGACTCTGTACTTTTTCCGTAAAAGTTTCCGCAACAGATAAAAGTCCATGTGAGATCCATGGCATTCTGTACGAAATCCATAAGGATGAATTCGATATCGTATCACTCCGTACGACACCGTATGGATTCTATAGGAATGGGCTGTAAAAAGGCATTGTATGCTGAAAACGAACAAACTTATGACATTTATTATAACAAAATGTTAGATAAACTTTTTTCATACGTATTAGATTATTTTTTAGAGCACTGGCATTCAATCAAACTGGAATGGACATATTACAATCAGCACAAAATGACATCTGTTAAAAATTAAAATAAATTGGGATAAGGGGTCGTCAAATTGCATTTGTGCGATGCGATAGTGCGGATAAAATGGGGAAAGCTGCAATGTCTGGAATTTGCCAACGCTCGAGTTTTTTTTTCTGATGCACGTACGTTTATAATATAAGATGGGCTTGCTTGACTTTTAGTCTAAACGAAAAAAATGTTTACACGATCAAGAAAATAAACGTAAAGTCATGCCAAATTTTAGAACAATCCAGTCGAACTGACGTTTATCTGTTGATGATTACATAAAATTATTAATGGATCAATAGCAAAATTTATAGATTTAAATTGTACTATACGATGTAGTAATTGTTACTATAAAAAAATATGGAGTTATGCATGAATTTGCAAACAAAACGCGATACACTATGATAAAATAACTAATAACTAGATCTTTCACTATACATGTTCCTACCGTGAAACTTCTTACAATAGTTGTAATTGTATGACATGGATATCTTATAATTTTCCTTGTCAGAATATATATGCAACGAAAGAAAAATGACAAATAGCTATATATAATGAGACACTTTGTGCTGACCACTGGTGTAAAATGTACAATTGGTTAAACCACAGTTTTCCAAGCAAAACATTTTGTTACTAAATTAAATTTTCTAATTTATTACACAAATAAAATTCACAGTGTGAAAGATATTGCAGAAATACAAGAAATAAAACTCAATGAAAGAGTAAATGACTTTATTGATATTATTAGCTGTTGCTGTGGCATAAATATTTACATAAATTAGTATTGTTGAAAGAATTACTTAATTTTTGGTCTAAAGAATTGAGGAATATAAGTACTCAAAAAATACAAAAAGTATGCAATGAAAGCAAGAATTGAACGGTATCCTATAAATCTAGAAAGTTTTAATATAAATAGTATGAAACATGTTGATAAACTCGACGTTCGTGTAAAACGAAAACAAATTTCACAACGTTCGGAAATTATCTATAATTTTAAAACAGAAGATACAGTTACATTTAAATATATGATTATAGTATTACATAGAATAAATTATACTGGTTAAATTCTGAAGATGTGGAATTGTATGAATGTGATTTAACATCAATGGAAAATAAATCTGCTAATTCAGAAACGTAATCAATGATGTTGAAATTACCTGACGAAGCAAAAAGAAAGTATTTTAAGAAAGTTGAAAAGTCCATCGAACCTCTTTTATAACTCGTACGTGTTTGATTTGAGAGTAGAGGTGCACAATTTTAATGTTTTTACAAGGGCAAATCTAAAAATAGTCTCGTCACAAACAATAAATATAAAAAGAAAATTTTTAATATTTAAATATTGTAAAGAATGCAATCGGTGGAATGATTTCATACCTTTTAATACGTAATTAATAATTTATATTTAATTAAAGTGAATATTTCTTTAGTAATTTTTAGTTGTGGACATAAAGAGAGCAAGAAAAAGAGATACCGGCTGTTTTATAAATAACAAAACGACATTGCTGGTGTAAAAATGGTATTGTATTATTTTTAATTTGTTACCAGGTAGTGTAAAACGTCTGTCTCATATAATAGTATACTTGGTACTAAAATGTCCAAAACGTAGGAAATTTCTGACGACGCCAAGGAACAATTTTGTCGCGTGCAAAAGACACGTAATCTACCGACAAAGCGTGTTGCGCCTTTGTAACAGTCAAATAACGTCAACAGTTTCTTGTTCCGCTCTGAAGAGGATTCATAATTTGTTCTTATTTTGTGTATATTTTATTGCTTGGAAATTAATGTTTCGAAAAATTATTATTCATGCCGTTTCCGAGAGACGTCCGGATCTCTATTGTAATATTAAGCTGAGGTAGTCATGCACATTATGTCGAGAACGGAGATAGCTGTCGATCCAGACAAACGACGTAATTTTTAGCTCTAAAATGTTATAATTCTGGTTTCTTGTAAATATTGTAACTTTTATGTAAGTTATGGCAGCCCTTGCATTCTCTCAGGAATGGAGGGCGCTGTGGAATCGAAAAAATATAGTCAAACTTGGGAACGTGCCCTGTAAAATGTCTGCATTCGCGCATTGAGGTTCCAGCGGTGTAGGTATGCGCACCACGCCATGGTACCGTAGGTCCCATAATTTCGAGATTTTTTTACCGATGATACAGCGCGAGTATCGATCTGGGTTGCTGCGACTATAGTCTGTGAATAAAGTATAGATCCAGATGCATAGGACAGATTAAGTGTCTGTAGCTTCTCTTGCAGCATATTTTGACAAATCTGCTGGTCGTCCTCACTTGAATCCATCCCTACGGAATCCATATGGACAGATCTGTAGACCGCATTCTCTTCAAACGATCTCTACGAGATCTTACGATATGTATACGGACTGATCTACGGAGTGACACGGTGCCGAATTCAAGCTTACGGATTCCGCATAGGAAGCCATGGATGGCACACGGACTTTTAATTTTTACGTAAAAGGACACGGAGTTTATAGTTTTAGCACGGTGGTTACACGGATGACGACCGTATTGATACATTCGATGACAAACTTAGCTTCCGTTTTCTATTCCTTTGAAATTTTACACGAAGCAACGTTCAATTGGCAGTGTTTTCTCGCTGATGCGATCGTCGTTTTCTTTTTTCTTGGTGTAAATATCATTGTCGCGCTTGTCGGTTTTTGTACGCTTTGATGAATTAGCGTATATATGAGGAAAAACATTCATATTTTGCATATGTATAGAAGACAAAAAAAGAATCCAAAGTTGTTGTTCACGCACAACAAATCGATTCCAAAGTCGTTGCTTGAAATGTTTACTATTTGAAACATAGAAATATCGTTTATCGCGCGATATGACTCGATGAGACAGTGCAATAATATTCAAATTGTGCATTAATTATTGAATATAATTTGGAACGTTTCGCAAGTTATGTTGAGTCATTAAAAGTAATTTGCATACGCGTATATATTAAGCGCGAATAATTGCGTTACAATCCATTACCATGTCAAAGGTGGACACTATTAAATTCACGGATACGATCAGCTTGAAGCTTCGACAATTACCAAATGAATGAATACTGGGTGAGGCAGACACAAAAGAATGAAAATTTGTCAATGTATAACTTTCGGCAAGCTCGGTATTCATGCATTGTTTTGCATGATCGAAAACGTTCGCTTGCAAGTCCTTGTGACATGGCTAAGGTCAGTTTTGAAACAAAGGGACACATTTTTCCGGAGGCAAGCAATTGTCGAGCATTTATATAGAGCTTACGATAAATCGACAAGGAGTGTCGCCAGTCGCGAGAACATAAAAATTAACTGCCTGGTTGTAAATTCCTCATCGACCGTAGTAGCATTTGTTTGGCGCAAATTGATAAGAATCTTTTTCTCTTGCTGATGCTGCTTGCATTCTGTTGTGCTATCTTCGAGACCAGACCACTATTGAAAAAGCTCCTGTCTTTAACATAACTAGATTTAATCAAATTTCAGTAGTTGATGTCGCAGTATTGCGTAATATCTTGCTTATATCCAATGATGCAGTTGATTATCTTTTATAAGCGCTTTAAATGCAATTGAGAAATTTGGCCATTGAAGCTGTGCAATGACATCAATGAAGCATCAATGGATACTCATTTGTTTAAGTAAGCTTGAAATTAACTTATACGACAAGGGTCTGTTGATCGCTGTTGGCTGGATGAATTACATCATACCACAGCCTTTTCCATAATTTTCAGCGTGTAAGCTACGAAGATACGCTCTGACGATTTATTGACTTTCCTCGAACAATGAGTCTAATTGATGTTTCCACCTAACGAACCTAATTACTTACAATTGAATGAATCTCCGATGACACGATGCTCGAAAGCAGGATGTTCCGGTTGGTTGATTGATTTGCCAAATGCGTCCACATTGGCTAAATCCTCAATTCATTTCGACGCACTAAACGGTCTTGTTTTTATCTCATTTTCTCGTATTTGTGTCGATATGCAATATACCGTTCGCGGACACTCATATAGTGATTTAAAACAATGTTGTTTATTAATAATTTCCCTAAGATATCATTAATTCATCACAAAGTGTATGAGATTAACATTCGATTGAGACCATTTTAAATTACCAGTTTGAAATGGCAAAATAATCATTTGGCAGATCTTTACAAATGCGCATGTAGAAATGAAGTATACACGCGCAGCGGGGAAAGAGAGGGAGGGAGATAGAGAGAGAGAGAGAGAGAGAGAGAGAGAGAGAGAGAGAGAGCACGCGCGCGCGCGAGACAGGCGGTACTCGACGCGCGGTAGGTATTTTTTGTATCCAGTAAAAACATTCAGCTACGATAATAACAGTTTGTTTCACGTTAGTCTACGTCGGATCATTAAGTGTTTCGCAACGTAATGTCGTTTGATTTTAAAAATTAATAACAAATAACTTCATTTTCGTATTCAGAGATGTGAAATTGCTTGGATGAATCGTGCACGAAAGGAAGTAGCTTTTTGTACGCGCATAGTGGTATCGGGCTATGGAAATTAACGCTCGCGTCATTTGTCAAAATAGATTGATTAATGCTATAGCTTGCAAACTCGGCAATTTGGCGTTACAATGGTCTTTTCATTGGCTACCTGAATTGAACGAGGTATTGAACCAACTATTTCGTGTGAATTTTTAGGTATAAATGTGTATTACATTGCTTTAGTTTACTTTGTTTTAGAGGTCAATTTGATTGATACACTGTGCCTTAGAACATTTTTCATTGTATTACTTTTTTTGACGTTGTTACTTGCGATATTTTCCGACACCTCGATAAAGTGTATATACAAAGAAATAACTGTTTTTGACACGTCTATAAATACTATCAAAGTGCCATTATGCAGTAAAAAGGTGAAATATTTTGATTTTGCATACGTGATTGATACAGTAAAACAGCTTTTATGCAAAAATAAACTTGTCTAGAATAATATTGCTTATCGATCTGCCGATTTTCACTTTAAGCAAAATGATATTTTTATTTTTTGTATATTTCTTAAAACCAAAAAAAATTGTTCTTATTAAAAATAAATTATTTGTATGAAACTATCGATACATGTTTCAATGATAACAATATTTATTTTAATAGTACAATACAAGTACTCTTGCATCACTAAACCAGCAGTAAAGAGCACACGTCTACCATTACTCATCTGTTTGAAGATATGCATATAGTTACGCAATATCCACACGTGGCAAATTGGAATGTCAATGAGATGCTTGTTGTTTGCCAATATGTGTATGTGTGTAACCGTACGTGTGTATGTATGTGTGGCATTGTTTGATTTAGCCGAACGATTTTCAACACCCATTCGAAAATTACACTGACTTTTCATATGAACAATTTTGAAACAAAATAGTGTTCGTCTCTTAATATGTTCATTCATTTTTCTTCTGCGTTAATAAGCAGAAGCTCGTCGCGACTAGATAAAGTCATCCAAATGTATATACATATACTTGGCTTTGGCTAAGTTTTCATTGAATTTAACCTAGGAGAGAATCCGCGCGCAGGAAGATGAATAAGAGTGACTATTCATACAGCTGGCGCCGACCCTTCATGCATTCTTGAAGGTCTCTCTCTCTCTCTCTCTCTCTTTCTCTCTCCCTTTCCTTTCTAGTGCAATATTGAACATGCGTCTCCGAGAACACGACAACTTGCCACTCACTGATTTTCATCTTCGCCCGCGCGAACTAACTTTCTTCCAAGCGGCAAACTGTCGCCTTGCGTCTTCTCTTCGCATAAGCATCCATTCCTATATACTACGTACCTCGTAACAAACGTTGCCAATCAATCTTCTCTTTACTGTTAGCCAGATTGACTTATATATATGTATGAATTAACTTTATGAATTCTTCAGAAGTCCTTCCGCATTTTCTTTTTTATTCTCTAATTGTGATTAAGTCGAATGAGAAGAAATCAAATTAGTTTAATGTTTGAACTGACCTTTATTGAAATTAATCCAACAAATCTAGGGTACAATGTCTACTTGCATTTCTGCTCTGTAAAATATAAACATTTCAATATCTACAAGTGAATTTGTGATGCGTTGTAATGGATATGGCAAATGATGTAAAGAGATCGACGAATTAAATAAATTTGTTAAAATTTGCATGAAAGCAATTTGCATGTCTTCTTATCTAACTGCCTTAGAATAACAAGTATCTACTGTTTGTCTTGCTGTGCAATATGCAGTACACGGTTTGTTTTTTCAATGTATTGTACGTACGATGCCGTTACATAGACTTGGATACTAAAGGAATCGGAAAAATGCCGTATTCCAGTATTCTGCAAATTCCAGGCGAATTTGCACCTCGCAGTGCCGATCGGAAAATTGATAGTAGTCGGTTGAGATGAAAAGAAACAAGGCCAAAGAAAAATACGAAGCTTTCCCTTCAGGAAGCAATAACTAGTCTGTAGAAGTGTCATGATACGATGCATAATATTTATCTCAATGGTACTTTACGTTGCTTTCTTCAAGGAGAATCTCCCATCATTGAAATTATTCACGAATCTCTATTGATAATGGCTTAATTTCTTTCTTAGAAATTGTTAATCTATTTAGCGATAATAATAAGAACGATCGAATTCAATCCTCGTATCATGTGGCAGAAGTAATACATTACGCAATCGGAAAGCTGCAATTGCACAACTCACTATCTGCAATACAAAGAGAATGTTAATGTTCCCATTTTTAGTATAAAATAGATTATTAGTGTGCAGTATTATTTATTTTGAGCCGTTTTTTCTTTGTGACTTTTTTGCAAAAGAAACTCGATTTCATAGGACATACTAATTGAACGTGTTTAACCTCGACTGTTTGCTTTGAATTTCGCTGCCAATTACTTAGTGCAGTTTGAACAATGGCGAGTACTTTTTAAAGAGATCTAATTGTACATATAAAAATTGCAACGGAAAAAAGTTTTAATACATAACGTCAAGTAAGTCTAGTTTTTAACCATCTTATCTTATAAATAAGAAATACGATTTCATGGCCTCTGTGCACGTGATAGTACGAAAAAAGTCAAACATTGAAAATTATTCCATGAAAAATATTATTTGCATCGATAAGGAGATTGCATTGTCAAATTTCAGTGAATGATTAAATAAAACCGTTATAATTTTTCATAAATAATTTACAAACATATATAGCATAAGTTGAAAGTTTCGCAGAAATTTTAGTTCAGAAGAAGGAAAACACGAACATGAAAGTAATAAAACAACTTTGAAACATGCCAGCCAGCTGCTTTTTCATCTTTTACACAATTAATTTTGTTAACGCTCAACTCCCATTCCCTCAAGACAAATTTAATAACGAAACTCCAAACCTTAATTATACCCTTAACAAGAGAGAACAACAAAATAAGTACAACAGGTATTATGCGCGAAAGTCCAGTTGCGCCCCATAACGATTTTACTTTCTCACAACTTTTCCTCGAAACCTAGTCAATAGACAATATGCAAAGATGCTCCTTTTATCGTCTTTCTGCAATTTACAGATGGAAACAATAACGCTCATGATATAAATATATGCAATTACTCTGTTATAGCCTACTGTTCAATTGAATTTATTACCAATTTCTTATTAATTCCTAAAATACGTATGTACGGTCGATAACTAAAATATTTCTGATAAAGAGCTTGTACATTCTAGTTCTATTTATTTTACTCACGGTATGAATAATTTAAAATGGAATCAGATTTCACTTAGCTGTAATAAATGATTTTCAGTTTGACTTACGACTTAATTTGAAAAAGAAACTGATAATAACACTCTATAAAAACACGTGTTTTGCAAATATTAAAAAAAAAATTGTTTGATACGAAAATATAAAATTCAAATAATACATTTGAGAAAAACAATGTTTGTTAAATATAGGAGACTTTGTAAGTAACTTCAGTTATATAATTGATCGAGAAAAAAAAGGTAGCAATCGCCAACAGGTGCGCGTGTCAAGAACGATCGACTAATTCTTTTTCTCTCGTTTACGTCCATTAGATGCCGCCGGGGAATACAACGTTGGCGGGTAGTACGATGCAGGAGGACGAGCTGCGGCTGATCAAATTGGAACGCCAGCAGGAGTGCCTCGGGAAACTGGCCCTCAACTCCACTCCACCACCAGGTTAGTTTACAATAAATGGTGTTTTTTTTCGTTCTTAAATTTGTGTGTATCGGGTTGGTGCGTTTTTCATTACCCTAACAAGAAGAGAGTGTAATTAATTGCCGCTCTGCAGGCGCTATTTCTGATAAAAAGTACCTTAGAGTATTAAATAAGTTTATTGATGAGGGTGGAACAAACGATAAGTATAAAACCTCGTTTTGAAATTGGAAGATGATTACAATAAATAAGTGAATTCCTCGAACGGACATTTTTAATGGATTTATTTGTCTATGCATATTTTTGTTTAAAATTCAGTGTAAAACATTTTTTTCTTTCGGTATATAATGTAAATTTATGTGATAAGTATTTGACTTCTTTTTAGAGAACAGACCCATGGCTAAAGACTTTCAGACAAAGTAAGTGCTTTCTTGCTGAGAATTTCCTTTATAAAATTTTGCGACGTCTTTCGCCAAACCAAAGTGACAAAGTTGGCTCTCTTTGTTCCTCTCTCTCTCTCTCTCTCTCTCTTACTCCAAAGTGGAGAATAATCCTCCAGAGAACATCATCATCTCGTTGAAAACCTTTATTTATTCCTACATTTCTTTCTCCGAAATTGAGAGTTACTTTCTTTGATAAACATATACAAAATCAATGATGCAACCTATCAAATTTTATAAGGTTGATTTACGATAACTGAGAATTCAACATTTTTATATTTACTCAGGCTTATGGGATTCGTTCAATCAGTTGAGTTATCGTGAGCGATAATCAACGTCTAATTATGTTTATCATACAATTCGATCAAACATATGTACTAAAAAAGAAAGAAAAGAAGCGAACGAATTATCGTGGAGTGCATCATCTCCAACGAATAAGTATTTATGAGAATTGAATTCGAAAACAAGAGGTAAGCGCATTTGACAATGTTGTATGGTTGCACGTGAATTGGAAACGAGATTGCACAGCGAACTATGACTGCAGCTCGAGCTTTTGAAATGTGCTTTCATATTACCGGACCACGCTCTCTCTCTCTCTGTCTTACTCACTCTCTTGGCAATGCTGGGGACATGCATTATGGCAAGCTAGTCAAGTGGCGGGTACTCGAAGCCTGAGGAAATCGTTGTCGGGCCCCGTGCATTTTCAGTTAAATAGACTTCAATGCTCAAGGTTACTTTCGATCTTCATGATATGATACTCATCAAAATAGAAATGATTTAAAAATGTACAATTTTGAACTAACAAGGGATGAAAATTTTTCTTTTTCACTTATGAAAACTTGATTGATGCTCGGTATATTGCAGAAGTTTAACCTTATTGAATAGTATATTATAGTAAACTAATTATAAAAATCAGTCGAGTCTTTTTACCATCCATATTATTAAGAAAGAAATACGCATTTATAAATTATTTAGTAATACCATGTAATAGATAGGAAATAGTATGGAAAAAATTGGAAAATCCTCAACAAGTTTATTTAAATATTTCATATATTTCCTAATGATTTTACTTGTCGTTAAAATACAAATATTATTCATTGATAAGCGAGATAGTATTTATGTAAAAAAATATCTACAATATAAAAATACAGTAATACTATCGCATAGATCGAATGCATCGTAAATATTCTGTTCAAGAAAGTAAATACAATAGGAATTTCATCGAACTCAATACAGCAAGGCACTATCGCGTTGCGTCAAGGTGCACGGTATACGACTTCTCGTAAAAGTGCTAAAAGTGTATATTCCCTGTGTGTATATCAGCTCGACTTTTTATAGGTAAATGCGGGCTGGTCAATTGCCGTGCACTTTCTTGAGTGTCGCCAACTTTGCGCGTGCGGCGATTCTAATCTATCGAAAAGCCCTCGGCTCCTCCCGCCTATACGACTTTTACGAGTGGCGATCTTTGGTCGTATCTATAAACCGACTTGCTTTTTTCTTCTTCCTTTTTTCTTCAGAATTACAGATTTTTTTTGTTCACTAGTACTCGATGGATTGAGTATTTTAACGTGGAATTTTTTTGTCGAATCATCGAAATAACAGTCTGGTTAATCATTTTATACGTAGACTATTAAAAAGAAAAATGAAAAAGCTTTTACGAAGTGAAACTTTAAAAATTATATCACGTTCGGTCAATTTACAATTCAAATATTTTGTAAAGGATAAAACGCTCCACCGAGATCATCGAATTTAACCCAGACTTTTTAATTGAACTCAGTGACTTAATTAACGTGTTAACTTCTACAATAGTTCCGAAAATGCAGGCGAAATGAAACATATTGCATCTCACAACAAGTTGAAAACCTCTTTTACCCGTTTCGCTATACATATTTAAAAGCATTCCCGTACCTATATAACCCGTGGCGGCTGTCATGAGAATTCGCTTCGCTTTGCAGCAATCTTGGCGAGGCCAACAGTGCGCTTAAAGTGGCCCGCAGCAAAATTACTTTATCTCTATGGTGTGTTTCCGTTTTTGCAGTAAAAGGAATGTCGCGCGAATTTATTACTTTTTGTTTTTAATTGGACGTTTTTATAGGTCATGTGCGATAAGGGTGTAAGCTTTGTTGGTATTGTTTCGCGATGGAGATCCCAATTAACTGACAAATATTTACACGAACGCTTTATTATGAATATGTTTGCGCTGAAATAGAGCGTGTAGAACAAAGAGAATGCTATTATTATTATTATTATTTGGCGAGGTTAATTAGTCGTGCCAATCGATGTTAGTCTCAATGAAGTTCCGAATGGATGAATTGAAATAATGTAAGTAGCTTGATTGACACACGATAATTAGCGATATTATCTGTGCAGAACTTGACATATTTACCCGGACAAGTCTTATTATTCGATTCATTAGAGCATAGTCTGTTAATTGAACGGATATTCGAATATTTTATGGGCTATCCAGCCAGTAAATTAATTATACATAAATATAATACTCATTCATGATAATTACTATTTTATCATTTGAGTAAAGTAATTGAGCAACTGTTACTAATATATCCCCTTATATAAGAGAGAACCTAGAAAAGTGAATTCTATTTATTCTGAGTCTGGTTGGTCTAAGTAAAAACAGCTCAAAAGTTCAAATCTGTTTAGTACATTCAGATTTTAATTGTACAATTTTATTTTAGTATTATTCTCTAGTTTAATTTGGAGTCGTTCTACACTTCACTAAAATAACCATCATTAATTATTAATAAAAAGTGTTTAGTATCCTCTATAAAAAAGGACCAAAAAAGTGAATCGTGTTTATTCCGAGTCTCATTGGTCAAAGCGAAAAAATTATTCTGATTCACAATTAAAATAATTAATAGGATTAAAAGTTGAGTGCCCAAAGCGCATCAAATCTTGCTAGCTTACTAAAATATTTAAAGTTTTATTTCATTTCCATAGTAGTCTTGTATCATTTCACTAATAAGTCTTATGGAATTGGGAGAAACATGTTTCGGTTTCTTCGACAGTTGATAAAAAAATGCCAATTTTTTACTTTATTACTTGCTAATTTTTCATGGTATTTACCAAAAATTGTTGAAAAGTTGATTCTTTTCCAATTAAATTATTTTATTTGTTAAAATATCTTCGGTTAACTATTAAAGCGAGCCATAAATATTTAAAAGAATAAATTTTTTGTCGCTATAGCGCTACATATTTTTGCGGTTACATATACTAACCATAATAAACATGGTTCGCAATATCGCGCAAGCGGTTAGATTACCAAGTACGAAACATTATTTTTCCAGCTCGTAAAGTGTGTTTCTTTTTTTTTTTATTATAGAGAGACCTACGTTCACCTCTATAATTAACCGTAACTCCCGGGTGTAATGTATGCATTCCGGAAACATTGCCATTATCCTGCGGTTTACCAATTGCACACGCGCAATTGAACCGACTTTTCCGATAAAATAACGAAGCACGCTTACAGAGGTAGCTTGTGAACGGACGATCGATCGTTGATTATTATGCGCCCGTTCTTATACAGGTATATACTCTCGGAAAAAATATACATTGTTGTCTTTTTGTTCAACTTCGTGTCCACTCTTGACTAATGAACTATTGATCACATATGCAGATTGAAAAGTTTTCCATTCGGAGCTATCACTTTTTTTTAATATTTGCATGTACATTTCATGACGAGAAATTGCTGACTAAGGGTTTTAAAGATTTTACTGGATTATTTTGAAATTCATTTGGATTGCATATTTTTGTTCAAAGCGAACGTGTATTCCGCGCATCTTATGAAAGAAAATTGACGTATCCTCACATACAAATACATCTGTTTTACATCCACTCACATACATATGTACGCATACTTACGTAGGGAAAATGCACGAATTCTCTTTGTTCAAAGGATACTAAATCCTTGAAAAATCATAAATAAGATTTGGCAAACACACAACTATCATTTTCATGACTCTTTGTATCAGCTCAGTAATAAGTTTCATGGTATTGGGAAAAACATGTTGCGGTTTCTTTGACAGTTGATAAAAAAAGTCAATTTTTTACTTTATCACTCCTTAATTTTCCATGGTATTTAACAAAAATGTTTGAAAGTCTATTCTTTTTCAATTCAATTATTCCATTTATTATGTATAGTACATGTATAGTGAAATCTTCAACATGAATGTTGAAGAAATATGTATTCCTTAGAATTCTGTTGTCTTTTACGGATAATTCAATGAAATATCTTTTCGTTTCAAAAGCAATGTTTTCATTTTAAATAGGGCATATAAAATATATGTTCTCTCGTTTGTCTCTCATCTGTCTTCCACTTCAATGTTTCGTCGTTGTTTACAGAAAAATAAAAGTATTTAAATTATGATCTAATATCTTACAAGGTACGCTTAATCAATTATGAATCTTGTTCGAATGGATTTATTGGTGTGAAAATAACCTTGCAATTAATAATTTTTATGTAAATTCGTTGCTTCACGAGTAAAGTTGTTTTAATTTTCTTGGTTAAAAAAAATAACCGATGACGTTATCGTCACGGGCGAGTTGTGTGTTTGCCAAGTCTTATTTACGATTTTTCAAGGATTTAGTATCCCTTTGAACAAAGAGAATTCGTGCATTTTCTCTAGATAAGTGTTCGTGCGTACGTATGCGAGTGGATGTAAAACAGACTCGCGCCAACAAGTCAACTTTGTAAATACAAACTCAGGGAGCGCCTAGAAACATGAAGATTGAATGGGTCAGATAGGCCGGGAGTAATATACGCGTGTAGGTAAGCCGCGTTTGCCTAGCAAAGTTTTATGGATCTTTTTCTTGTTGGCTATAACAGCGCGATACTATATGCATATTATGGTTTGTGCATGGACGTGCTTATATAACTTGACGAATGAATGTTGAGCTGATAGAAGTAATTTGATGCAAATGTCGCTTCGGGCAAATATTGAAATAGTTGGAACTCTTGTCCGAATGACCTTTATCGATACAGATGTTAAGTTAACCGGGTATATTGTCGAAATGTGATATTTTTTCTGTAATCCTTTTCTATTTTGCTTGCTCAAACTCCCATGGGAAAACAGCAAATATATTCACTTGTCGTTTAACTGCTTCAATTTACACTAGAAACAGAGTTGCCGCGAATATATGGTTCTGCTATATATGGGAAACACTGAGCATTTCGTAAATGTTTTTTCTTGAGATTCTGAGAGTTGAATATAATACTGTATGACACTATAGCGCTTTGTCAAACAAAATTTAATTCTTTCAAATATGTAAGTTTGGAGTTTATTCATACGTTAACACCTATACTGAATGATTTTTCATTAATAAGTACACAAATAATACAATAGAAATATGTGAAAAAATGATTTTGGCGCAATGGCAAAAATATAAATTTTCGGTATTCCAAAAGCGTAATTTTATTTGCGCTTAACTTCTACATTGTGTTTTGGTCGAATATTCTCGATAACTACAGTATTTACAAAGCAATATTAATAAAAATATTACAAGATTATTACATATCTGATCTTTAGCAAAGTTAGGAATAAGCATAAACGTTTGCTTTCTGTAGCCTCTAAGTAGACGTTAAATTAGCATGGTTCATTTGTAACTGGCTACTGATAATTCTATTCATCAAAAACAAATAATATTTGGAATATATTAAAGTTTTCATCGGTGACTCATAATTTTTTTTTTCTTTCAATTGACACTGCTTTTTTCGAGCTAATGAGTCTCACGAACATCTTCAATATCCAAACAGATATACAGGCAGTTATTAATACTCCAAATATCATCACTGCGAAAACATCTAAAAGCGCGAGCTGCCACCAAGCCAAATCCATCGCAGGAGATCGCAGAGAATCTTTTCCATTTCGAACGACATATTCAACCCAAAAAGCTGCTGTGTCCATAGCACTCTGCGGACGATCTCGAAATAATCGTGACAATCTCTTGACATTTTCTCTAAAACAATTAATTTACACGTATAATGTTTTAATTGTATTGGCATAATTGATAGTTGCATGATTTACCTGTAGATGGTATTATTCAAAATTTCATTGAGTGCAGTATCAAATTCATTCTGAGTAAACTTTTCAACATTTAATACAACGGCAACCTTTTTTGATGCGTATATATTAGCGTTTGTCCACTGATCAACTATTAACGGCATACATATCATTGGTACTCCGTAAAAAATCGATTCCTGTGTTCCTAGCAAGCCGCAATGCGTTATAAATGCTTTAACGTTGTGGTGTTCTGTAAATGGAATATAGTGCTGCAGGGTAAGCAATGTCATATTTAGACAATTTTCAACTATTGCGAAGATTGTTTTATTAACGATTGAAATTTATATGCATATCCGAATAATCCAACGAGCTTTTATTTGCAATTCATTTACTTTATGTAATCGCATATTCACATATTTGAGCATGCTGAGTTTGAATCTAATTTACACGTGTAGTGAAATGTTTGAAGTGTTGATATTCGAAAACTGAGAGAATTATGTAAATGTTTTTTAGATTGTTAGATTTTCTGAAAATCTTATACTTATAGGTACGTAGAATTTGAACATACGAAGTATTTTTTCTTGTGGCATCCATGGCAAGTGGTGAAAATTTTGTGGTATCGTTACATTCAACTCTTCTGGTTGTCTTATCCTTATCAAAATTCGCATGGGTGTCATTTTTTCTAGTGATTTGAATATTATGTTCAATTTTTCTGCTGGAAGCGTTTCTATGCGAAACATTGAGCCAAAAGTAAAATATATTACACCATCTGTACTTTCGTTTAGCCATTTTTCCAAATTCTAATAAGAAAATAACAAACAAATTATTCACATTTCATATATCTAGGTGTCATACTTCATAAGTATTAGCATGAAATGACATATTACATCTGGTAAATTTGGACCTTCATTCCTGATATGGAGACCACCGATTTCTACCAATCCAGTTGTCATTGGTTTAATACCGTTTAGTGGAAAATAAGTGTTCATCAATATCAAAGATGTACTTTGTTCCAGTTCATAGACGGATGGAACATCAGGACCAAACAATCTTTGTAATAATCGATCTTGATTAGATGTATAGTGTAGATAACTTAATTTAACATAATAAAATGTAAATGTATTAACAATTCGTGCCCAAAAATCGTTTCCTTCTGGGACAGGTAAAAAATTATTGGAAGAAATTGCAATATTATCAGGATTTCCTATTGTTCCGTGCATCCAAGGATATAGAGATGTTGTACTTATGAGTACTACTGGTACATTCCATAAATGCCCGAGAATCATGTAACAAGGATAACTGAATGTCTGGAATAATATTACTTGTAATGAAAATACCATTTTTAAAATGTTTCACAGTCATTCTTCGAATAGATAAGAATTTAAATGGATAATAACCATTTATAATTTGGATTTTTGATGTATCTAGGTGTCATTCGCAGGTTTTAAGTTATGACAATGATTAAACCTTTAATTAAACGTTTTACACAAAGAAAAAAGCAAAGAAAACTTAAATTATTTAAAAAGCCGTTAAAACAAGTAAAGTCAAGCATTTATTTAAAAAAATATAATTTCTGTAAATACTCTTTTACTTTTCTACATTACCTGCGTTATGATAATATCGTAAGGTGGGTCTTTCGGTGGATTTCGTGCTAAATCCAAGAATTCTGGTGTTTCCATTGCCTCACATAATTTGTAGCCCGTAGTGCTTAGAGTTTCAATAAGATTTCTCTTTAATTTTCGTGAATTATCAAATCGTATATTTTTCATAAATTGTGATAAGTTGTCTGGAAGCTTAATAATCTGTTTGTAATTTGGGATATTTTCATTTAAAGGAAGGGAACTTATTAGATCGACTTGATGCCCTTTAAGAGCAAGTCCTTTAAATAACTGATTGATGAAAATAAAATGGCTTTTTCCTGAAAATGGATAAATTCCCAAAATACGATACCCACTGCATATTTTAATTAATGCGATGGTACACAGTAGAAAAAACGTTCTTACAATTTTCATTATATACGGTTTTTTTACTTTTTTTTGTTTTGCAACACTATTTTAATAGAAAAATGTGATATATGACAGAAACTTCGTAACGATTCAACTTAACTGTCGACGTATTCCACAGATCTTAATAGTTGAAAGCGCCAATGTCAACTGAAGCGAATAAAAGTTCTCTGGTATACACGTACGCGACAGCAATCATAAGATTAAATCGGAAAAAAACGAGTCATGTTATTTTCTATATTGTTTTTCAATCAAAGTCATTTTACTCAGAAAATTTCGAAATCTTTTGTTAAAGGCTGTACTTGATCATAAGATGTTCATTAAGCCAATGTCTTGATTTCAATAATACAATTAAAATTATATTAATATCTGTTGCAATTTGACGTTCGTTTACGGAGATCATATGTGTATTTTTTGACATTGCTTATCTGATTCGATATCAGATTAACTCGCTATCGATTAGACGTGACTGAACATTTTGAAAATAATGTGTAGTTTTTATGTATGCTAGCAGACGTTATGATCGTCAGTGTTCGATACCGCTTATTATTTTACATGACACATGAACGTAAAGCAAATAAAACTTGTCCTTGTAAATTTTCCGATCATCTCTTGTATCTAGACTTATTTTTATATAGATTCAGGCTAAGATATTAAAAAAACTAGTTGTCATAAAACTAAAGACAATAATAAAATATTCCATTTGTGTGATCATTTAACAATTATCAGTCTGCTTTTGTTAATAATTTCTCTAACAATTCAATGGAGTTTGAAAATGATTAATGGACAAGCACAGTTACTGTACTAATGTTAATGCAGTTTCAAAATAGGTCTATAATCACCATGATGAGTAGTTACGTGAAATTTCAAAACAAACAGTGCATTATGTAATCCAACGACACGTGTATGTCGTTGAGAAGTTATGGCGTTACACACAATCGACATTTGGACGGTTCAATTTGCGAATTACGAGTGCACTTGTTTCACCACACTCAGTTCGAAGGGAGTGAATAGCATTCCAGCTTCTATGCATATTCAAACGGCATTATTTTGCGCGTGTATGAGATAACGATGTTAAAAAGAAAAGCTGTGCGAACAATTCGGAATTTGTATATTTTCTCTTTTCTGCGTGAATGTGTGTACAAGTGCAAATTTTCCAGGCAGGTAAATTCGTTCGTAAATCCTGTTGACTGTTGAGCTATTTCCAATTATGTACGTACATGCGCTTCGACCATATTTTATAAGGTTTACTGAAATGTGAAAAATACGTTTTCACGATTTATCTCAATGACACGTCAAAGAGTTTGATAAAGGAATTACTCGTTAGATCGAAGGCGTTCAAATTAATTTTTTCTTTATTTGCATATAATCTAAAAATGGATTACAAATCGAATGAGTATTCATGCGTATTAGTATCAATTTATAATTATTTTTGTAGGTGTAACATACTGTGATTTTAGAAAAAAGTAGCGTGAATCAAGGTTTTTGTATAAAACTATAATTTTTAAATAAATTAAATTGACTTCAAGATTATAGTCATAAAAATACATATGACAAATCCGTTTTATAAAATAGAGTAAGAAATTTGATAAAAAGTATACTTTCAATAATAATCAATTTATTGCCAAGTCATAAATACGTGTAATACTTTCTGCCATCTCCTCTTAACACTATCGCGAAAAGAGTACTTTTGCGGTTTATTTTCAACATACACATACGCGTAAAACCCGTGAACGTTTCAATAATTGTTAGTTTCAAAAACAACGAGTAGGTCGTCAAGCAATATTTCATTTTTCGCGTTCGTTTGAGGGAAATCCATATGAATGACCAAATATAGTTTACACCCAAGCGATAAATGTGTCATCGGGTAATCGCTATATGCCGTTACGTCATTTATTGACGCAATTTCTTTCCATTATATTTACTCTAAAGGGTTAGATTTGACATAACATTCTAAAAGTACATTAATAAAAGAATAAATATAATAATCAATATTACTGAATACTACATAATGATTGCTAAATGTTTTGCTAATAAAAAGTTTAGTTAAATTTTTATAATAATAATTGAACTTTTTGTATCAAAAGTGGAAAATATAATAGTAATCATTTCAGTTATTTTGTTTGAAATTGATAAGTCATTAAATAAATCAATGTTCAATTGAAGTATTGTTTGTCTTTGTTACGTATATAATGCCACAAACTCCGTAGTCACTATAGCAAGCAAACGATCTTTTGTATTAAATAATCCCGAGTACATGCAGCAACGTGAACTCTCGCACCACCTCGCGGACAGACTCAATTAGTTTCGCATAACAGCCGAAAGTCCACGGGACCACAAAAATTTATCAAGTAGTTGAGATTCTTCTTCGGGAAGCTCCTCTATATACAACGAGAAGCTGATACAAGATCTGCAACGTGTACATATATATATACAATATTGGAAAAGCTTTCATTCTCAGATATCTCAATTATATACATTCTTATACGCGAAATTAGATTTCTTAATTACTTCATTTGTGATTATCATGAAACCTTTTTTCCCAGACTCAAAATATAATCCGTGTGCTCAGATATCGTAGGACACTAAATACTCGTAAAAATAAACAACAAAAAACAACTAAAGTCGTTACAGTAACGAAAGTTCGAGTTGATTAAAGCTTTGTTGAAATGAAAATTTGAAGCGCTATTTCGTACATTCAACGTTCTCTCGAAATATTCTCTAGGGAGGCATACAAAATATCGTAGAAATTTTACGTGTACATGCATCCCCATTGGAAAGCGACCGTGAGCTATTTCGCTGCGAAATGACCTCAAGCTCGCATCGCAAACACTGCATCTAGTGGTTGTGTAGCCAAAGGAGGAAAAAAGGTATGGCGTCAACTTCCTCGCCCCCATAGCTCGTACGTCGTAAATATTTGCCTGACATTGATACGAAACGAGGACAAACGACTATAAACTGCAAGAGCATGCGCGTGTAAGCATCTAATGAACGTTTAATAATTCACGCACTTTCTCTGTTGTTATATTTATGCGTGACTATTTTTTTTATTATTCAAGCTTTTCATTCTAATATTGGGTGAATTTTATAATATTTACAATATTGTTTTGGTATCCTTGCAACTTTTTGAAAAAACTCACTGCTCAAAGTACTATTCGGTCACAATACATTTATAATTTAATAATTGTGTGAACTATAAGAATATGATTTATAATAAAAAAACATATACGTAGTAAAAATATTTATCTTTATGCGCGTATATTTGTAAATTATATGAAAAAGAGTAGGAAGAAAAACGTTAGAAAAAAGTTATTTGTATTCATTTATTTATTTATATTCAATTATTTAACACTGCAAGTTGAAAAATAAATGGCTTTATTCGTAGCGTTTCTTGAAAAAAAAAACGTAATTAATGTTTAATAATAAATTATTTTCAGAACCTTATTGTCCAGCAATTTTTGACGGCTGGTCGTGTTGGCCCAACACTCCGGCGGGAACAACGGCCTATGCACCTTGTCCAGATTTCATAACTGGGTTCGATCCAACGCGTAAGTAAACTTAAAGATAGTTAATATCGACATAAATAGACATTTTTAACGAAGACGCCCATGTAATATTTTAATAAATTGAGGTAATTATTTTTTTGAGTTGCATCAGTTTTACCAAGAAATATTGGCTATGTTTTATTAATGACTTTACTATCACATCTATTTCAATAGCGTTAGCTCTCAACATTAACATACTTTATCAATCATACATACACTTATTTGATCAAATATTACACTAAAAGAATAAGTGACAAGTAATAACTTTCTGTTGCTCTTTTCCACTATAAAATCGTTAAATCTTACGAAGTACACAAATCATATTTACAAATAAAAAGTAACGGAACCTTTACGGAGTGGTTTTCAACAACTATAACGTTGATTTTTAATTATCATGCATTATTTGGAAATATCACACATTGTATAAAATAAATAATAGATCTATCGTAACGAATTTGCATGGAATATCACAAAAGAGATTGTACTATTGGATTATCCACTTCAGATATTGTCAGTAGTATTTGACAGTATTGCTGATCATATTCACCAACGATTTTTTGATTTAACAATTTTGCAGCTATGATGTAACCATCTGTGGTTTTCTTCTCTATTAGACCTTCCAAAAATTGCAATCGACTAGTTATAGTTGACGAAAACTCGTAAAAATTAAAACTGATAATGAACTCTTTTAATAATTCTATAATATGCATGAAATATTCCGGCGAGAATATGTCCACGAGTGAGCGTATTTTTTCACTAATAGCTATCCCAAAATTTTTCAACGAAGGTGCAGCTCGTACGAATTCTGTGCACAAAAATAACATTATACGCGACCAAGCATGTTGACTAGATGTAAATGTATTTGTGAACATATGATACAAATTTTCTATTAACTTCAAGTTTCCACGGAATTTGACCACTCGAAATACAACTTGTTGTACAATTCTATCAACCAAATTTGAAGAAAATTTCCGTTTCACTAAGCTCAAGCTATACCACCGTTTTGACTCTTTGGCAAAAAAAATCGATAAATGCCTAAGTCTTGTTTGAAAATGTACGCTTTCGGAATTCATATACACTTTTATAATGAACCGTTCAGCATGTAATGATTCTGCATCATGATTTTTGAAATAGTAGGTCAACAGTTCTTTATAAAATTTATCCGATAAGTAATCTGTACTGTTTGATCTGAATTTTCGAAAAAGTTTATTAAGTAGTGCGAAAACATCGCGAGTGCACATACCTTGGCTCTTAAATTCTTGCAATTTTTTGAAAACATGTTCTGCGTATTCAGCTGCATACTCATTTGGGACAAATTGAGTTCCCATGAGATCTTCAAATACTTCATCTTCGTAAACTGCTAAATCCGCAATACAAATGCTGACCAAATTCCATGATTTTGCACTAGGATTTTTAACAAAAAGTTTTCCAACTCGCGATACTAATATATGACGAATTAATGGATGTTGTTCTGTCTGCCACATTTCTTTATAAAAATCAACCACATCATGCCCAGTGGCCATCATAGTCATTACGCGGATAGCATGCTTTTTTAGTACTACCCTACTTTTACTTGCTAAATTTTTTGATAGCGCAATCATTTTATCGGACGAGGTACGAAACGCCACATACGACCATAATTGCAGTCCCGCATTCACATAATTCCTTAATGAATACATATATTCGGCAGCTAAATACTTTTCGACTAGCATAAGAGAAATCGGCATGGACGTTTTTCTAACGGCTGCAACAATTCGAAGAGCGTTCAAATGACTTGTACTCTTGTTTTCTTTGGCTTCATGAGGTAGTTGATTCTCAACTAGTTTAGAAAATGTTGCTCCGTCAAACAGATATGCCATTAAATTAAAATTATTTTCTTCTATAGACTTTTCTGCAAATTTAATTGGGATATCTTGATACCAACGTAAAGCTTTTAAAAAATACTTTACTCTCCAACGTTTTTTCGTAACAACTTCATTTTTACAGCATTGGTAGTATTGAGGCCAATTTTCCTTTATCACGCTAAAGTTTTTTTTCAATGCAATTATAGCTTCTGTAACATATACTACTTTCTCTTTAACTTCTGGTACATTCTGTACTTCACCTTCTTCCAATGACGGTGCTTCATCACTACTTTCTTCAAATTGTTCTTCTCTCTTATTATTCGCTTTAGATTGTTCTTTTCCCTCATTATTTACTTGATATTGTTCTTTTACTTCCGGAAACCAAGACCTGTATAATTCAGGCTCATGTTGTCGGAGTTTTTCTTTAGTATACATCATCCAATTTTCGTTTTTATTTTTTTCATCCGTCATAGCTTCTTTCACGATTTCTAATAGGTGAGGATAATTTTTTAAAGATAGCCTATCCATCGAATTTTCGGTTAACCTATGACGCTCGTTAAAATTATAAATGCCTTCAACAATATTTCTTTTATAGTCCATATTGTGCCAATAATTATGCTTTAAACAAATATCCAAATACTTTCTCTCGTAAGCTGCTTCATCTTCGAGTAGTCTCCATGATACACCGACCCGTCCTT
Organism: Chouioia cunea; assembly: GCA_030064505.1. NCBI lineage: Eukaryota > Metazoa > Arthropoda > Insecta > Hymenoptera > Eulophidae > Chouioia > Chouioia cunea. The sequence continues at coordinate 22,619,761 of JAOPFQ010000004.1, forward strand.
CTACGAATAATCGAACAATTGTGTCAATGATATCATCGAATGGTAGTTCATGGCTGGCACAAAAATGAACATGCCTTTTTAGAATTTTTATAAGTATCCAATAGTGTCTCGCGTTCTCTTTCTTCAATTTGACCCGTTTGATGAGACTAAATAAAACTGCCCACAAACGTTCATCAAATGTATCAAGATCAAATTCTTGTGTAATCCGATCAAGAATATTGATTATAGCGTCGGATCTCTCATATTGACAATTTCCGTCGATATATTTTACAACTTCAAATAAGGCTTCAGTACTTTTATTCAATTTACACACATAAATGAGCTGTAAGAATATTTTATGCCGCCTAGTTGCATTCCAGCTTTTAGCTATTTGCATTTTAAGAGCTGCTATTGCTTCGTCAGTCGGTAAATAGCACCACCAAGAATATTCATTGTCAAAACCATCGATAACTTTGTGTCGAACTTGGATGATATGGCGAACTAAATTGAATCGCTCTTCATTTGGCAACATTAATAAGAATTTCGTCGTTATTTTTTCAACTCTATCTAAAATATCAAAACCATACTTTTCTTTGACTTTATTCCTGAGTAGAGTGATTCGTTTATCTTTTGGATAATATTCTAGATAGCTTAACATGTCGTTTAGCCTGAACATTTCCCATCGCTCATCCAGTAGGTTACCAAACATTAATGCATATTCTTCTTCAGTCAAATTACTCAAAAGAATCTTCTTAGGTATCAGTTCGATTAACTGTCGTGGTTTTCCTATTATAGATTGTTTTTCATGCTTCAAAAGCATTTTTGATCGTCTGATTCCCAAGTTTCGCGAAACCCTATAATTCGATTGTATCTTGATAAACACGTCAGGATGCTTAGTTATTAACAGTGGCACGAATTTTCGATACTGAGTAACATCGATAACGTTATACATGATTCGATCAGTTTCATTTTGTTTTCCGCGATTATCGACAAAACCCAAATAACGTAGTACCAAATTTGGATACTTCCGGTAAAGCTTGTTTAACATTTTATTAGATAACTTCATAGTATGTTTAATTACAGTCTCGTAAATAAAATCACTTCGACAAGCTGGTAATAAAATTGTAGCTTCTTGCAAGCCATAAGTATCAACGATTCCATCAAAAAAGTCCTCGCCTAGTTTAGCCTTTTTTTCACCAAGGCATTTGGATAATTTTTTGATAATTTTTCGACGTGTGGACATTGAGACGTACGGAAAAATTTCTTTCGAAAAGTATCTATAATTTGTTATCGATCTATTGCTACCATCGTAAAACCATCGTGCTCTAAGAGCTTCTGTTATTAAGTATGTATCGTCTGACTTTAACGCTTGTATTATGATGGAATGTGATTTTATTTTGACACCGATAAGAACTCGTATTAAAGGCACTAAAGCATTAGGCACATCTTCGGTAACGATTGCGTTTTCGATATCCGACTCATTTTTCGTACAATCCGCGATATTTTTTACGATGCGGCCAATTTCTTTAAATTTTTCTTCTCGAGTCTCGCCCTTAATTTTTTGTATAGCTAATAAACAACTGCAAGTGATATCCTCCATTTTCGCGATGAATATTTGAATCTGAAAGAAAACAACGAGTAAAGTAACGCGCAACGTATAATGATGTGTCATAACGGTTATCGATCCTAGTAATGTTTACGAATAACGTTAACACGTGCTAATAATTATACAATTCTTGATTACTATGTTTAATTATAGTATATTATGCGACTGTTCCAAAAGATTAGAGTCATCTATTATACTTGTAGTTCTTTAAAGAATAATGCTCAATTAAGCTTGTTTTTAGGATACAATTCAAACCACGAATCATGAAAGTTGCATGCGATAACCTATAAAATAAATGTTGGTTTCAAGAATCGTATTGCAGGTAACAAATCTTCTGAATTGATAACTAAAATTAAACTCATTACAGTTAACATAAATATTCGTTGACAAACGTTAATTAGGCAATATACGTACATATAAATGATGGATTCAGTCCGATGTGTCGTTTGTTTACACTTTACGCCGAAAATTCCAATGTATTATGTATTCTCACATAAGATGCATTGATTCTGATACAATTGCAAATACGATTTCAAGGCCTTCGCCGCTCGTAGCGTTACGTCACGCGGCACACACGCCTGCTTTTTTTTTATATCATTATAGGATTCAACTTTTTACATCTGCAGCGCTCTTGTAATTTTAACCAACGTATTCCCCTTATTAAAGAGAATTTTCGAGTAGCTGAGAATTCGAGATATATAATAACAGATTAACAAATACTTTTGTACTAACGACTATAACCAGCTGATCTAGGCTGGTACCGCGGGATATCTGGATTATGAAGCGCCGAACGGAATTCTGAACAACGCATGCGCCTTCCGATTGTAAACGTAAACGTCTAAGCACCTTCTTTTCTAGCCGTCATTATACGTTCCTGAGTCTTTACCGCCATTTTCAAATAATTGTCATTTTAATATTAACTTAAACTCAACTTGCACTGGATAATATAGTAGAATAACAGAATACATTAATAAATCAGAGCTTGGCTAAATTGTTTCCTTAGTCCCCTTATCTTTAACTAGTTTACACTTGACCGAGAGGTTTCAAATGTTTAGTCCACGAAAAAATTATGTAATTAATAAAGTTACATAATTAATCATGTTACTGTGAACTGCTGTATTACATTGCAATTGAAAGTAAATAGAAAGTAAAATTAGGTATATTTATGAATAGAAGACATTCTTAGAAGGCTTTAGTATGATAAGAGTAATGTTGAAAATGAACTTTTATTACATATATATCCGTTAGGTTTATAACAAGTTTCCGGTGGTATTTCACGGCATGAACTGTACGAGCGTACCTCACGGAGAAAGTTTGAGTTCGAGAATACCCACATTGCGTGGGACCATCCTCTCTTGAATCCCTTGAACAGTCGTTGAAACGAAGACAAAGCCGTTGGTGTATCGCGTCGCCGGCAGTCCTCGCAAATCTGTGCCGTCCAATTTGAATTACGAGCTACCGCAGATTTTGTTATGGGCTAATACAGTCCTGGTTCCCCTCCTATTATATATATATAACGTAATGTTTGTTGTTGTCTGTCGCCAAATGCAAGTGCTTCGGAAGAGAAGATAGACGATGAATGTTTATCTTTGTGCAGTTTTTCATGTTTGAGGTTGACATTTATAAATAATTGTAATATTTAAACATACACTTGTAAAGAGGTCCAGTATATTTTTTCACAGGGATTGGAACCGGGTGAAAAAACTAAACAACGTAATAGGAAATCAAATTTATCTTGATTTCGGTTAATCTAAATAATATTATATCAGTCAATTAGGTGTGGCTGCGAGAAAGTCATGCGCCATGTCGATCAAGTATTCATAAATGTACTTACCATCGGCTGGCATGTACTTATTAACTAGTGCCGTGCCAGCGAACAGCGTTACGAATTGAGTCCTTTGTTGAGCAGTATTGTGGTTCGTTTCAAAGCCCACTTCGGCTGAGAGTGGCAACTCGTCTTCAGAGCTGATTTCGACGTTGAATTCATAGCTTTGGTAGATAGAGTCTTGAAGTGAGCCCAACAATAAAGTATCACAATAACTGAAGAGATAGATAACAACCAGCTGTTGCTTTTATAATTCATACAACATAAACGAAATAACTCGCGAAATTTGACTATTTCGAAATTGGTAATCCGTATCGGGTTCCATTTCTGAGTAACGACATACATATAAAATAGACTATTACCTTGGATTACAGCCGCCTTTGAAGCTATTCACAGGGAGTTCATCAACGACCGACAAGACATTGATTAAGCCTATCTTGCTGACTTTCTTGTTCGGTAATTGAACAGATGCTTTACGGGTTTGTCAGTGCAATTAAACATATTCAGCGTCGAATAAAAAAAAAGACGCCACTGAGTTTGACAGTGGAACCGCTTATCCAATTAATGTTGCTCGAAGAAATATTAGTGGATTTGCATCACCAAGCGTTATCGTACTCGTTAGACAGATTATTTTTGAGCCAGTATCTCACCGTCTAATAACATTTTACCAGTAGCATTGGGTTAGCCAAACGCATACCATTATTCTTAAGATAAACAACTCGCGTTGAAAATCTATCAGCTGGATAGAACGAGTAGGTTTGAAGTTGCTGGCATTTTACCAATTGCACACAAAGATTCTTCATATTTTGTTTTTTGCAAGGAGCCTTGCAAGTGGTATTATTGTGTAAAATTTGAATTTTTCACCGTTCCCAAACAACAGTTTTCATATTAAAGCTCGCCAGTAGCACATAATCTTAAAAGAAAAGTTTGGACAATAATGCTTCGCATACGAAATAAGATTAACGATCAAATGAAAAAGAGATGAAATTGTTCTTCTGTTTATCCAATATATTCACATCGATAATTGGAAAGTAATGAAAGTTAAATAAATTAGTATTTTGTTGGCATTCTTTTATAATAATGTTTCCTTTAGCTTACAAATTAATCTGGCCGCATCTTGTGGTAAACAATTTAGGTCGTCAATTCGCTGCTAAACTCGACGGTGTTGAACCGATGCGGCTGGGTTTGGCGTGCCTGACAAAACATTGACTTTCGTCACACGCTAGCTACGTACAACTACGTATAATACATGTATGCGCATTTACAGCCATCAAAAACCGAAAATAAATATTGTAATTTACAACTTTATTGTTTGTAACATAAAAATACTACTATTTAAATGGGTGGTATGGCAAATGGCTTTCTTAGAAAATATTCGGATTATTTTTTTTTTGTTAAATACGACTGACAAGATTATGTATGTTGATAGATGAATGTAAATGTTTGTTCGTTTTGTCGTTCGATACCTGGCTCAAAATAATAAAGAGATAACGAGTTTTATATACCTAATCTATTTAATGAAAAGACAGTGTAGGTGTGAAGGTAGGGACCAACGTTTAGAAGTTTAAACCTGTCAAATGCACTTGATTGATACGTACGAATAAAGCTAGTTCCCTTTGCGTATACCGAGATCATTCGATGAACCTCGCGTAATATGCATCGATGATCGGCTAACACGAGACTCAGCTGATTGCAAAGGGATTTGGAAAGGTTAGCGAATTCCCTCATCGGTATGCAAGTCCGTGGCGGCACTCGAACTATACGGATCTATGAAAGTGTATGTCCATTCAATGTATGTAGCTATGTGAAGTATCGATTGAAGGGTAAATTTCCTGGTCTGTATGGAAAGTGGCCCAATAATAAACATCAAAATGCAAATTAGAATTAACATCTACGTTTCACCTTATTCTAGGATATTTTCTAGGTTTACCTTTTGTTTAACACAACGAGTCTTATTTTAAAAAGTTTCGTCACGTAGCAAAACGTCGTTTTTAAGTTTCCTAATTATTTATCATAACTAAAATCGCTCGTTGATACCGTACTATAAGACTGAACATCAATGCATTATTTTAGCCTATGTATTCACGCGTACGCATTTAATCAGTAAACCACCTAGTAGCTTTGCACTTAATATCCATATAGAGCATCGTAATGAATGATACCCTAGAGAATTGATAATTCAAAGCTTCAGCAATTTCCACGGTTTGCATTGACTGATCGATGCTCATAAAATGATCCGTACCATCCATCACGCGTCTCTTAATCACTATGATCCAAATCGACCGAGGAAAAGAAATAGAAAAATGTCACGAGTATACGTAAATGATTATTCCAAGCGCGTACGAGCGAACTGCTGCTAGTGTGCTGTACGGCTGTGCGTTCAAAGACAGTACGGGGTAGCGCGTCGCGTTAATAGAACGTCGGAAGATAGGGTGGATAGACGGATAAGCAAGTGAGAGCTTGCGCAAAGGAGCCAAGCTGTCATTATCCAAGCTCACGTATCCAAGAAGCGCGCTCGAACGCGCTCATCTTGTTACAGTCCTCTAGAGGGGATAGGAGACCAAGTCTTGACTGCATATATAATGTATTATAACGCACGCGCTACAAGTGCTTCTGTCTCTACTATAAATGCAAATATCTTGCTCCAAGTCGAATGCTGAAAAGATATGATTAGCGTTAGTTCCTTTTCTTTTCATCGCTATTTGCATTCGTGATTGCAAAGTCAGCCGGAGTTTTTGTGCCGGTCTGATTTTTTTTACGTTTTTACTGTGGATGGTGATCTGCCGTAAATAATGATTATTAACATATTCGCATTCGAGAAGCCAAATAGGTTACTTTCAAAATTAAACATTCTGGAAATGTCAACAGTATTTGTAGGGGTGCGCAATCTTGAAGATATATATGCAAATAAATGAAGCTCTTTCGATGTCTGACGAAATACGTTTTGTTCTACTTCTTACCTACTTTATATATTTCTAGAAAATGAAAAAAGATTTTTTATTCGTTATGTTGCTTTTATTTTATTTTATATATTTTACGGAACAAATAATAAATGTCAATACAAACGTCGAAAACATTAATCACAATAACAGCAGTACAGAAAAATTTGAGTATGCAAACGTTGCCATTTAAAAACAATATTCGTTACGTCGTATTATTACAATAGTTTGGTCATTCAAAAATATCTTGGAAAGAAGAAAAAACAGAGGAAAGAAAATTCTTCACCAATGTGACCGCATAGTCTTAATTATAACGTTTTCAACGCACAATTTCATCCAGAATGAAAGCCGAGCTTCGTGGGTAGACACAATGAGAGAAGAGCTTCCAAGGACTCATCTCTTTTCCTCGAGGAAAAGCAAAAACCGACCTCGAGCCCTTTTGTATACGAGGGAATTTAATATTTTTCTATCGAAATAAATCTTCTCTTGGCAGTATATGTACCATGCTGTCGTCAGTTCTCGTAAAATTGTTCCGTGAAAGAGAGAAAGAGAGAGAGAGAGAAAGAGAGAAAGAGAGAGAGAGAGAGAGAGAGAGAGAAAGAGAGAGAAAGAGAGAGAGAGAAAAAGAGAGAAAGAGAGAGAGAGAAAAAGAGAGAAAGAGAATGAGAGGGAGGGGGGGGGAGGGTAAACTCCACAAACCATACGAACAAGAGGCAGACAATAAACTTAATGCACTTTTGGTTTAAGAAGATAAAAATCGATGCAAAGAGTGTAGAAAAATAGTTTACCGACTTGTCAAAAATAATACTGCGGAATTTCGTAAAACTATTTCATGCATACTATACAATTTGCCTCTTACAATTCAAAATTTGAAAACCTTTCAAATTTGGAAACATTGTTCCGTTTCTCGAAAATCTCACAAGTAGCTGGAATATCCTGATCTCTCATATATATATTTTTTTCTTTTTCCTTTTCCAACGGTACACAACAAGGTCAGTTTTCAAATTTCTTTTAGTCATATTACAAATAAATTTGAAAAATACCAATCGCAAAAGCATGTCAATGATTCAGATGTACTATATAAAAGATCACATCATCAAAAAGCACGTAAAAGTCAAAAATACGTCTCTATCCTTTCCTCGTTGTCCTAATCCCTCATTGTCAATAATAAAAGGCCAAGTACTGTTTTTTTTTACTATAACCGTTTAGAGCTCTTAGTCGATCATATTCGCCTGTCACAAACGCATTCACATCCAACTTAAAATATATGACAGATTTCTTTGTCATTGAGCGATTGGTCATCGTGTAAATGTTTAAAGTGGAAACGGTTTTGAAACTGAGTTTGTTATTACCGATGACCAGTAAAATGTTTACAAAATTGACGAGTATATATTCCTCGAGGAAGAGGAAATGATGTCTGATGCTGCGGCGTAAGTTATGATTGATGAGCTCATATCCCCTGGTTACTATAGGCAATGCACCTAGTTTATGCATACGCTGATTTTCGATATTGATAACGCATGATGTATTGCATCAAAAATTAATTTTGACATAAGAAAGTTGTAAATGTGGGAAAACTTGAACCTTTAAAGCCAATTTTTCTCGAATAAAATATTGTTTTATTGGACAAAGATACATTTTATTTTTTTCCATGGTGCAGCATATCCACATAGGTTATTTTGATATTGCTTATAAAAAATATGAAAATATTTTCTATTACGTTATTGGTAAACGTCTTTCATATTTTCCTTATCGCAGTTATGAGCGCAAGGTTACGAAAAGACATTTCTTGGAAAAACAATTACCTTTTAATTAAAAATATTGTCATTTCACTTTTTTCAATCATTTCATCCATTTCCATTATCGGTAAGAAATGTATACTAGACTTACTTAAACAATATCGATTTCAATGTTATCTTTAAAAAAATGTCTGTTGTACTACTTTTACGATTCAATAAATGTTCGCTCGTTCACTAAAAATATTACTTTTGGAAGACATATTAACTATTGGGGACACCTGTGGTAGTCATATATAAAAAGTAATTGTCCAAATCTTTCATACGTACGTATTTTTACATTATGACGTACAATTGCGTACAAACAATAAAATATCATGTCCTTTCTGATTACTACCTTTCCAAAAATCTGATTTAAAAAAAAAAGTATGATCACGATGAAAAATAAATTTGTGTATTGATTTTCATAAAGTTGCTTATACTAAAAAATATTAAACGCATTCAAACGCCTATTTTCATGAACGTTCGTTCTATTTTATACTTTTTGTAGAAATGGCTATATTATACAACTACTCTTTACTTAATAATGAGGTTCAATATAAACCCCAATCTACACGAATATTTACTTTTAGTTTCTGCTTTTGAAATGAATGAGCGAGTGTCACAGATATCAAATAAAATTTCTATTCGAAAAAATGTTAAGGTTTCTGTTATCTAAAAAAGAGAATGATTTGGAATAGTTAGTGTGAGTAATACTGAAAATCCATTTGACGATAGAAGCTTGATAAAAGAAACTATGAGCATAAATTGGTATGTATGGATAAAAGAAAACAAACTTTAGGTAGAAAATTAAAAAGTGTAAATAACGAAATGTAAATTGAAATTCAAGAGGATAAAGTAGATTAGGGAAAAGAATACGTTCACGAGAGAAATCATTACGAATGCTAAAAAGGGCAAAATTCCGTATTTGAATTAGAAAGATAAATTTTGCATTTATAGAGAATATTCAATTTCGAGATATGAAAATAGAGTTATTTTCAGAAACACACGAAGCTTGCACATATTCTCAGGTGTTTGTAAAACTCAAATGAAATCCCAATGCATAAAGAGAATAAAGCACTAATATAAAAGAACAAAATGAACGTAACAACATTAGCAAGCACTGCGAAGACGCAATTCAAGTCGCGTGTATTTCTATATTGAGAGCACTATAGTGGCAATCTCCAACGATATATGCAACGTGTATATCTACGGAAACTGGTTCTATATGTGCGTTCGAATGATTCCACACGTGCATCGGTTGTGGAATTCTGATTGCGCTCTCAATTCAATATCAAAGCTACCATGGTTTTTTATTTTATTTTTGCTGTCTTTCTGTTTTATCATCGGATTTTTGTTTTCCATTTTTTCCCATATCTGGATATTACTACGGTATGAGTGGATACGTAGATATTAAGATTGATGGAAATTCGATGGTATGTTGACAGAGATTTTACAGCGTGAATTTAGGTGCGATTCACGCTGCTGATGATAATAGGATTTAAAATTTAGCCAATTTAACGCAATACATATTCATCGCATGAATCACTCAAGCAGTGTTGTGGAATTGTCGATACGTTTTTCCTTTTGGATTTATTATGCTTAAAGTTGCGAAATATCGGAACATATTTTCAAAAATAAATAAAAGGGCAATTTTGTAATCCGCCCAAAAACCAAAAACTTTTAACAAAGGATTCAGATGTAAAGCTTTCGCTGATACAGAACATCAAAATAAACAAAATATAACTAAACGGAAAATAAAAGAATGTAACTGATACTTAGAAAATTATGATAAATCCAAATACACATAAATGAGAATTTACCATTACTCTTGAGAATAACATAAGTAGCTTAATCTTGAAGTTGCAACAAGTGAAATTGGCATTTGGGCAAATCCAATGTTTTTTCATAAAAAGGTTAATAGCCGAGTTCTCGCGCGTCGGATTTACGAGGTCGTTTTTGCTTATATGAGCGGCAAAAGGCATTTTAAGCGGGAGAGAAAACGCGCGCACAAGAGCTATTAAAATAAAACGAATCTCAGTTTAAAAGCTCCGCGCCTCGCACTTAAGCTTACTCGTCTCGTCTCCCACATCTTGTGCCTCGCGATGAATCTCCATCGGCTTTTAAGTTAGTGCTTTTTACGTGCCTTTTCAACAAACGTCTGTCCATTTCGAATCAATTAACAATGTCAATGTTTTCGCAACAAAATCTTTATATATATATATATATGCTTATTCTAGCTATGTACATTTATTCTTATTGACGCAGTTATATAACGTCACGGCTTGTTCAATTATTGATATTCTAATTTAGCGATGGGTCTTATTGAATATATGTACTATCTCTATAATAAAGTTAGCGCGTTATATCTTCTCTGGCAACGTTACTTGTAGCGAGACATTGAAATTTCATCTGAGCCGTCGTCGGCTATCTCAAATTCTCAGGTTTATGTCACGTCACTTTCTGCGACTATTCTATCTTTCAGCGTTGCTACTTCAGAAAACGTCGACGGGAAATAGCGAAAAAATGAGCAGAGAGAAAGGGACCTCTCTTCACTTTATACCGTGTTTACAAGTTTTTTTCTTGAGACTTTATGGATTCCGTTTGCATCTTTGTTCATGCGCAAAAGTATGTATACTTTATTAGATATTTTGTTGTTTTTTTCACGCGACAACTCAATTTTTGCTCGGGTAACTGTTTACTACTCGTAAAATGAAGGTAAAATACCAACAACATTGAAAATGGAAAAACTTATCCAATAAATATTCTTTGTTGATTTCCCGTGTAATTTTTTAAACGATAAGTTTGTTTCATACAAGTATTATGCGCAACAACTTTCTGGTATAATGTTGTAATTCATCAAATTGATAGTTATTTTAGAATGTACTTTTGCTTACTGAATTGTAGATTAAAAATCACGTAATTCACATAATTCAAATAGATTAAGTAGCAGACGACGTATCGTATTCCCTTAATATACACTCACCATAGTAAGTGTATTTTTCTGGCTTCCTTTCCCCTCGCCTGACAAAGAGAAAAAGAGAGGGAGAAAGAGGAAATTTATTCTTTGTAAATCTTCTAAAAGTGTACATTCAAGGGCTTTCGTAATCCTTGATAGCTGAGCATTATCCGCTAAGTACACAAGTTCGTATTATGCTGGTAATTTATGCTTGTCTATTTATTAAAGGAAAAGAAAAGAAAACGCAACAAATATTTATATACATCGAGGTACTTGAAAATCGTATGTTCAAAAGCCCAAGTTATACTATAAATTTCCGTTAAAAATTGAGGGTAAATTGTCCGGTGCGAATATCAGAGCAAAACACCCGCACGGCTGATGTATAGTTTACGCGATGGCTAGCTGCCTATTAACGGCTAACCACATGCTGACAATACGAGGTAGCAGGTATGCTTAATTGCGCGAGAGACTTTAAGCAGATACGACATCAGTTTCTAGCTACATACGAGAGAGTTATAGGGGGAGACAGAGAGAAAGAGAGGGGGGGGGGGACAGAGACATTTATGCTACGCGTACGTTTCGTCGCAATTAATTGCTTGAGTTTCTCATACGTATATATGCTGGATTGAAATTCGCAAAACTTTCTTGGGGGTCGTATTAGGACGCTGCATGAATTAATTCACGGTCCATGTGAATTAATGGTTTTGAAAATTGACACAAGTTCGGTGAAGCTCGATGATGACGTTGTATATTTTGGTCTGCATTTGAGATTAATTTATCCACTTATATGACGATTATCTCTGTTGGAAATTTAGAGATTATGTATTCCAATATTACAATTTATTGAAACATTTCACAAATTTATTTCCAAAATGAATTTCTGTTATTAATGTCATACGTGTAAATGTCTATTATACGAACAACGTAGCATAAATAATGAAGTTGATATTTACATCAGTGCTGAGCGATTTGATTGATATAATAGCTTAAAATATTTTCTTCTTTTAATTAATAGTTCATTGTTAATATATACGATACACATTAACACATTTGCAGGTTTATAAATTAACTCGTAAATAGATCGTATAAATAAATCACTTACAATTTCATAACCAGTTTTAGGTTTTTTTATTACAGATAGGTTAACAAAGTAACTCCATAAATGATTTGTGATAGCTATTTAGTATAAGTTTTAATTAATTGAACCCAGTCTAAATGAATTTTCAATTCACATCAGTTATCGAAAAAATAGAAAAATATTTTCCTCGATATAAAAAATTTTTATGAAATGATTGAGCTAGCTGCGAATGCCATTTCATTTTATGAATTAGCAAGATATAAAGCTAAAGTAAAATTCATAAAACGAAGAAACTCGGCAATAAGTAAAAGAAACACAATTAGACCAAAGGATATACATAGTAACATCTTGCGCTATCTCTCTCTCTCTCTCTCTCTCTCAGCATCTTCTTTGATGCGATTTAATTAGACCTCCGACACCGTTCGACCCAATTTCGACCCCGAGTTAGCTAAATGGGCCTCGCAGGTATTGAAGTAAGCAAGATCGACTTACTTTGCTTTCTCCTTCTTTCTCTATTTCTTTTTCTTCCTTTCTCTATTTCATTTTCCGTGGCCCATATGTTTACACAAACACACACGGAATGATATTGGTCGAGGATTAGCGTACATGTTAGAATATTAATGCCGCGAGCGGATCTACCCTGATTAAAGATAAATATTTCTGCGTAGAATATTGCTGAGCTTTTTTGTATATTAAATCAAAAGAAAAAAGTAGCTACTGAGATAAATCTTCATTGTACTCGGAAGTAGTAGTCTTGTAGTTTAGTCAGACATTCGGAATTTTGTAAAAATATAAATGTGCTAAAAATGTATTAACTCGCTTATATTTCTTCATCTTACACAAAAAGTATAATATGATATAAAATAAACTGGAGAAATCGTCAATTGAAATGTAAATTGTTAATTTAACAACTTTAATTGTAAAATGCAAAGAAAAAGATACAAAATGAGAAATCATTTAGTCACGTGTATTTTCTTTCGAAATAGTCCTTCTCTCTTTCACGCCATTTCTTATAAAATAAAACTATTTCTTTCTACTGTGGTAAGACAAATACACAACTTCCGGTAAAATTTTCTCTCTCTCTCTCTCTCTTTATTTTGCGCGCTCCCTTAAAATTAACATTCCGCGAGTCCCCGCGAAAAAAATTATCCTTCTTTCTTATTTCGCTACCATGTTCTAAATAGCTCGACAGTTTTATTACATTCCTTTCTACAAAGATAGTAAAACCAGGTTTGACATAACTCACGCCCGATCGACGTACTCGCCGCTTTATGGCTGTTTATTTATCGGCGTACACGGCAATACTTACAACAAAAGTACTCTAAAGGAAAAAAAAGAAGTAAACAACGCGTACTTACGTTAGAGAAGCAAAGCCAGGGACAAGCCCATGTCGAGGTCGACTACTGCAATACATACCACTAGGGGTCGTGGAATTGTTGTATTGATTCGCTTTTACACTGAGTTTTAGTACGTGAAACACGAGAAAAAAAATACGAGGCATTATTGGAGAGCTATTAGCACAAATTAAGGGTAAATTAACTTGGCATTGGTCTTCGATCAAAATTTATTTCTTACAGCAAATAGTCTAGAGGCTGCAAAAAACTCATTTATTGGCAATGTTATTTGAGGAAACGCTTATTGATTGATTCAGTCCATTTTGTAACAATAATATATCATGTGTGAAAGCGAAACCTAAAAACAAAAATAAAACATTTTTGTTCCCATTCTGCTCTACATTTCTCATTCGGGTATCTGTCTCTCAGACACAATAAAAAAAACAAAGACGGTGAAAGTTGGGTACTCGTTAACTTTCCAAAGCACGTGACTACGGCCTAAGCGGAATTTACTGCCGCTTTCACCCGAGCAATAAAAGAGTTTTGGACGGCTCTTTTGTGATATGCCGACTCGCTGGTTCTACCCTACGACGTGCAGGCTACGTTTTTTCTCTGTTAGTACTGTTATGTTTTTTATAGATTTAGAAATTACTTTTAAGTAAACATGAATGTTTTTTTATTAAAGATAACGAAATTTGTTTTTCATCGTCAACGATGACTAATCATACCCGTAAATCTAAGTAATATTCATAATAAATAAATGCGTTTTATTTGAAAAGGAGGCAAAGCGTCAGAATATAAAAATATAGGGAAAAAATAAATATTACAGTAATAAAAGTATTGGTTTCCCTGTCCGATCACAACGTGAGTTTTCTACTTAGAGTCAGTATTACATTATAACTGTATGACTTATAATTGTATCTAAATATTCAGTTTAATTCAGACCTCGTATTCAATACTCTCAGCACGTTTACATATTTTCTCTCGCAATATTCTCATCGTTTAAAAAAAATGCTAACAAATTTATACGTCGAGGCTTACACGATCAAGATATGTATCTCGCGTTGTAACAGCGCAATGTATACACATACACAAGTTTCCACGACAATGCCTTTCATAGTTGAGACGATGACGCCTTGAACTTTATGACTGTATTAACGGGTGAGAAAGTTTCACAAAATTTATGAGTTATGTACCGGAAGTAGCGAACGCTAAATAGGCTGACTTATTGCCGTGGATTTATCAGTCTTTTACGTTGTTACGCTGTGAATTTCATCATACGATAGTCCAATTTATAATACGTTATATATGCATTAACTCTTACTTGCTCATTTCATAGCAGATACAATTGCTCTTTCTTTTATCTATCTAATACCAAGACGAGATGAAATTTGAATCACATTAAAAAGTACGGGTTTATCCGCAAATTACGTTGGATCAAGTTTTTTTCTTAATTATTTCTTCATTCACCTAACAACGTAGCTGGAGTAAATCTATTGGAATTTCTCCTCCAGGGTGATAAGTTCTCGAACGTGACCTCAAAAGAAACACTCAATATAGCTCAAATCCGCGCGCGTGCAGGCGAGAAAAGATCTACACCAGCTTTCAGCATCCGCATGCACAAGAGAGAGAAGGAAGCGAAAGTATAACGCAAGCCCGGAAGCTTTTTACGCCAAACGTGCGTTACGGGCCGTACTCTTGGCATTTCACCTCGATTTCTCTCTCTTTTCAGCTACCCCATCGTGCTTTTTATCTCTTACTTCACACTCGATACCCACCTTTTTCACTTCACTTTCCTTTGCTTAGCTTTCAATAACATCTTTTGTTTCCCTTTGATTGTTGTTCATTTTTTATACCGCGTATCGCGAGCACTTCCATTTTCGTGCATCAGTTCACTTGTCTACCCTGATTAGTCTAGCATTATGAATTCGCGAGATGAGAGGACCAGCTATTTATCTATTTATTTTTGTTTGAGTAAATTTTATTTTTGGTATTTTAAAAGTAAAGAAA
The DNA here is from genome assembly GCA_030064505.1 of Chouioia cunea. NCBI lineage: Eukaryota > Metazoa > Arthropoda > Insecta > Hymenoptera > Eulophidae > Chouioia > Chouioia cunea. Next base: position 22,635,266 of record JAOPFQ010000004.1, read on the forward strand.
AAGATTTAAATCTTCTAAGTAAAGATTGTTCTCTACGCGCTCGTTTTCTCATATCCTTTCCATATCCTTCAGTTTTCCTTCTTTTGTTATCTACTTGCTCCTTTCGGGAATATTACGTATACTTCGCTTACCCGACGAGCGTGTAAACGCATCCTTCGTTGGATGAAGCTGTATATATGTAAGTATAGATGTGCTCTTGCTCTCTAAAGGAACATCTTACACGGAAAACTTGTGGGAGCTCGCTTGCGGCTCGTTTCTTTTCTACAGTCAAGGAGTATTTTTATCCCCCTCTTGCGCGCGAATATTTTTGCAAGGTCGACCTCGTCCCCCACAGTGCTTTTTAAGAGTGGTAAACAGAGATAAGAGCGCAGCTGTTTTCGAAGTTCAGCTTGATACGTGCCAATTTATGCAGACTTTCATCTCTAGTGGATTTGGTTTGCGATTGTCGAGTGCGAAGATTATTCAGCTAAAAGCTTCTGTAACTTACGCTTTCATGCAGCAGTTTATATTGCTATTTAAACAAAACAACATCTATATGCCTGATAAGTGCGATCCTTTTTCTTTTCTTTTTTTGCAATCAGAAACAAGATATTTCAGTTGAGAAAGATACGCGACACCTCGCTATGACGTGAAATTTTCCTTGCAAATATGATTTTCAAGAAAGAACAAACTAAATAAGTTAGAAGTACGTGCAGTGACAAGGAAATCGAATAGCCACTCGACCGCGCGCGAGCGATGTATTATTTTGCGGATATATAGATCTCACGACGACGGATGCAAACGCGTGATAAATGCGTTTCCGGAAAGAGCTTATATAGAGTTAGAAAATTGAATTTGATTTCGAACAACGCCGAAAGAAATAGGAGTGACAATACGAAGGAATCTAACGGGCTGCCGACTGTTTGAGATGGAATTGTCGATAAAATAACAAGGCAGTCGTGTCTTTTTACCGGTTTTTACAAGTGAGGCAGATCATATTATTTAGATTTTGACGATTTATATCATAAAAATACAAACATACTAAACTGAATATACATTGTCTACTGGTACAAGTGGATTTCAATAAAACGCGAGCCTTCATTTATATAGCAATTCCTTTGAAGCGTTTGCAATATGGCGCATTCATGAAATATTTCTGGCTTTAATTTAAAGCCGCGAAGAATTCCACACAAAGTATTTATACATAATACGAAGAGGTAAGTTCATCCTTATTGATGTTTTATAACATTATACAATTTTAAATGAAACTTTTCGTGTTATCAAGTGAAACACATTTTATTACCATGTTGAAATTTATTTTGTCGAAGAAACAAAAAACAGCAAAAAATAAAAAACGGTACGGGTGTAAAACCACCAGTACGAAACAAAATTGGCCAAGCTCTACCGTGATAATCTCTTCATAAAAATAAAACGAAAAAAATCAAAAAACAAAATATTGAAAACAACAAAATATAACGGTTCATCGGCGACGTAGAATGTGATTGCGAAAAAAAAGATCCGTGAAAATCTATTAAAAGGGCGATATAACAGAAGCAGCAAAGGCTACTGAAAATAACGATGTAGCCACGACGGCGGTTTATTGCCAAGATTTATGTCAGTGAGAGTCTTCGCGTGTGCGTGGATGTGCTCGTCGCGGAATGTCACCGCGAAACGATTATGAATAGACCACGGAAATGAATTCTGTTCCTCTATCTATCTCTCTCTCTCTCTCTCTCTCTTTCTCTCTATATGTACTTCGAGCTTTTAGGTTTCTCTGCTTGGCGCCGCGCTTTTACGCAAGTATGAATAACGCTGATAGCGTGTGGTTTTCTGCTTTCAGCAAGCTTTATGAATATGAAAGTTTCGACATACATACTCTGTGCGTGTGCGTGTGTGAATACGAGCTTATTGATAAAAGTAGATTTTCTTGACAACTATATCGAGAATGTTGTTTATTGCGTTAGGTTTATATTAAATGAAAAGATCATTGCGTTGGGATTGACGTCCTTTAAAGATAGACACAAACGCCTTGTAAGTTATTCCGCGTCGACAAGCACGTCGACATATTGGCTCTAAAACGAGAGCTTAACGTTACCGAGGCTTAAGTCCTGTTTGACGTGCGGCGTCATTTGAATTGCGTTACATAAACCAAAGAGCGACCTCTACAAAATGCCTTTATTACGAGAACATAACCAAAGCACAACAAATAAAAACAATATACGATACGACGTATGTCTATTGTTTTTGGAATCACAATCGTAAAGTAGTCACGGTACAGATTGCAATTTTCTTTCCATTTGCTTACGGAAAGGCGTATGTAACAAGCAAAATTATATTGACAACGCGACGTTTTGTAATACCTACAATGTAGAAACTATGCAAATTCAAGGCAGTTATACGAAAGCTAGATAAAATCGAAGCAGTTTTGTTGTAAATAATAATGAGCTTTCGTCTTAAATACCGAGGAATCCTTTTTAAATGAGACAACTTTCACGATGAAACTTTCCTCGAGAAGTTATATCATAAAAGTGTTCTCAATGTAGTTAAATTCTACTTGATGCAACCGCGCCTCTCAATTTAAAGTTGAAATAAAACTAGATGATGTTTATAATTATCAGGCAAAAGAAAAACTCTAAGATGGAAATACTGTTTGTCATTTATCATTTGTCTTTCATATGAATCCTCACGAATTTCTATCCATAAAGACAAACAATTATTTTATATTTAGATCGAAATATGGCGTGGACATATTCGATGATTGAAGTGACAAGCATAAACTAAGGGACAATGAATGTTAGAATTGACGGGCTCAATTCTTTTACTTATTTGTTCGATAACATAAAATTAGACATTTTTATAATAACGTATCAAATGAGGATTTCCTTTATAAATTCTTTGCCTAACAGCTGTCCAATTGATTCTGTTCTCATGAAGTTTACTTTGGATTTTGACTCTTGGAATTTTAGTTGAATGTTTTGCAAGTCATTAGGTATATTCGATGGAATTTGAATTTCTGATTGATTATAAATTTGATTTTACGTAGTATGGATTTATACATGTAGGATATGAATAGTTGACAAGTCCTATTCGTGACTAGAGTACGCATAGGAAGCAAGTCTCAACATGTTTGGGTTTAAACAAAACACATATTGGCCATTAACAAGAGACAATGGTTAGAAGTTCATCAGGAATGAGGGAAAAACCCAGAGAACGAAGCACTAGCGTAGCAAGAAGAAAAAGAAAGACCAGTTGAGAAGATACCTCGGTACAGGAAGGAAGCAGCTAGACTTGCTCTACGAGACGAATTTCAAATAAATAGTGGTCTGTATCAACACTTCTTGTAATTATTTATTAAACCTCTACACCCATACCCCACATATATTATATAAATTAGTAACAATGACTTTTGTGTTATCTAAAAGTATAATTAATTATACTTATAACTATCAATTCTGATCATATGATGTAAAATATTTAAAATAAAATACATTTTCTATCAAGTCGTATAAATTTAGTACTTCAATCTATAATATCTATGAACTAAAACATGTCATCATTTAATAGGTAAATCATCGAACAAAATGTGAAGATAATTGGATAATAAAATAATTCAAATAAGAAACTGTAGCTACTCTGATTTCAATTTAACGTAATTAAGAAGATAACACGATGTTCACTATTTATACAATTTAATAACACAGTTGTTAAATGCATGAATAGTACACAGTAAACAAACGCACTCACTTTGATTATAGTCAGAAAATGTGCGAACAACTTTTGAAAACAAAACTAAATTGCATCAGCCACTTTGGCCTCTTCCAATCGTATCCGCTTCAATAATCATCGAGAACGAAGTGAATGCCAAAAACTCAAAAGAGAGAGAGAGAGAGAGAGAGAGAGAGCAAGCACTCTCGAATTTTCATTGTAGCGGATGGGAAAGTTAGTGCGAAAGCGATGCATCCAAAGAGGGAATCATGTCGAGGTTGGACTTTTGCTTGTGTGCAAAGCGATCGGCCGCCCTCGATTTTCAAACGCGCTAATTGCGTTATTGTTTCCGTGTGGGGAAGCTGACTCGATGTACTCTGTAAGCAAATTACATCGTTATCGATAGCGCGTCCTAGCTTTGTTGATGGATTTTCACATTTTCTCTGAGCTTTCCGTAATCAAGTTTGTCCTAGTGCAATCAAGACACAATCGACTATATTATTATTTTATATTGAAAAGGAAAATAAATAAACATTGTTTATTCACTGATAGTGAAATTCAAATTAATTTAGCAACGAATTACATTGACAAACCGCTATTAAAATCTATTTTACCTCACGTATATAGAACTAAAAATGTGGTAACCAACCAATAACCGAAACTCATTAGGAAGTTTTTCGTATAGGTTTTACCGGACAATTGTTATCCCGTAACCGTTCGGGAAAAACAGTTGACTGACACTTCTATCTTTTTTTTCTTTACGAGCGGAAATAGATTGAATCGTATGATCATGCGGGACGCTAAAAAGGGGACCGAGAGAAGATAAATATTTATTCGGACTGCCAAACTCTCGTTTCTACTGTGGCAACATTGCTAATTTTATAAGTAAGTCAAGGTCGAGACTGTTCCTTTGAATTAGCCTTATTACAAATTGAACACTGACATTCTTAGACAATCTTGCTTAAATACTAATTATTTTCCTGAAATTTCAAACATAATTACATTAATCATTTAAAAGCATAACATCAAGTTGAACTAAGAAATAAAACGTTTTACGAAAAAAATGAAAAATAAATTTAGTCAATTTTTTAGCTATAACTAGCCGACAACATGCGCGTTGCGCGCGACCCAATTTCGTTTCCGTTTCTATTTTTTGAGTAAATTGAAGCCATAGATGCGTTTGTTAATTACATTTTTTCTGATTTTTTCCTTGTTTTCATAGAATCATATCATTATAGTTCATAATATTATTTTAAAGCTTGTTGATATATAATGCATATGCATATATATAGCGTCTGCATCTCATGTAACTCTTCTTCAACCAATCAGATCACGAATAAACTGTCTTCACGTTCCAGATCATCAATATTTTTGTACAGGATAACTAAATAGAAAATCCCTGAAAAGCATTTTGCAGATAATGGAGAACTATGTAAGGTAATCGTTAACAATTCCAATCTCAATTTATAAAAGACGATTTGATAAGGTTGCTTCATCATGCGAGTTTGTGAGCAGGTGTTCACCAATTGCAAAAAGATTGACGATTAATCATTGCCCACTTTCGAAAGTTTCGCGAGGAAGCATTATCTTCGTCATCAGTCATCTCGGGGACGTTACCGCTTCCCGAGTTAATCGACGATAGCTTTAAAAGAAAAAAAAAAGAAGCAGGAAAGCGCTTTGAGATCTCTTGAAATTTTAATACCTGCATATCTTGAAATGAAAAGTCACTCGAACTCATATTGGCTTTATCGATAATTCACGAGAGCGTGATGTGCGCGGAATGGAAAATAAATGTAGTGATTTGTTGTTTTTTTTATAGTTGATGACATCGAATTGAGTTACAGTACGATGTAATCTTTATAGCTATAAAGATTGATGAGTTTTTCCGTTAGAAAGAGTTTTAAAGAATGCTTACTCGTCTGCTTTCAAAAATTAATAGCGTAAAAGTGTTTACACTAAATTATGAATATATAGCTTAAGTAATAACAAAAATATATTTCATAACATTTCAAGTTGATTTTGATAAATCTCTGTCAACAAATATTGTTTCGATAATCCAGCTATAAAGTTTTTTATAAACATTACGATAAAGATAATTTATTCTTGCTCAATTGCCTCAATATTTCGCTCTCGAAGTCCATATTTTCGACAAGATTATAACAGTTGTATTGTCAAAGCGATTTCCTTTTCGATCAATGAATTTGCAAAAACAAATAGTAGAAAACGAGAGGAAAGGAAACCATATGGAAAACGAGACGTGTTGAAATAGAAAGCTTATGCGAGAAATATGAGAGAGAAAGACTGAAGTATCAGAAAAGAGACATGACAGGGAGTGTGTTGTAAAAAGGAATGAATCAATAGGGAAAAAGAAAATGAAAAGAGGAAAGCTCCAGCTTGCTTGTGAAAGCGGTGCGAAATAGTGAGATCAGAAACGTCTAAACTGATATAAAAATGGCGTCAGTATGAAAACTCTATTGAAGCAGTGAGATGAAGAAAGCTATCTCAGTGGAAAGAAGAAAACAAGAGTATCAGCTTTCCAAACGGCTTCTGATTTTTCCGTTAGTGAAAAATTCAATATATATCAAAATATAAATTACGATAATACTCAATAAGCAACGAGCTAGTAAAATAATATAAAGTTTGCAAAAAAATCAAACTATCATGTTAAATGTACATAACAAAAACCAACAAACGTGATATTAATTCTTTCGTGCATTATTAATTCTTTATCAGAAATCTCTTTCACGCGTATTTATTCTCTCTCTCTCTCTCTCTTTTTTTCGACCACAGATAATGGCACCTTAAAAGAAAACCAAAAACAAACAATTGTCGGAAAGCTCTCTCAAACAAAACCCCACGAGCAACGAAATAGTTGAAGGGACAATCTTTCATGACTAGATGTATTGCTATAAAGCTAAAAGAAGAAAAAAGTATGTGGTCTCGTACAATGAGCTTGCCACTGCTACTCGTACAAAGAAAGAAAAATGGAAGCGGTCTATGCGTAGCAGCACACGGATGAAATAAAAGTCTGTCGTATGCACGATTCTATCGGCATAACCACCACTGCATAAACTTCGACCATTCCACAATCACGTGTGAAATGTACAAAAAATAGATTGAACAAATTCTATTGTATTAGAGACTCGTACGAAGTATGAAAAAGTGAAAATATATAGATAAACATTTATGAAGTAAATTACTTCTTTAACGTAATGTTTATGAATGACGTTTATACATAGGGATACATAAATAAATTAGATAAATATGAAATAGTCGAATTATTAAGTCAAATACTTGACAAATATAATGGTCAATAGCATGGATCACTGTGTAACTAGCAAAATTCATATTAGTTTATAATTTTAACTTCATTAGATTGCTATCAACTTAGGAAAAAAAAGAATTTATGCTACATATACATTGAAAATTACTGTATGTCTCCTTTGAGATTTCACCCATTATCTTTTTCTATTTTCTTGAATTTCTAATTAATTTATCCTTATGAAAACTGATTAGAGCGACAAATAAATCACGGGAATAATCAGCTTATCTATTTGCACATATAAATTTACTTAAAAACACAAAGAAAACAATCTGGCACGATTACATATCCCATCAGAAGACAATAGCTTAGTTCGTTGTAGCGCTAGCAATAGCTTTCAGAGCTTCCACGTCATTTTAGATGGTAACAATGGCCGGAGATGTATAACGGATTTGGGAGAGAGAGAGAGAGAGAGAGAGAGAGAGAGAGAGGTGAGTATACAGCATTGCCTACGCGTCTCCGCAGCCCCTTAAAGGCATAACGACGAGCTGTGGTTTGCACGCGGGAAACCAATAATTTCCGAATTGCTGGTTCCTTGATACGAGCCGTTCGACACACTTTGGTATTAGTCACCACTACTATATCACATGTTGGCAATTAAATTCTCATTTTCTCACTGGATGTTTTGCTAAATTTTGTATATAATAATTTTTAAATTGTATATAACTTTTGGAAATTCAGATTTTCTTTGTTAAAGATTTATATCCTAGTTTCACATTAATACCTACATAGGTGAAAGCCAGACAGAAAGTTTAAGAACGCGATGCAAATGCTTTATAATCTAAATTGTCAAGTTCGATCCACTTTGTGTAATCTCGAAAGCCTTTTATCAACTTTTTCGGCAATAGTTTATTATTTCTACTGCATTACTTAACTTTTTCGGCGTTTAGTTATGCTCGAAATGTATTATATAACGTATAATATATATATATACAGTCCGTGTTGCACGATCGAGATGTTTGACTCATTGTAATCAGCACGTACTGAGCTTTCGTTGTCACTAGGGACATTCCAGATATGATCGTGCTCGACAGATTAAGTATAGCCGGTTATGAAATCGTGTAACTTACAACAAAGTTTCGTTTATTTTTATTGTATATATATCTCATGAAATCTCGTGTCGAAACCTTCAAGGGAAAACACTTTTTTAATGTTCAACAAGCTGTTAAATTTTTGTTGCCACTCATTATGAAATAAATTTTATATCTGTCGTTTCGAGTGCTAAAATGTGCATCTATATAAACAGTAAATATAAAATCCAAAAAAGCAATGCGAATGATTATAGAAATTGGGAAGTGAATTTCGCTTTGAAATTTTCTTTGAAGTATTAGTTTTATTTAACGTTTGATTTATAGGAAAGTCTGAAAAATGCAGGCGTGAGCTTATCGCTTCCGTGAAAATAAATCGCAGGAGCCATGTTTGGTTACATAAGCAGAGATCTGAGATTGAATGCGTCTGAGATGCCGTCAAACGTTTTCAAAGAAAAATAAATTTGAATCTCTTCGCAAAAATATCGGAAAGCGATCAGTTGATAAAATGTAAAGAAAAGCAAAATCGAGATAGTCAAAATGTTCTTTTTGTGAAAAATGTTTTCAAGTTGCGTTCATAGGTAAATAAAAAAAGATTCATAATTACTAACATTCTGTACCGTTTCAAATAATGCTTAATTCACGAATAACCAAGGTCTGAAATTGTTTTGGTCAAACTATGAATCAAAGTGCAAATTGAATAACACAAACGAGTAGCGCGTTACCCACTATCTTCCATTCAATTTCGCGTGACGATTCTCATTTTTGAGAAACTATCCGAAGCCATTGAGGAGCGAAATAAAACTGGTTCGAGTATAAAGGGATAGCTTCGAAGTGCCGATCGCAATAAAGCGAGCAGCACTGCAATATATGCATCGAGGGAAAAACAATCATCGTTCCATCGTACTCAATGGACTACGTTCCCGCCGGCAGCAATATCCACGTATGTACGACTGCGTCATTTCCACAGCACCCTCACACGCATTCAAACGCCTGCGGTCACGACATCATTTCTTACGAGCATTTCAGACGAATAAGAGAGATTCTTTTCTTCGTTTTTTTGTCCCTTCTTCAAGGACGACAACGGTAGTCTCTCACTGAATATTCAAATATTTTTAGGCTTCAATTTGTTTGAATGGAAGAATACCAAATGGAATTCTTTTATATGAGTGAGGAATTCGTCGTGAAAACGCTATCAAAAGCCATGGATTTTTTGCAGGCAATTGTAAATACGATTTGATATTGATTCGAGTGAAATTTTCTTATTATACGTCGGAGAACGATGGATTGAAGAAGGAGATTTTCAAATGAAATAAAATTTGTCAGAAATGAAAAACTGCTGTGTAGTTCGTCGATCAAAGTGAGCCGAGTACAATAGTAATGATAAAATCTTAAAAGGATCACCTTGGAAATTGTATCATTGTACTATTCAACAATGCAATATTATTGATCTGCACGTTGTACAAATAGAATTTTTTTATCTCTGGGACGACCTATATATGATTAATTTATCAGTAACCATTTTTGAGAACATCATACTGAATTCATATGACGAAAATAAAAAAAATAAATAAAAAGGAAAACATAACGTAGCGTGAAAATATAACGAAAATAAAAACTGATATCCCTCCCTCATAAATGCCCTAATGCTGATAAATATTTGAGTGAGCTCGTCTTACTAACTCATCGCGACCTTCGCAGCAAAATCGACGCCGAGACGTCGCGTCTAGTGAAACGGGCGATACGTCAATGGCCCATTTATGCAAACGATTCGATACACACGTAGCATAATAGTCGATACGCGCCATTAAATTCAACAATGCGATTTTTTTCGGAAGGGAAAACAGCCCCCAATTTATATACATCCATCATCGAAGCGTTTCTTATCGACGTTTTCAATGTCCACACTCTATCCGTCGTTTTAGTATACACATGTGAACGAATAAATAGTTTGTTAATTATATAAGCAGTGATTCTTATGAATTATAGGCTCAAGTAGTTTGTAAATTCTCATGTTATAGCGATTGGATTTCCTCTTTGTATGTTGTGTTTTTTTTGAATTGTAATAAATTTACCAAACTAACAATCATACGATCATTGAATCCATCCGTTCACGAATGAAAATTACAGCTCATCTTGAAATCAACGCAATTACTTTGTATAACTTGAATTAGTCAGGCGAGTGGGAAAGGGAGGGGAAGAAGGATTTTGTGAGTAAGAACTGATCAAGACGAGTGAGGGGAACGGTAATGAGATTGGGGAAAAGGGATCGATGTGGCGATTAGATAAATCAACGAATTAATGAGAGAAAGTTTAGTTTACATTATGCGACTAAGCGGAGCATTCGGCATTATCTATTATCGAATGGTGCGTCAATTTCTTCAAATATTCAAAAGGATGAACATTCAATTGATAGCCGCGAGTTACTTGTCGAAAATACTAGCTTCTCACGGCAAAGTTTCGATTGCCGCGCGTAGTGTAGGGATGCCAATCGATCAAGTTCACTCGACAATTACGTACATAGTAGTTGCATAGAGAAAGGCTATATAGATGGAGCGTAATTACTTCGTATAGATTCAAGTCACACCGCGTTTGACTGCGCTACAGTACGTGTCTTATGTCGCCAGTACGCTTCGGTGCGCTTACTCTGATTGCATTCCGTCAAAGTGCTTTGCTTTAGACTGCGTTTTGGACGTGAGAGGATTTTAATTGAACTGGATTGGATTCTATTGCTGTCAAACATACGTACACTGCAGCTTTGAGGCATCGCTACCGTTTGCTTGCGAGATGATTTGTTAGATAAATAACTGCATTTATTTTTATAGATCATAATTATTCCTAAGAACATTCGAGGATCAACACGGCGACGTGATATACGTGTAATACTAAGAAAGGATATTTGTAACGGAATCCTTTCAAAACACAAACAAAAACAATCAATTATGGCCAATTTATGTGACAATATTAATGAAACTCCTGTTGTATTGTGAAAAGAAGGAAATTGTAAAAAAAAATCGGCTTTACAAGAAAAATTACTGTAATAGATCAAAACACAAAGACAAACAAAATTAAACATAGAAACAGAAGCATCGCTCAGAGTAGATTACACTAATCGAAATTTTTTCTCGGTAAAACTAATACCATGCTCGGAATCAAAAAATAGGGAAAAAGGAGAAAAAGACACGTAATCCTCGACGTTCTCGCCGGACAAAGCCAAATGAATGCTTTTGGTCGTCAAGATGGCAAGTGAAAACACGCAGGACCTGTAAAAAAAGCGCGTCAGTGGCTATATCGTTGAATGATTGGATTCCACTGGGAGACTGATGGTGTGGAAAATCGTGAGAGCGCTCAGGAAAAAAAATCGAAACGGGATTAATTGTACGCAGCTCGTGTTTCCCAACTACAAGTTACAAGATTGATTGCTAATGGCTCTCTTCGCGAATTATGCCGTAGCTCGTAACTCCTTTTGTTTCTACGATTTGTTTGAAATTAATTGTTATTCAGTCACCGATTTATTATACTAGAGTGCAATTGATTTAAATAATTGTTTTTGAAAGGGTCTTTGAAAACTGCTATACGACGTAAATTTTTATTTAATTTCTCTTCAAATATATACTACAAGTACCATTTTTCGATGATGTTTCGTATGACAAAACATATGACATGTTTTATTTTATCACACTTATTCAAAGTTTTTAGCAATTGTTTATAATTGAATACAAAATTACGTTTTCAAAATTCTGAGATAAACAAAATCATTTGGTTTTTCCCGATGAATTGTCACGTACGATTTTTACGTGACGCAACATACAAATGAACTCGTATTTTTATTTACCGCCTCCTTAGAGCAATTGTGAAACATTTCAAAATTGAAAAAGAACCGTTTAAACGGTGAAAATCATTTGCCCTATCAAAGCGATTTCCATCTTATTATTTGATGTAGGTAATCTCATTTTCTCGTCGTCTCTTTTCTTTATATCCCTTTTATTCCAAAAAGCTGTGGGCTCACGCATTAACACGTGTCTAGAGGGTATTGCGTATTTTGAGGTCTCTAAGGAAACACTGAAAAGGGCTCCTACGTTTTTCCTAGTGCTGATCGGCTTAATTTATTTCTCGCGCGCCGGTCATGAAATACCAACAGACTCCTACGTTTGCCTGGTTGTCGTTGGCCTAGTGGGAAAAATAAACTTGAGTACCTTTCTTTTTCTTAATAATAGACCGAATTTGACCCAATGTACGAGAATGGAATTTGATTAAGAAAAGAGAAGGTTGGTTCTTCTTCAATAAATTTGGGATTCCCAAGGATAAATAAATAGTACATATTCTTGTGACTTTGTTAATGAAAGTCCTCAGGAACTAGGTTAAATTTTCGAGGATTTGCGATAGATCGCATTGTGCACCGTGACGAGATACGTCCTGTCGACAGCATGCGTCAAGGTCGATTAAACGGGGATATTCGAGCGAAAAGGACATTGCCGTTGAAGAAAGAAAACATTTCTCTCTCTCTCTCTCTCTCTCTCTCTCTATCTTTCTTCCTCACTCGTACTTGTCAATTCTAGGGGACAAAGGGAAAGTTACGCCAATGAAATAGCCGTTAGCACGAGAGAAGGAACGTCGTAGCTGTTTTGAATTTTGAACGGAGAGCGAGAAGTTGCTTAAAGGAAGAGCAAAGTGACATCCAACGCACAATGCAAGAAGTTTTATATCGTGTTGCCTTGGTCACATTGTTGCCAGGCTATCCATCGACGCGTGTTTCTCACTGTTATTACTAAGTCAAGCTATATAGTCGATTAAGAACTTTTTCACGTACTACTTGATAGTAGACAGGGCAAAATACAGTCATTTTGCAGCGATTTTCATATTATTACGAAGTTCAATTGTTCACATTTACAAGTGGAATCCTAATTACCGAAATTATTGTCATTTTTTTCGTGATCGATGTCCCGGAGAAAGTTTCGAATTCTGCTCGAGTAGTCTCTTTGAAAATTATTTTTTTATTAATAAATAATATTCCGGGCTTTTTTATGTTCAATTAAAATCACGTTATTCTTTCAAATTACAAAAATGAACGTTTTATCTACAAACCGTCACGGAATGTGATGAAAAGCATACATATAACATGCATACCGCAAATCATGGAGGCAGGACATTCTATAGTAAATGTGTACCAGCTTTGCGTGAAATTATCTGACAAAAAGTAAATTGACACGTGAAATGAAAGCTTTGCGGCAATATGTCTTTATTGTTATTTTGGCACTTTTACCCCGAGGTCAGGCTACAAAACGCCCTTTAACGCGGTGGAAAATTGCATCTGGGTTGGCGATAATCGTCAAGAAATCCGTGTAGGTCATCGTACACGCGGCAAAGAGAAAGAGAGAGAGAAAGAGTCGTTTGTTTTTACGAGGCTTTCAGCCGAAACGCTGCCGCACAATGCATTTAAGAGAGATAAAACGTCGCCGAATGACTGACTAGCAAATTTTGTAACTAAAACGTAAACTCTTTCGTGTATACGTATATAATTTTTTGGTTACTTTTCTGCTGTATTTTTTTTTATAAATTGAAATGTACAGATAGACTTTAATAAAATAGGAAAAGCAACACGAGTTTTATTTATTTGAGTTAAATAATGACCTCCATCTGAGCTTTTTTGTAAGATACAACTAATTATATTAACACATTATATGAAGTTACTAATGCTTATTGTTATAGCCTTTGTTAAACCGAATTAAAAATATTATTTACTGTTTTACATTTCATACTACACATATAAGAATATTTATCTACTGTTTACTACTATCACTATTAAAGCTCGATATTATCAATGAATAATAAATGTTGATTTTCTTGTATGTTGCAGTGAAAGCACACAAAGAATGTCAACTAAATGGCACATGGTTTACACATCCTGAAACACATAAAGTTTGGAGTAATTATACAACATGCATTAATCTTGATGATCTCAGTGTAAGTATGATTATTTTCAACAATTCTTTTTCATCCCATCACCAAGATTACACGAATAAACCAAACTAAAACGAGGATCATGAACATCAAAAATACCCTAATGACATAGTAGATAGAAGCACTGTTGTTTACGTTATCATGTTTTCTTATTTGATAATGTGTATGTAAATGACGTATTATTTAAATATTTAAATTTATAAGTATGTCAAGTGAGAACGATTTTGATTAAATACAGTAATGAAATTATTTGAAACTACATTAAGTGCAAGCTTACGCAGGCTCAACTCCACGTAGTCCTATTAATGCATAATCACGATGCGGTTGTATAATGACGCTCTCGAACAAGAGTCAAGTGTGGCCTTATGTCGTGCACTTTGCTCGACCTTATCACGCCATATAGCTCGTCGATTGAAATGGTATTTTCACTCGTACTATTCAATTATTGTGAATATTAAATAGTTCTTACGAATAATATTAAAAATATCGATAAAGATAAAACGCAACATGTTACTAATTTTTAATACCGGCTGAGCCTGACGCACGACGATTACTTTCTCATTGGCTCGATCGATCTTGATATAATGTAGAAAGATAAAAGTTATTCACATCCAAAATTTATTGCTCTCATCTAACATTAAAAAATGTTTTCATTCAATATCCATCTATTACACAGTTCATAATATTGATAAAATTCAAAGTAAAACTATTATTAAAAACTAGGACAAATTATTTTTATGTTAATCATTAGCAAAATTGCAAACGATGTCTTTTTAAATCACAAAAAGCTAGATCATAATACACACGGTGCATGAAAATATGCCGAACTGATCGTTCGATCAAACGACGCCAAGTGAACCTGTACTTATCAAAATATTCAAAGAATCCCTTTCAACCATCGACATTTGCGAGTTCTATAAATTCCCGTCAGAGTCATTGTATTTTATTGTTCATCATGCATCGAGTGTTTCGTTAAATGGTATCGTTCCAAAAGTTCCCTTGTCGCGAAAACCCTATTTATCCTTGTAATGGAAATCCGTAAGCGTGTAGAATCACGCTTAGTAAGAAACGACTAAAATACACAAAATGTTTTATTCAGATATTAAAAAAATCATTTACTATGTATACGTAGTGATATGTATGGAGTAGCGCAAGCACACCAAGTATGTACATATACCTCACTCGAGTTTGGCGGGATGCATGATGGAGCCCACGAGGGCATTTTTCAGGAGCGCTCTCATGCAGTTTATGAGCGACTAGTGAGCATCCCTCTTCTTTGTTTTTATAGGCTTGCAATACTATTGCCATCTTTTATTCTGTTATTGTAGATTGTTACGCTTTGGAAAATGTGGAAAACGATTGAAAGAAACGATTGAAATAATACATTGAAAAAAAAACTTTAAATTACAGAAATAATAAAGCTAATTTATCTCATAGTGAACAAAATACCTCATTCACGGCTTTACGACTATTTATATAAATAAAGCGTTATTTTGCAGTACGAAAAGGAAGTTGAAACACAGATAAATTTGTGTGGTTGCCATAAACGTAATGACGTATCGTGCATTGACGTTGTAAAGTCAAAGCAAAGAATGCTATTATTGCTAAATAATTTTTTCGGTTTAATTTTCTATCAAAGTAATAAGAAAATTTTTTTTACGATGAAAAAATACAGTCTACCAATCTGGACAACTATAAAAAATCAATATCACACTAGCGCACGCATGGAAATGACTATCGGCATGGCGTCAACCCAATTAAGGAGAGAGTGAGAGATAGAGAGAGGAGGTATGCACGGTCACACGCATAAACGGTAGAACGAATAACAAATGGGGTGGCGCACGCGACTCCGACAATCGTGATAATAGACCACACCGGAAATTAAATGCCCTGTTACTCGAACAGATTCACCAGACAGATATGTATCTTTCTCTCTCGGTCTTCCACGAGCTATACGGACAAGTATCACGATGTCTTCTTGTGGATTTTATGTGTTGGGAGTTTTACGTGATTCTTTTTCATTCTCGTGCTGACAATGTACTATTTTAGGTTTCTAAATCCATCAACTGCGTCTTTCTGTAACATTGTAAAATCCTTTTATTGAGCAGAATGCCCTGTTCCTTTGTTTTCCAGGCTAACATTTTTAGTAGAGAGAATAGTTGTTTACTGTCACGATAGCAATTTTCAAACTACTTCAAACTTACGACGACTCGTAAAAAATCCCAGGTATTAATCACATCTTAGCCCACAATAAAAGAGTCACTCTCGCCAATGGAACTTCTTGAAGCACACGCCGAGCAAGCGTGAGAGAGAGAGAGAGAGAGCAGCTTTGGTGGCATTCACCCACAGTAAGCTAACCCATCGCAATCAGCGCTATCTTTTATTTCTCGTCTCGGCACTCTAATGGCCCTCAGGATGGTTTCACTTCTCTTAGCCATTTCCCGGCTTTGTTTCCAATATCTGCTCCCCCGCTATTTCTCACTCTCTCTCTCTCTGTCTCTCTCTACCGTTTCGACACCATTGAGAGACAACGAAGCCCAGACGTTCTAATTCTCGGCTGAGAAAAGCGAAAAAATCGGGTCTTTGAATTATTGAAGTGTCTCAGACTACGTGAGAAAATTGCATTGCTTGCTATACGCGAATATAGCAGCAGTCAAGATTACCATGTAATTTTGGAGGATTGTATTAAAAAAAGGAGATACAAGCTTACGTATTTTTTTTACGTCTTTTCTCAATGAAAAGTGAAGATTTTTGAATTTTGTTACTTGCAAATAAGAAATGTATGCATAAAACAAAATGTAGATTTAATGCATGGACCTCACGGGTATAGTCTTAACATTTCCATATTTCATTTATGTTCAAGCATAATTCCTTTGAAAACATCTTCATAGAAACTCATGAAGCTTTTTTTACGATTGCCTCAAGTTTATAGCTGCGAGTGTAACTATACACGCGCAGCATAAAATATTCATTTTCCCTGAGGCTCACAGAGAAAGACATCCCGGCTGGCAATGAAAGTGAAACACCATGCTCTTTTTTCCTTGTTTTTTACGTTGCTCTCAGTTTTGCTTTTTGGACCGTAACGTACCCAAGAAAAATAATGAAGAGACGACAACAGCGTGGTTTCTCTTTCATCCTATACCTGTATAAATAACGAACTTGAAATAAGAGGGGTAGGGTCTACTATTATTGCGAGTAGCGCTAAAGGTGCAATATCAACTCCCTATTTAATAATTCGTAAACATTGTGATTTGATGCCAAAATGAGAAAGAGGTCGAGAGAAACGATAAAGCTACGACGTGTTGGAATTTAAGAAATCTAATTTCGAGGGAAGCACATTTACCGGCGGTGTTTTAAATAGTACATTTCTTATAAACATTTTAATTTTCGATACGCGTGAATATGACATGATTTATTTGCAAAATATCAATGTGCGAAATTTATTGGTTATATTTTCTAAACATTTGAATTATCCTATCTTTATTGTGTATATCTGTTGATATATTTATACGTACACGTCTAAATGGACTCCGACCCTGTTCTCTGGTCGTTGTTCTTCAAATTGACCATTTAATTTTGATGATTATTATAACATGTAATTACTCACTGGTCTATTGAATATTTTGTCCGATGAAATTTGTAGTGCCAATTAATCAAGAAGTTCGTTATTATCGAAGGTGAGAGAGTAGGCGATAACAAGGGATAAAAATTAGCATAAAACTAATTGACCGTGATAAATGGACTTTATTTTTTTGTTGGAGGTAGGGTCTGAGGGCGATCAATCTCTTTCTCTCTTGCGCCAGAGCAAACTAGCTCTCTTTTTGGCGAAATCAGCAAGAATGACGTGCGGCATCAGGAAATATGTCTCTCGTCGAAGTTTCCGTGAGCATGAGACATCCATCATCGGCTCGCCGCTAAGACAAGTCTCGCGAAATTATTCATTGGGTTTATAGCATGACCATATACCACAACGATATGCCATGCGACTCATTGAAAAAACTTCCGCTTTTGGGACTTCTTAGGCTTTCGCTCACTCGAGATTCAGTTGTCCTTGTTTTTTTTTATTTCTTGACGCTAAGTATAATTTGAGCGGGGTATTAAGCTGTAATGTATTTTTCTCTTTCTTTCTCGTTTATTGTCGCAGTTGGCGATCGACGATAAATTTTGGATTTCCATTGTTTATAGACCAGGTTTTTTATGTGTCAGCATTGGAATAATATTAGAATGTATAGTGTGTGGGTTTCCTTAGTAATTCATGCAGTGTTATAAGCATCGTACAATAGAACAAATTGTATTGGTATACATAAATAACTATTTCACTTGGAAATTCGTAATGTTGTTGAATTTTAATTAGATAAAATACTGCAAAACGTTTTATTTTCAACCAGTAATTTTGTAAGTTGTACAACAGAAAATAGAAAATTGTTAAAAACTTGCGAACTAAACAAAAAATACAAAAAAAAATTATTAAAAATTAATCCATTACAGATCTACGTGAATGATGTATGCTAATCGATATGCTTTCGAATTGCAGTGGCAACAACAGCTGAATTACCTTTACGAAACTGGTTACACGATATCGTTGGTGGCGTTGCTCATATCTCTGGGAATTCTCACGTACTTTCGGTAAGTCGGATGATCGCTAAAATATTCATGTTTTATTCGTGCTCTCGTTTGCCTGACGTTCTGTACGTGAGGCGCTAACGTTAAGCTATAAATCGGTGGCCACTCGGCACTCAACTATACAATCCAACGAATTAAGCTCGCGAAGCTCAAGCTCCATTAGGAAGCTGCTCACACGGATAATTTTATTTAACGAGCCAGTGTTGTCAGTAGTATTGTGCTCTATGCTGGAAACGTGAAATTTAATTCCATTTTTAATTTGGCGATATTTATTAGGACACTTTTATCCGCATTAAAACGTTACAGAATTTTCTATGACAGCTATGCTCAACCTACTGTACTGCTTCAAATTTTTCAGAAAGTTGTCTGATCCGTAAACATTTTTTCTTTTTTCCTGACGTGCTCGAATCCATGAGCGCGAAACGATTGGATTCCGGGAGTTCAGTCGAACGGATAAAATTCCAAGAAACGCGATTTCTGGAATTTCATCATCTCAAAATTCATAATGTCAAAGAGAGTTTCCCCTCTGCCAACTCTAGGCAAGTAGTCATACAAAATTTGGTGAAAGCTTTAAAACGTGGTTTTCGAACAATTTGTCGAAACTTATTCACCAAATCGTCACCGTTGCGTATCGTCAACATGACAATTCCATTAGTTACACGTTGATGAGATTGCATTTTGGGCGACGCGTGCACAAAAGCTGATCCATATTCATGCAATACACACAATGCGCAACAGCTGACTCAATGAGTGTGGGTATGTGTTCATACATAAACGAATTTTGCAGATCGCTGAGGTGCGCGAGAATCACGCTGCATATGAATCTCTTCGCATCGTTCGCCGTCAACAATGCACTGTGGTTAATTTGGTACGGTTCCGTCGTTGCCAATGCCCAGCTACTCCTACACAATGGCGTAAGTTTACACATATCACGTATTTCACTGATTATACATATTTTTATTATTACATTACTTTCTTTATGAGTATCACTAAGTACCTTATAATTCGGATTGTCGAATGAGCAAGTACTTGGTTGAGAAAATTTATCGAGTGATATTGAAAAGTACAGAAATAATTCAATCGGTATTGTATTCTCTGAAAACGAGTCGTGTTAAGTATTTGCTTCATGGGACAATTGCCGACTTTTTTTTGTCACGTTAAAAATGTAAATGTTGCAGTTCATGTGCCGTTTTCTTCATGTGATACTTCAATACTTCCTATTGACGAATTACGCGTGGATGCTGTGCGAGGGTTTTTACCTGCACACATTGCTTGTTAGCGCTTTCACGAGCGAGCATAAATTGGTCAAGTGGCTAATGGTTCTTGGTTGGTCGATACCCGCAGTCATCGTCACCGTCTACGCTTCACTTAGAGCAACCAGTGACGATCCTATTGACTTGCTACAGTAAGTATTTTACTAGAAAAGAAAATATATACCTTGGCATTTATTTCATCACTTGCTGTATGATTTCTTTGTGATTTGTACACAAAGTGTTTTGTTTAGTTCACAATTTGTGTTCACTGTGTAGGTGCTATATACTTGTTTTTTGTGTGAATGACGATTTTAAAAGAACTTGGGTTTGTTCTCTTTTAAAAGACGGCGTTGCTAACAAACTTACTGATAATACATTAATTAAAATCCACTAATACATATTTTTAATGTTAATACAATAAATATCTTTCAATTTAAAATCAGCAAATGATTTCAATGTAGGTATTTCGAAACACAATGGTAGCAGAGTATCTTTTGTACAATTAAGCTAAAACAAACTTATATATGTAGCGCCTCATCTTCTCTGGCTGTACAGCTCACTCAAAGAGCTCGTAATCAAAAAATAGGTTGTTGCTATATTCACGGAAGAGACAAACTTGCCTTGCGATTGGTATAACGTCTTTTGAAAGTTAATTTTCATAATCAATGACAATTTATTGAATTTACTGATAATTGACTGGAAAAAGAAAGCAAAAAGCTGTACTACGCATACACCTATATTCACATACATAAACATGTACACACAACAAAAATAGACAATGAGATTCGTCGATCGTCGAGCTATGTGTATGCAAAAACTGAGAAACTGACAAATCAAATTATGCACTCACTAGGGGCTAATGTACATATACGTAGAATGAGAGAGAGAGAGAGAGAGAGAGAGAGAAGGGGTGATGCGTTATATATGCACTACGCACGTATGTAAGGTCAGTTTTAATGGAAGCGGTCGAACGAGTAATTAAATCTGGCTAGTGTAACTTCACGTGTCCAGAATATATATATACACATGCTTTCAAACAGCTTCTCAACGTTTAACAGATTAAGGGATTATTGGTTTTTGATCATATTACATAATTTCGAAATGATTTATTTTTATTGTTTCTTTTTCAATATTATTATACATAAAAACTTACTTATAATTGACTGTTTAAATTTATTTAGTATATTGATAATTGTTTTTCATTGTTATATTATTCGTAATATTCAAAGAAAACCAAATAATGCTATAATTAAAATATATTTAATGGTCTAATAAAACGGTCCATAAATACAAGCTTATTCAGATATGGCTTCGATTTTTGATGCATAAAAAACTTTTAAAAAAGAAGGAGAAGAAGAAGGAATCGTAACATTCATCGCGAATATGATACTTTCGATTGAGTCAGTAGCCAATAAAATAAAACATTGAAAATGTCCTGTAATAAAAGTGAAATCTTCTGCCACACATAGATGCTGGATTAACGAAGGCAACTATATGGTCGTATTGGTCTATCCAGTTTGCGTGTCGACGCTACTAAACTTACTGTTCCTGTGCAACATCGTACGAGTGTTACTTACCAAGCTAAGGGCTGGTCCAGCCATTGGTTCGCAAGCGCCCTCGAGATCTATGCTACAAGCCTTCCGGTAGGTTGAATAAAAAAAATTCGCATCGTTTTTCATTGAACTTTGCAGTTGTTGTTAAAGTTTGCTTAGTTATTATGAATTAGCTTGCTTTGATTGTTAATATTATAATGAAAGAGGTGTTTCTTTAGAGACCTATTTTAAAGTATGATGCATATTAACCGACTTTGCTACTTATTTATTTAACGTAGTGTCTTGAACGTTTTGAGGTACATTTATCACGTAAACTTTCGAATTCGTTCAATCAAGCTCTATTTTTTCGAAGACCAAAATTTCTAATTGGATTTTCTTTAGAAAAAGCAACTGAAAATTACAATGCAACTGACGATTAGACTGACTATAATAAAATTAAATGAAAAATAAAAGTAGATCATCTATAATATGCTTGTTTTAATCGGCAATGCAGTATCAAATGCAAACTGATGAATTTGATAGACGAAATAAACGGAAATTAATAATAAGTACAGCATCTTTGCACATTTTCACTAGTAAAACCACGATCGACGCTCAAAGTAATACATTGTACGTATAATTCAGCTGAAAACAAACAATATCAATGATTTGTAAATGCATACAGAGCAACACTGCTGTTGGTTCCACTACTGGGTCTACACTACTTGGTCATTCCGTTTCGACCAGAGAAAGGACACCCGTGGGAGTATGCTTATGGTGTGATATCAGCCATAACGGCGTCGTTCCAAGTAAGTCACTTGCATATATACACACACACACACACACACACACACACACACACAACATCTGACGTTTCTAGGAAACTTTCGTGCACTTAACCCCCAGACTGTACTATCGTTTATGTCAACGAAGCGTTGCAGCTTGCTCGAGATTCGCTTTAACAATCTACATAAATTTTCTATACTTACTTTTTTTGATGTCATCGTTGATTTGTGAAAATATTTACGAAGGAAAAACTTTTTTTTCCTTTTTCATCGCGCTCTTCCAGCCCGTTAATTTTCTCTTCCACCTACTTGAACTCCACCCGCGCGAACGTCGCCATCGAGTTTGGATTTTAGAGGGAATTCAAATTAGTCTTTACGGAAAAAGAGTGAGAAAGAGAGAGAGAGAGAGAGAGAGAGAGAGAGAGAGAGAGAGAAGGAAAAGTTTTTCACTCTTTAAACTTTATAAACTCACGTTTTCATTTTTCAGGGACTCTGCGTGGCTATACTCTTCTGTTTCTGCAACGGTGAGGTAAAAAGTTCATTCAATTAATAACTTCTTTTTTTTATTATATTTATTATTTATTTACGCAGTGAATGTTGTTTAATTACATACCTCGTAAATGTTACAGGTGATTGCGCAGTTCAAGCGCAAGTGGGAAGGCACGGCGTTCGCGCGCAAACGTGCCAACTCCTGCACGGCAACAACAGTATCGGTAAAAAGCAAAGCTCCTTTATTCCACTGTTTTTTTTTCATCAACGCATCTCGCTTGTTTATTTCGTTCGTAGCCATCTGTCTCTATCTCTTTTCGAAAATAACACAAAGCTTTAATGTTGTTTTGCATATTGATGTTCAACTAATTGCGTGATTTCATTTGTTTCTTTTGCTTTGTAGTTTGAGCGCTTATCACTGCTGGCTGGTGCAGTCACAAAAAAGTGAACGATTAAAGCTTCTTCTCATCCCATTATCTTTCTTGCTTCTTCTCTGCTTGCTCTTGGCTAAACACTCTTTCTTTAAAGCTTTCTTGGAAGCTTGACTGGTGATCCTGGAGAACGTAGCGTATACTTACTCAGTGGCTGTACTTCATAACGAATGCATTTATTCAATTTATCTAACTCATATAGCAATATACTTAATGTAAAATCAATTGAGTCTTTATCTAAATATATCAATAAATACAATATGCTTGAACATTCAATTTCTTTCGATCACTCTACTTTCGACAGCAGATTGAACTAGTTGTATTTGTTGTTCATCAGTAGACAGCGATTGTTCATGTTGGTATTTTTGTCATTCTTCGTCGTACGACTTAGAAGATCAAATTAACGAAATAATTTTGAAAAACAGCACACAGGTACGCGCCAGAAATAACATAGACGCAAGCTACACATGCATCGCTTTTGCTGCACCGCTAAGCATTTAGAGAACAAAAAAAAAGACAAACAAAGTAGAACGAAAAAAATGCTTCTATGTGGCCACTACAGCGACACCTTGCCATGAGGTCCATATCGATGTCGCTTCGCGACTCGTCAATGGTGCGATGCGGACGTCTATATTATGTATATCGATGTGTTTTGTTGAGTATATTGACCCTGTATTTCATAGTGACACCATTGCACTTGTGTTCGGCAATGGACTAACTAACAATTTAATGCAATTAACATTTTGTTTGTTTGTACTTAGAATTAACCATTCGAGTTATATAATCAAAATTTTGACAAAATGATCTAAGAGTAGTCGGTTTAAAGCAAAGCGAGGGAAGTAAGTCAATGTTAAGTCAGACTAGAAAAAGAGCCATGAAACTACTCTTAGACCAAATAACAATCAGAATAATTGTCGAAGAAAAAAAAACAGAAAGTAAAAAGTTTGTGAGTCCGTATCGCGCCAATGGCAGCCGTCCGAGTCGAGTCCATTGTGGGGTGTTGACTGTTGCAGTTTGTCCGCTCGACCGCAGGTCCGATGGCGGGAGAGGAGAAGGTATGACTATCAGTCGGCGCCCTTGGCCGATCCACGAGACGACCACAACAACAGCTGCAACAACATCAGTACCAGATTCGCCGTTAATAAGCATCACGACGATGTCACGAATGCAACGGTAGCATCAGTGACGGAGGCTAACGACGACGACGGTTACGAGCCGCAACAACCACTCACAATCATCGCGACTAGCAATGGCGCCAATCATTCCACATCCCCACGACTTCGAACCAATGATCATCATCTGCTACCCAACAACAATCATCATCATCATCATTATCATCAATCTCAGTGTTAACGAACATGTGTGTGTTTGTTCACTGAAGTTCCTGGATGATATTGAATTTTTTTATCTTTTCAGATGTTGACCATGAACCGATTTTGTGATCAAATATTGTTTTCCCTTCCTTCGTATACTGTCGTTCCAATTTTCTGTAGATTTTACTGTTTTTTTTATTTCATTTTATTCAAATAAACCTTTCATTTGCTGTATTACAGTAAAAAGTGATCAGTTTGATATTACGACTTTTATTTAATTCTTTTAGGCTTACACTAGGATATGTAATCAGTATATTTCGTAAACATAGGCACTTAAAACATAAATACGGGGGTATTTACTACGACTAACGATTATTACGATATTTCAAAACACTATTGATTTAGTAATCATCGTTAAACAATCAGATGTTAATTATTATATATTTCTATGGACAATAGCATAAATCCAATGGTTTATAGTAAAGGCCGTGCACCTAAAATGAATTAAAAATGTAGAAAATTGAAAAATGTTTACTATAAAATGTCACAACAAGTTACCTTATTTTCACATTATAAAAAGAATTACGTTGTAAACTTTCTAAAACTTGTTGCAAAATAATAATGATGTATTATGAGTGATCGATTTTCGATTATAGAGTTATATTTATACTCTGGACATGTTCATGAAATTATTGCTAAAAAACGTTTGTAAAAAAAAACTATGATATTAATATTACGAACGAAACTATAAAAAAATAATACTGTTAAAATTAAATATTAGGAGATTAAAGTTGAAAAGTCTTGGTTTGTACATTCAAGTTCATTTGTATATAGTTAATAAATAAGTCGATGAACAACATTTTTTACTTTTAAAAAAATGTTTATAATTGTAAGAATTCCAACGAGTCTTGTTCCACAAGATGACTGCCAA
The DNA here is from genome assembly GCA_030064505.1 of Chouioia cunea. NCBI lineage: Eukaryota > Metazoa > Arthropoda > Insecta > Hymenoptera > Eulophidae > Chouioia > Chouioia cunea. Next base: position 22,660,618 of record JAOPFQ010000004.1, read on the forward strand.
ACAGTCAGCAACTGATGTAATGGTTCTAAAACAATGTTATATGTGGGTTATATTTAAATGTATATAGTAATAATCATTGAAATTTATATTAGAAGTAAGATCTTTTCTTCAAAACGTTATATCGCATGTTCGCCTTTGTTGAACCAAATGTCGGTGATTGGAGCGAAATATAATACCAATAATGAGGAAACTTGATATACACACAAAAAATCAATCGTAGATGCTATTTTGTTCTGTAATTAAAAGAAACTATACGTACACTTTGGTACTTAGACGCAAAACCAAAAAATGAAATATTTTGTTATCTATTTTTCTCCAAATAAACTATTTCTACAGAAGTGTATATAAAATAATTATGAGTGATTTCAAGTAGTGAACAACTCTGTGTAAAAAGTATGTTAAACGTTAAATCATAATTGTATGGGGAAAATAAATCACTTAATACCATATCTTATAGAAAATAAACTTCAAAAAGTGCAAAGTTTAGTTTTGGTATCACATTAAATAACTTTATATTTCATACAATGTAACCGATCTGTATTTCGTATGTATCTTGTACAATATATCATTTAAGAACAGCGCTCACAGAGGCATGAGTATTTTATATAGAATAAATGATTCGTGAACTTTAATGTTATAAAAAGGCAATTTCGATTTAGGCTATTTCAATAATGTTCAATTACAATTAATTTTTTTAAAAGATAGAGCATCGTTAAACCTTTTTTTCCAGTATTATAAAAACTATAAATGTACGTCTTTATTATAAAATATAGTCAACGTAAACGTTTATTTTTTTAAATATAAAAGTTGGAAACTAGTTGAAAACTTTAAGGATTATTTAGATGTGCGAAACTTCTAAATAATAAAAAGTTCAATGAAATGCCTTCAGAAATATCTCATCAAATTATTTTCATAAAAAAATCGTAGTGCTGAAGTAGAGCATTCTTTAGAAATGACTATTCATTTGTTGACCTGTTTGATTAAGTAGAAAGTACACAAATATTGATAAGTAAGTTTCGTTGTTTGTAAGCTCATTTCGATGCCAATGCGAGAAACTACATTGATCCTCACGTGAACGTTTGCTAAGTTCGCATGAGGATAATAGATGCCTCTCTCACATGCATCGAACAACCGTATTTGTTGACACGACGCTCAAAAAACTAGATTTTAACGCATACGATAGTGCGCAAAAACGGTTTCGGTCATAGAGTGTGAAACATTAATTTTACCCATAGCAAATCTAGTTATGCCTATATATTTTACGAATATCGTGTAATCAACGAAAAATGTACGTAAACATAAATCTTGATATTTATTAAAGTCTTAAGAAGTAACAAAAATACGTTCGATGTATTTTCGCAAGCTGAAAAGAAGCTTATTTATCGAAGTTAGATAGTAAGGTGCGTTTTTCCAAAATCACATTTTAGAATAAAATGGCTTTATATTGTAAAAATAACAATGCTCCTTGTTATATGGCACAAAGTAGTCTGTAAATAACAATCTTTGTATACGAAATGAAGTATATGTGGATAATATAAGGATGTTATGCAAAAGATGTGCTGAAAAGCAAATCATGATATGTACATGTGTTTAGAAAAACAAAAATAGATACTGTTATTACTTACTTATTTTGTTACTATTATTTCAATATTTCATAAAAAAATATTAAACTTTAATGTCTATAAAAAACATAAAAATTTAATGTTCGTAAAAAAAGATACAAAAAATACATATTAAGTAAAGATTTATCAATTCACAGATAAAATACATTTTTAATATTTTACTCTCATATACCACAAATTAGAAATAAAATACCTATAAAACACTATTGAATAAGTTAAGTTTGCTGCCGATAACAATTTACATACTCGCATATCGTAACAAAGAGATATATATATACACACTTTAACTAGCACTCTCAAAAGTTTGTAACTGACATTTGTAAACTTCAACACGATGAGATAAAAATATAAATACATTCAAGTATCACGCTTTTTATAAAAATTTACGAAACCTTTTTAGGTTTCCTTTTTTTAAGGCCATACAAGATTTGCGATTCTCGGTAAAGTTAGTGCAATAATTATACTAGATAAGAGATTCACGCTGTGATTATCAAGAATTTGTCTGCCACTTATATGCTTTACTCCTTTTCCTGGTCTCTCTACGATAATACCTTTTTCATTCATACCTAGAAAGAAATTATTTATGAGTTCACTAGTTCAAAAGAAAAGAAAAATTCTAGTCAGATCAGTGATTTACCCGAGTATTGTAGAGTAGCTCCTAAAATAGAATCAACAATACTTCCTAACAGACCTCCAATGCCACCAAGGACTATAATAGGCCACTGAGGAGCTGATAGCTCAAGAACAGCACTATCAACAGTGTACAACACGGTGATGTAATGGAATAAGCCCACTACTAATCCACCGAGAGCCGAAACTAAGAGTCCTACCCAAGAAACTCCACCATTTGTGCCTAAAAGAAAATAATACCTATCACAATAATCCCATACATTAAATAAAGCTCTGCGTTCTAGTAATGGATCATAAAAAAGTTATACATAGTACACAGAATGTTGAAAATATTGTCTTTACCTCTAGGTACTCGCCTTCTTGTTGTAATAAGGAATGGATCAGAATTCCCTACTACAGTGCCAATTTCAGAAGCCCAGGTATCACCGTTACAACAAGCCATAGCACCTTGAATTTATAAATGAAAAGTACTTAAAATCTCAATGTTATTTATTCGTTATTGGCCAATCAAAAATTAAATCACCTACCCATAATACCCATAGACAACCATGAACTTCTATAATCTTTATCAAAATCAATAGGTCTCTCACCACAGCCTACATCTAATAAATACAAAATAGCTAATTGTGCTGCTGTTCCTCCATTGCATAGTACTTGAATCCAATTTCTTCTACCTCCTTCTTTAAGTTCTTCTATCTTCTCTTTTCTGTTTAGCCGAAATTTTGATACTTTAGATGATGTAAAGAAGAAAGCCATCAAACAAGCTACATGGGCCAGACTTGTTAATGTTAAAATAAAGCCCATAAGAAAACCTGTGGTAAACAAGTTATCATGAAATAAAATATGGATCTAAAATCCTAGCTTGATAAGATATTATATATAGATAGTATACCTAAAAATGCTCCAGTCTTATTGATACTGTTTCGTCTTAGACCCCATAGCGCACTTAGTATAGGAATTAAAAATGCAGCTAGCCATCTCCATGGAGATATGACACTGTAGTCTAATACAAATTATACTTATTATAAATGATTTGTTAAAAAATATGTAAATTTTCCACATAAGAACTGCAAATATTTGCATTAAATCAATTAATGCAAATAATGTGAACAGCCAGAATGTGATAATTAGAAAAATTAGATGTAAAAATTCATGGCAGCAAAGAATACAATAATAATTTACTAGTATATTAACCATTTATGTGCATTGTACAGTTATATACAGTACACACTTTTTACGAATTATTCAGTTTGAATACATACCCAACATTTTATCAATCACAATTGTCCAGGCAAGGTTATTCAAAGTAATTTTAATAACTCTTTTATGTTTTAGCGATGAATCGTAAAAACTTAGACATTAGTAGTTTCAGAAAATGTTTAAGGACAGTTATACAAATCTGACACATATATAATAATAATTCACGCGATATATCGTTTGGAAAAAACCAAAGTCATATTGCGTACTAAGCACTTTCACAAAATCTTGAATGAAAAAGTAGCCAGCTCCGACGAGAAAGTTTATAAACAGGATCTCCAAAATCGTAACTTGAAGGTTAGGTGAGGTGAAAGGTAAAAGTGGAAAAATAAAAAACTTAAAAAAATATCTCACCGTCGCTATTCTGATCAGAGCTCGTTGAGAACAACGAGTATGCCACGTTGATTGTCCAAAACAACATGGACAGAGGAATAGCGATAGCACTAAGGAGTACAGGAACCAAATAGGTTGTATTCCCATGATGATTCTCTTGGTTGTTATCCATCGTTTACTTTAAAAACGATTTGATTTGCAATCTTCACCGGCACTCAATTCAAACAGCAAACGTTATGATCGTTAGAAGCGTCATTCAACCGATGATTAAAGTCTCTGCGAATCAAGATAGGCAAATCTTTCTACGCGGGCAAACTGGGCGAGACTGTGCGCGCTCGCCAAATAATCATCAACACGTTTACATTAACTTTCACAAATGCACGAGTATGCGTAGCAGCGCTTATATGTATGCAAGCGCTCATTGCGATGCCGTGTATAATGTACGAATGAACAGCCGGCAAAAATAGTAAATATTTATCGTTCGCTTTTTTTATTTCTCGATATAAAGCATCAGCTAATAAATAGAGATTGTTATCTTCAAAGCCGAATCCTCCTCGAATGAATTTTATTCAAACTCTACTTATTGCTTATAAAGCATGCACAATACTTACCTTGGCATATGACATACACGATACTTATCTTGACAGCTTGTTTTGCGACGCTAAAATATGACACATGATGCATAATTATGCGTATTTTCATTTTTAAGATTATAATTTCATTGGCATACATCACAAGTACGGTTGTACAAGTTACAGAAGGATGAATAAAATGTGTAGACAGATTTAAATTAAAACGATGTAAATTTAATGAAAGCTCCAAAGATTACATTGACATATATTTACATAGAAAACTGAAAATTTTCATCAAGTATGACAATAAATGAAAAAGAATAATAACTCCTGCGAGCTAGGGACTCTGTGACCGACGATGTCGTACTATATACAAGTACAAAATTTTCGCATGAAGTCACTCAAAACCGAAATTTACTCTGAGTGGATTTTGGTCAAGGGATGTGATTTCTGTGCTGACGAATTGCGAATTGCAGTTCATTCATAACAATGCTTCTTAAACTATAATTCGCAGTACAATAACAAAATTTGTGAAAATATTTCGTATTCTTTGCACGTAATCAATCTTATCAACTTTTCATACAGTTGTCGAAAAGTAAAATTTAAGAGCTTGCAACATTATCGGAAAACTTGTCAAATTATCTCGGCACAAGTGTAGCGCGACATCGCGCATAATCGCAGGTATGCATCTACAAAAATATTTCTATCGTGATTTCATTTACGCATCAACAATATTTTTTTCAAGTATGAAGTTTCAACATTTTTAAGTCATAGAAAAATCTTTCGTTTTAAGCGCAGTACAAAAGTTATATAAACTTCAAATTTTTATTCATATCTTTTTAATGTTTTTTTTTTTACTTGACTATTAAATCTTGTCATTTATAATTATCGTGTCCAGCTCGCTTTCTAGAGAAAATAACAAAACTTAAAAGTTATTACCACTCAGCAGTAATCTCTAACTTAAATATTACAAAAGTGATAGTTTCATGTAATAACATTACTAGGTTTATATATTATAACTTTAATCTTCATTTATCATACCATGAAATATGTTTTAGAAAATGGTTAAAGTTGACTATGACACTCTCATTTCCTCGAGAAAAGAAGCAAGTATATCAGTTCTTATTTTTAGCGTATAATCGAAATATTTGTTACAATTTCACATTAACTTGTAGAGCGTTTTTTTTTATACATTAGTTTTTTCTATAACACGACTTCATATTTAACTTCTTAATAGTCATTAAATAATTAAAGTAAAATTTTAATCTTCGTTTTATTATTATCAAACCATCATTCGCCACGCGTTATCAGAGTTGCGTTACGTCGATTTCGAATTATACACTTACGAAATCAGTAATGCGGAATATTGTGACAACGAAACCAATTTTAACACTTTATCAGCCTTAATTTATAGTTTTCTCTAAGAAGTTTTGTAAAAAATTGCTTTAATATACGGAGTTTTTTTCTGTTTATTATCGTGCGATAAAACATGCTTTCATTAATAATATTATTAATCATATCTTAATTTGCATGATATTATTAAAGTTAGGTATTCCTGAATGTACAAAACTACTTCAAAAATATGATTATTGGAATTTTATATAATGACGAGATTATCCGTTAAATATTGAATTACAGAAGTAATTTTTTAAGATAGAAAAAAATATTGTTGTACACTTTTTTTAAATAATCGATATAATTTTAATTTTACGTTAATTTTAATATCAATAGACCAATAGAACATTTCAAATAAAGAAGATTTGAATTGATTACTACGAATTTCAAAAAATGAATAACGATTTTAAATTGTTAATTATTAAATGAATGCATATATACTGACTTTAAAGAAAAAATGTACACACTTATCATTATCGCTGCAAAATTAAACAGATTTTTTTATTTTCGCAGTAGTTTTGATTGTAAATCCTAGTCTCCTATTGCAAGCTATTTTCTCGCATTCTTCACGTAAAATTGTAAAATACATAAATAAACTACATTTAACCTTGTCACACTATTAACGCAAAGAGCTAGAAACTATTTGATATAACTAATTGAATATTATAAATATATAATAGTCGAAGATATTAATGTTACAATATTTACAATCTTGAGTTTTAGTCTACATTAGCCTGCACAAAACGAATCCTGTTTAAAAAATTTTCGTTGCAAAATGTCTTTAACCATCCTTTCATTCAATCTACACAAGTGTCTCCTTTGACAGCAATGACATGAAGATATTTCGACAATTTATTTTTTAAGCTCTGCTCTATTTTTACTCGAAATTTTTCAGTTTTATCAATCATTTTAGATGGATACTTTGCCGAACCAAAATAAAATTCAAGCCTCAAGAATGTTGATTTAATGAGGGCAAAATGCTGATGTATAAAATTACTTGATGACTATAAGGAGCACTCCGTTCATGATCTGTACGGAAAAATGACATATTTGAATGGTAACTAAGTAAGAGAAATCGGTACTAAGATACATTCACTAGTGTTAAGAAAAATTGTTGTAATACATTAATTGTTTAATAAGTTTTAAAGTAATCCTTTAAAACATTTCAATCCCTGAATTATTTAAAATTGTTTGAATATTGATTGTTATAATACGATATATTTTTACCTATAATTATTCATACTTTGAATAGTATAACCATGTATAATGACATTAATTGTTCCAATAAATCTATTTATAAAAATCTATACTTGTTTCTTCTACTTAGATACGAATTCTCATTTATTTTATCCGTAAGCTCAATAAAAATTGATTGGCAATGGTACAATCATTTTTCTTTGAGATTAACTAGAGAAAAGACCAGGCCGTGACCAGGAGTAATCAGCTTTAAACTACGTTAATATCGAAATAAGTACAAAAAAATGTGATCGGCAGGTTTCTAAGCAACAAACTGTACCGATAGTTTAGCAAGTAATTTATAATGAATAAATTTTGAAGAGCCTTAGCATGGATATGATAAGTTATTATAAATTGCAAATGTTTTGAACACGAACGTGGTAATTTATGAAAAATAAATCCACTTATCACGTATTTGGAATAGCAAACCAAGTAGTCAAGATACTGTCAAGGAGGTATTTCTGGTGTTAAACATTTTTCAAATGCAAAGTGTGTGCAAGTAGTAACTATTTTAGACTTAAATGAATTTTTGACAGCCTTCATATGTTTCTATTACATTTCATGTTAAAAATTGAACTCTAATCCAACCTATTGGTACAGGATGAACAGCTTATTATTTTTATAAAAATTATTATTTGATAATGTAAACAAGAACGTCTTCCGAATACTTGATGCTTCTAATAAACGCTTACTATAGAATAAAGATACTTGAACACACATCGGTTTACCAATAAAAATTTTTAACACAGTATTACAGTTTCGACAGCAGCTTGCTCTATGAAAATTTACTTTCAATCTCAAATGCATTAAACATTATTAAATGACACAACATGGTCTCTCCAGAATTATCAATAAAAAATGTAATAAAATAAACGAAAGAAAAACAAGCGACAAATCGCCAAAGACCGAAAAGACGGCGAAACAATTGATTCAGTTCATAATTAGCGGGCATAATTAGTTATACAGAAATCCTGTACTCACAAATCACAAAAACCGTTTCTTTTTAGCACTCAGCGTCAATACTCATTCGCAAATCTCTCATACTCATGTCACGTACCTAAATCTCCTTTTGACTATCGTGCCGATGTCAAACGGAGAAAGCAACTATCAAAGTTTAGACTTAGATTCACGCGATGAGTGGAACATCCTGTTGAACTATTTCTTCGAGAGGTACAGACTCTGCCAGTCCTCGCGCTATTAGTTCATCTGCTAAAGATATAACCTGTAAACATCAATGTACATGTAGAATTCTATTTGGAGTAAAAAATAATTCAAGTAATGTGATGGGTTGTTTCAGTAATAATAAGTTGTCTATCAAAGAAAATTAAGTCCACTACTTTCTTTTAAAGAACATCATTTTACCGCAGTTTTGCAGTGCTTATAAAAAAAGTTAATTAACAAAATTCAACTTACGCCATGTTTATGAATATTAAAGTATAGGTTTATAAAGGTGCTGCAGTCGACGTAGCCTATAATTTGTGCTTGACCTACGATGCCACTGCAAATTTGCGCTACTACATCATATGCTTCTTTACTCCACTCTCCTATAACAAAAGGGACCAATTGAAACATGCTAACATTTTTCCTTAATATTGTAACATTGTAACAAGAAATAGAAGTATAATTACCATCTTTTGGCTGAATATTAGCTAGAAATACTTCAATGGCTTGGAACGGTAACGTGAGGAAATCCGATCGTATTTTCCTCATATCTGTATTATTGAACATCCAATAACCACCATGGTCGACCATACGGACCATCGTTTGCTCGCCGTTTGGATCTGGGTTTTCAATCAGTACCCTGACCCATTTGTCAAACCACTTTGCTACGACAATCATTCCTTCTGCAAAGTGTGACAAGACATTTTTACGTTAATTTAAAATTTGACAATTGTCTTGCAGATAAAATAGATATCTTTTAAATAAAATCAGTTTCGTAAGTTGTCTTTCAAGAACTATTAAGTCCACTACTTTCTTTAAAAAAAGCATCATATGTAATGTTAAAGGAATTAAAAAATTCAAACGTCTTCTAAAGGAAAATACTTACTAGTAAGTTCATCGGGTACGGGGGGCGACTCTACGTTCTCGTAGAGCTGCGTCATTTTATCATCGAGAATTCTGAGCGATGGGAAAGTAGGATGTGTAGGCAACTGAATAAAGAGGTGATTTGGCTTAACAATAAGACTCACGAGGACATCGTTATTGACACCCTCGATCAAAGAGAGCTGCATGAGCTCAGGCACCCATGGCATCTCTTCAGGTATGAGTTCATCGTAATTAATCTGCTCGAGAGTAAGATTAGGATATGCCTTTTCTGGGAAGTTTCGCCGTATAAGTTCTAGTGCCATAACAATGTTGTCGGGAGCACCGTCGATTTGACAGATGTTTAACTCTTGGTCCAATGGGTGATGTTTGACTACGATACTCACTTCTGCCTTCTTGCGTATCTGCGTTAGGAACCTGCCACCTTTGCCAATCAGCTTGCCAACCAATTTTGTTGATATGGCAAATTCATACACTGTCCTGCTATTGTCCTTGCCATGTCCATTAATACTACCACCTACAATTGAATATTGAATCATAAGCCAAAAGTCTCTCAACGATAAACATGATGTAGCGTATTTTGAAAGGTTTCTTTATAAAAGTGTACCTTTTCCACTATCCGTGCTACCTTCGCTCCTAGCTTCATCATTAACACTGCTACCGTCGAGGACACCGGAGACGGGGCTGTGATTAGCCGAGTCTCTTTCGGGTAACACCAGTTTCTTTTTGTCATCGATCACTGGTTTGTCATCACAATTCTTGAAATCCGATTGCATGGTGTTCACCTCGTTATTTGCTACTACGACCTTTGCTTCTTCCTCAATCACGTTTTCAGCAATACTTGAGTTTTTGCTATTGCTCTTGAACTGTTCGGCCGACCTGCTCCTGGACATGTATTCAAAACCGTTCTTTACCGGATTACTCCCCAATTGGATTTCCTTTATTTCGGATGTGTCCGTATCCTCGACGTCGTCGTACCAATGCATATCCGCGATCGGACAGTCTACAGATTTGCAAGGCAAGATGGGTATCGATTGGGAGCTTGATCTACTTGATCTACTTGATCTACGATTTGGTATGTCAACGCTTTCGCTTCTTCTGGGACTGGGGCTGCGCAAACGAAGAAATTCATTAGGGTTCTCTTTTAGCGCACTTTACACAACGTTGATATTAGAACGTTTTCCTTCAATAATCTATCATATTTTTCATAATACACAAATTAATTTTCTTGGTTGTTAAAGACAATAACTTGTAGTTAAGATTTGCATATGATACTACTAAATATTACGAAATTAGAAGTAGAAATCCATCGACTGACTGAAGAATTGATCGAAATCAATTCAACAACAAATGTACAATAAACAAAAGATCGATATAATTAGAATACATTGAATGAAATGAAAGCAACACATGATAGATTTCGCGACTGAGGAAAAAACGTGATACAAAGTCATATTCATGACGGACATAAAATCTGTAAAACGAACCTGATAACCTCGTCAACAGGCGTACTAGCCGAGGCGTTGAGCGAGAATGAATCGTCAGTGTGTATGCCAGAATCGCAAAGATTACCAGTGGCCTTTGGTGTACTACCTTTGCTGTCAGCTTTCAACTCCGGTTGTCCACCTGGATCAACTCGGTCCGCGCGTCGACGTTTGTACCATAAAAGACCAATAATTAAGGCGATCGTGGGAAAGCTCCACTTCACCAGTTGCACTTGACCGAAAGACATGATTCTTGTCCACGGTTGATTCCGTTACTCAAGCTTTCAAAAATCTGTAAAATTAAACGACAACCATATGTTTCAATATACTCATCGTCTTTAATTTCAATATTGGTGAGCATCAGTATCGCTTATCAGTTAAGCCACCGTTCAATCGCTACGCACGATGACATAATTAACACAAATAGAGTTTATAATCCAGAAACGAACCGGTAGATATTATATGAGTTTGTTTTCGAATAGCCTAAATGTGAAGAGAAGAATAAAACGTGTTCGTTTTATCGCAAGAGGCGCAAAAAGCCCGGAATATAAACGTTTGTAACCTTCAGGTTGCGTCACGATGCCGCGAGTTTTGAGAGTCAAAGGAGCGCTGAGGACACATTTGCCGGATGAAAGAAAAAGTTACGACATGGTCAGGCATGCGTGTAAAAGCCTGATATATAACGCTTTTTTCATTTTGCAAATGTGTCATTCACCCAGAGTGCGTACTAATAATTTACGGAAGAAGTTTTTTACGTCCGGGATAATGAATATTCAAGCTTTATTGACTAGAAAAGAAAATAAACTACCATTCCTAACAAGTGTATTAGCATATTATGAAAAGTCCTGATTCATTAATTCTTTTATTTATACACCGAGGATTTGTAAAATCTAACTTCTATAACGCTCAACCTCTCAACATAAAATTTTAATTTGTAACGATGAATCACAATTGTTATTCAGTCAAAAGTAAATCAGTCGGTCTCGCTTTCGCACAATTTGACAATAGGAACTTCTAACGAGTTACACTTTGTAAATTAGGTCAAACTCGCTGCAACAATGAACGCCACACTTTAAACCTATTGCTTAGGGTTATTTACGTTGAGTTGCGTATACTGTTTATTTAGCGTGGACAACGTGAGTTCAAACAGTAAAATTTCCTTATTTTGAATGTTAATTAGGAAGATACCGTTAATTACAGTTTTGACGTTCTAAGAACTTAGCAACGTTGCTTTTATTCGAATGGTAGAAAAAAGACTATTACAATTCCACCAAAAAAATTAAATAGAATCATTTCTACAACCAATATTATCTTGGAAATACCACTTTCAACAAACTGACTGTATCCACACAAAATACAATTCGAAAATATTTTTTAATCATTTGAAAACAGATTAATAAGTTTGAAAATATTATTTAAAAAATGGTTTCATATATGATGTCATATGTTGTCGATTAAAAAAACCAAATGGTGTTACTAACTTCTTTTTCTTTACATGTAAATTGAATTACTATGAAATATTTTCATTTTAATACAGTAAAAACAAATGTTTAGTTTGTAAAGAAGTGTAAAATTCACAGAGATATCAATTTTTGTCACGCAAAACAAGGAAATAAAAAGTGTTTGTACAATCATATAAACAAATTTATTACTTTTGCAACAAAAGAAAGAAATGTCCTCGAGACATACTGTACTAATTTATTTTTTAAATTTAGAGGATAATTTGTTTTTGTATCATTCATATATTACGATGAGCATCGTCAGCGCAATATATGGTAATACACTTGACTATACCTATCGTTCCGACTCGAGCTACACATTAAACCAACGACGTAACGTTATCTATTTTTTGCTATCTATTTTTTGCTGTTTACCTTGCAGTTTACATTATTGACACAGGTGTCGGCAAATCACGTGTTATCTTGTTATAACTTTTTAATTTGTTTCGCTTGCCTCTCGATAGTCAAGTGATAGGTTTTTCTTTTTTCGATAGAAAGGAATTGACCACGTGATCATTTCAGCTTCGCTTAAATAATTATTTGCTTATTTTAAATCATAGAATATGCATTTTTTATAAATTACGATGAAGAATCAAATATAACATAATCGACCAGTGTGAAATAAGATAGTTATAGAATCCACTATACCACGTGCTGACCGCATGGTTGAAGGGTTTGCGTATATTACATAAACTATTTATAAGAATAAAATGACAATCATCGATCAATTCATAGAATTATTATCCACAACACAAACAACAACGTGTACGTATATCCAACAAAAAATTACGATAAAAATAATGTTAACTAGTCGATCAGATGAGAAATATGTCGCATGAGAGAAAGTATAAACTCCAACAGACACACACACACACACACACACACACACACACACACACACACACACATATAGAATAGAAACAACAGATTTAGCATTGGGACGAAATAAAACATTGATAATTATCCCGGAAGATCCGCTCTGAAATAAGCATGAGATAAAATAAGTGTTCCTCCCATGTGTGCGCGCGTTTGCTTGTGCTATGAGAATGGGGTTCCGGAGAGTTCGGTGCGCGCGCGTGTATGTCGTTCACATATGGCGTCGGACGACACGTGCGTTCATCAGTTTACAAGGCATAGAATTCTCCATTCTATGATCAAAATCTAAAGATTTTACTCGCAAACACTCACCCGAAACAATTCCATTTTTTTTTCTAAAAAATTCCCTTTGAGATTTGCTTTCAAATGACCGGCTCGACGTCACCTCCAAAGACAAATTCAATTTTCTCTTGTTTAAAAAAATGCACTGCTCGGTGTTATCTTCTTTGAACACGTGCAATTAATGACATTAGCAAAATAAGGAAAATTGGAAAACAGAATAAAAGCTGCGAGCGAACATGTAAGTTCACCGGTTGACTTCGGAAAACTGCGTAGCTTGTTGAACAGCACGTGGCTCTTTCCCAAGTACGTGCGAAGTAACTTCTGCGCGCGCAGCTTATACTTTTTTCAAAATCTCTCTCTCTCTCTCTCTCTCCCTCTCTCTTTCTCTTTGTCTCGCTCTCACTCCCTCCGTCTACTGTGCCAGACATATGTAGTAAACTTGACCGTACGGCTATAATGTGATCACGAGTGTGAAACGGTTGGATTTTTTTCTTTCCAAGTGTTATTGTATTTGGGAGTAGTATTGGCAAAGTTTTAGCAGTTCAAGAAAGAGATATAAAGTTCTCCCATTATCTTTTCCAAATTGAATAATCTATGATAACAATATTTAAAAAAAAAAAAAGACGATGATCGAATTTTAGATGGGATAGGTACTTTAAGAAATAAAAGAGGCCAAAAACTGCCATAATGAACGCGCACGTTGTATATCGCGGTAGCCTTTATCGAGAAAGTATATATTCAATGACCATAAACTACATTAGAATACCTGAATATAATAAATATCGCACAGCTCGCAATTGTCATCCGATAACACGCGCCTTTCATATGCTAACGACGATGGTTATATCATACTACGTAACAACGTTATATATGCGATTACAGTGTTTAATCTGACTGCATTGCTAGAGTGATTTCATAAAGTTGTTCCGGTAATTATAATACCAACACGTCCCGTATGACGAAAGAAAAAAAACAATCTCGTTTACAGCGAATAAGGTTGTTAACCTCTGCGTCATATTCGACACAGAACAGGTAAATCGAATAAAATTTACCGGCAAAAAAACACTGATAAACATACAAGCATCTCTATAAACTGACATGCAGGTATATATTGCACGAAAGAAGCGAGTAAAAGGGTAGACAAAAAATCGATGTACGTCGACGTTATCGTCGTCTAGCAGCAGCGAATGACCGAGACGACGACGGTGCACTGCACTTACACTTACACACACACACGCGCGCACATACATACATGCATACATGCATACATACATACATGCTGAGAACGTGAACGCTCTCGGAATGCCGGCTTCGGCGTGGTCGTCGTCGTCGTCGTTGTCAGGTCGATGAAGTAACCGGACGACTACTACTGATGTAAAGCGACGTTGGTATACGAGAACCGAGCGAAAGATTGAACAAAAAAATAGGAGGAGCTGCACTCCGACAAAATGTGGTGGGGAAAGAACGTGTTCGCGTCTGCCGAGAGAGAATTTCGAGTGGATCGTTTTTCTTTTTTTCATGGTATCGAGTTTAGTTTTTTTTCGATTATCTTTTACAATTCGTATTTCATTTACAGCTGTGCTCAAGGGCTTAAAAACGGTGCTAGAGAATCGTTCAGATTTGAATTTATCTTAACGGTATATTGAATCGAAACTAATTTGCAGTTAAAGTGACGTATCGTCTATGTATTTTGAATGACGGTAAAATTACAACTTTTTGGGATACTGTATATTCAATGAATTTATAATGCAATCAACTTTAATGTTTAGCCAAAGTTAATGTAACAATCGTAATGTTGAATAATTACAACACGGCGTGATACAAAATTACGTATGAAAAAATGTTAAAAATTATTTGAATAAGTGTTATATATAGAAACAGCACTGAATGAAGAAACGGCTAAATTCGGCAAGCGAAAACTCAGAGCAGGTTATAGGAAGAATGAGCCTGGGCCTCCGCTCGCCGAAAAGCGTGGAGAATACCGTACTGTGCGTACCGAAAAGTAAAAAGAAAGGAAAGAGACAACATCTGGGAACAGCAAACGCAGGTATAATATAAGTAAGGAACGTTTACTACGGGCAAAGTAAAAAAACGAAAGCGAGAGAGAAAGAGAAACAGATATTCCCCTTTAGACCTTTCCTCTTTATCTTTCCTTTAGCCTTTATCTTGTTTGTTTCTCTGCTACTCTTACTCAGACTAAATATTTTATACAAGCGGAGTTTCACGTTTTGGGTAATAAAGCTCGTTACTAAACACCATTTTCCAAAACGATTTTCAAATGTATTATTCGCTGCAGAGAGAAAGTCCAGCTAAAGCGTGGTTTTCGTTAAACCTAATAAATGTCTTTTATTGTCGGAGATTCTAATTCATGAGCTGCTTTTCCGAACAGATTTCATTTTACAAATGTAGTCGTACGTACTTTTGTAAATGTCTCGAATAACGTTATAATCAAAGGTATTTGCTATGAATTATTTAATTGACATCTTCCTTTAAATTCGCTAGAGACGTTCATAAAGTCGTATAACAATTTACACTGCGACATGTAAAAATTGTCGAATCAATTATTACGACGGGAGGACAAACATAGTTTATTACAATATAGGTGTTATTGCAACGCATTGAATAGTTATCGCTTGGAAGTAATGTTTGAACTAAAGACATTTTTTCAAACAATATTCTCAGTTGATTAACGTATAGTGTAAATAAAATTGACTTCTATTAGTGTAATGAATCAATGTAAGACACTCAATCGTTAGGCAATCAAGACCTAATTTCTAAGCTCCAATACATTTTGAAGATGTTCACGTTGGAAAACAAAAAATTAGGTCACGCTACGACGACGCCTCCTATTAGACTCATAGAAACGCACACAAATATATACGCAGGCGCAAACGAGTCTGAAAGTTTATCGTGTCCTCTAACGAAATCCGACCATGAAGAGAGCTAATGGCGCCCATGTTGATACATACTACATACATAGTACAAGGTACCATTGAGGGATTTCGAAATTTTCTGCACTATATCTTAGTACCCAATAAGACAATGAAAAAGGATATATATATTTTTTTTTATTGTGAAGATTGTTTTTATAAGACGACGGTGTCATGTACAGAGAGACGCAAGGAAACGCTGAGCAATGAATTTCGTTAAGACATACCGAGTTTGTTAGAGAGTAGGCTAGTGTCACATTACGCAAGAACGCAGATTCGATGAAAGAAAGCCTCAAAAACTTGAAATTGTTTTAACCGCGTCAAACACTTTAGGCCCGAGCAGGTGTCACGTTTTTGATAACTCCGAAAAAAGATATTCACTTTCTACTAATACTTCTATGACTAGACTACTTTTCGTAAAATCACTGACAAGATGTTTTGTTTTAACGACTTCATCAGATCTGATCAAAATTAACCGATTTATTCGATTAATTTTGATCGAAATAAACAATCTTGGCGAGGTTGATAGACGAAAATAATTATCAATCAAACGCAATGTAAATCTTACTAATTCAATCTATTCTGATTAGCAACGAAAATAGACTAATAATTTGCGTTCTCAACATTCAAGGTTACACGAAAAAAAAATTTAATTAAAATACGGAACGATATTTATCTCATTGAGCGATAAACAAACAGACTTATCCCCTTGAGGACCAGGGTGACAAACGTATTGTACATTAACACACTAAGTAAACAATAGGTGTCCCCAAAGATTTCATTAATAACAACGCACAAGTTTGGCAGTTTCACCATTTCTGTCGCATCCTCGGTATTCGCGTTTACCTATTAAAAATGCAACAGTAGGAAAAAGATTTAAAAAAATAAGCTTGTTGCATTTTTCTTTTACGTTTACATAATACAACCACTGTTACCGCACTAGTCTTATCAAAAAAAGATTCAATTTTTGACGGTCGATACAAAGTTTCCTCGTATTAATCGCAAATATTTTTAAAATGGTTTGGTTCTTCTTGCTGATGCTGTCACGTAATAGTAATGACATACGATTAAAGCTTGGTCATAAGTTTACGAATGCGACTAACGATGTTTTCAGAGCACAAACTTGTATAATCGGCTTATATACTCTGTTATTTTTCAATTTTCAAGAAGAATCATACAAATTTCACGACGACTCGATAGATCATTGTTGATACATGTCATTCACGACAAACGCGACCTTACCGAAAAATAATTCACGTCTGATACTTTGGCACAATGTTTGACATCAGTATTCAGTGTGCTCGAAACAAAAACAATATATACTCGTACGAGAGTGACAAGCAATTGGACATCTTTAAAAACATATCTTTAAAACTCACATCTTTACAAACTTTCAACTTTGTAGTCTCGAACGAGTTTCATTAACAATCGCAGCAGCTCCCCTATACACAAAAAAAGCAGCTGCTCGTGTGAGAAAAAATACAACCAAGCGCGAGTGACAGTAACAATGGGCGCGAAACATTGCCGAGGAAAACGTAACGGCGGCAGGATGAGCTGTCAACCGTAGAATTCAACATTTCCGAGGAACACTTTCAAAATGTAAATGTTTTGCAGCTGCGCGACAATTGAGTATTCCTCCACGATCAAACAAAAAATAAATAAAATATTAATCGATATGCTCGGTCGACCAACACGTTGAGTTGCTTGGACAAATATGCTGATTCAGTGAATTGGAGTGCGAGTGCATTTTTCGTGAATACAGATACTGTTCACTTACTGATTTACGTATCAATATAAAACCTTGCAAGATAGGTTTGCACGAATAATTGCAACTATCGTAATCAATTTGTAAATATTCCAAAAGAAACGAGATAACGAAATAATACTAACGGGTAAACGTAGTTATATTTTATTTAGATGGACGCAAAAACTAATTCCTGCATATTTTTTAAATTCAAAGAACGTTGTTTCCTTGAAAGAATAATCAGTCACTGATACGTGTGGTTGGAAATAGATCTGATATCTCAAATAAACCGTAACTACTATTCTCACTTAGAAAAGAAAAAGAAAGCGTGTAGATCGAACTGAATAAAATTTGGATATCAATAGAACTCGAAAATCAAAACATACAATCACGTGTACTTACAAAACCTTCAAGGTCCACTTGTCCTGCACCAAAACTCCCCCCTGCCCTCAAAAAAAAAGAAAAAAAAAGACAAAAACAAAAAAAAAGAGAAAATCGGTTACTTGAAGGATTCACCGCACAACTTTAACTCGCTTGCACTTGTAAAACTTGCCCTCCCAGCAAAAATCACACGAATGCGGGCACGTTGTCTGAAAAGACCACGCGTTTAGGTATTAAAGGTCGCAAATGTCGCGGTCAGCAGCCATGAGGGCAGACGCTATAAATCGACGACGCCACACGCGTGCTTGCTTGGGGAGAAATACACAAGCTGCGCTCGAGACGAGAGTCAGAACGCCCGTAGAAGAATGTCCACGGTTCTTACGCACACATGCGCACATACATAAACACATATACACGCGTGTTATTTCCAGATGTCGCGCTCTTGCACGAATAGGGTAATATACGTGCTTTCTATTTTTTCACGCGAAAATAAACGCTGGAAAAGCTTAGATTATTGCCAAGCGATTGGACGTACTGCGAACGTCCATGTTGCCGGCATGCGATACCAGAAAAAATATGTTATTACAACTTGTTTTAGGCGGTTATCTTTCCAAGTACTTGTATGCGCAGCTGGTTTATTGCACTCGCTATGATGTAAAATAAAGTCATAGTGCGAAAAACGATACATATCAAAGAAAAACGTAAGAGCGACACGACGCGCACAACACATAAACGCGTCTACAAATGTCGGGGAGTTATACAGCAAGCGGCATGTTACTCACCGATCAAGAATAACTGCGAAGATGCTTGTCGGATGACTCCGTGGGATTTGTATCCAAGTTTGTTGGTTGATTAACTAACCAAAGGACTCGATACTCGAGTAGGATAATGTTTATTGCTTCCTATAGCCTCCACGTGATTCGGCACCAATGTTTTCTTGGCTTTGCACGAGGGCAATATGGCGGTTCGCATACACCACACGACACCGAGAAATTTCCTCCGGCTCTGCGCGCGCGCATCCAACGTCTCTGGCGACGTTGTCTTTTTCTCTCGACTATTTACAACCATTGCCTGCGATACATACTATAGTATGACAAATTCATACCTCCCGCGCCACCTACAATTGCTTTCTCGTAGCTTAGAGTTTAGCCGGTTTGTCCGATGCACATACGCTTCGTATAGCATGCCGTTTATGTGTGCATAAGTTGTACGACAATTACGTAAGTATACATTTTTTGTCTGTAATGAAAAGGCATATCTCAGAAATATACCCGTTAGCGAAGTGACATCTATCAGAGGGCGTTGACGGTATTTGATGTTTTTAAATTCAAATAGTACTAGTCAATAGCATTTGGCACCACCGTCTTCGTGTGACGTCGAAAAACAACTGCGCGCGCCTAATTCGATTTCTTTTCATTCAATTTAAAATAGTAGAAGTTTATCAAGAGCGAGTACCGCGCGACTAGATCTGGCTAAATGGAAGAATGGATTAAAATCACCAACTACGTACTTCTTTCGTACCAATTTACTCGCCGACTTCTGACTATATACTTTTTTCGAGCTAATACTCTCGATCAAGTGACATGCTAACCAATAAGGATGCACTCTAAGTCCTAGTTCCCTGTTAGATTAGAATTACTTTGAGATTAAGTTTATCGAGATAAAATACGGGTACATAGCTATCGTATCAGTATCTGTCTCTCCCTCCTCAACCAATCGGATTACGAATAAAATGGCTTCAATTTCAATGTTTCACACCATTTAAAAAAAGCATAAGAATAAGGATATAAGGATAATTATTAATTGATTGCGACTGTTATTTGCCAATGTGTGATAAATATAACTATTTCTAAATAACAACTTCTATTCAATGTTTAGTCAATGTAAAGCAATATACATCTCAATAGAAATCCGTTGCTACGCAATATCGAAATCTAGTTCTTCTTTAAATATATCTATTTAAACGTAAATCAACTATAAGCAGATATCATTGAATTTGCTTGTGTCGAATCTTATGTTTGTATGTAAGTAATTATAATTTAAATTGAGGTCAGCGTAGTCCTCTCGTAGTTTTTCCACCTTTTCTTCAAAACGAATTAAACAATTGGTTTGAATTTATGGGAAACGCTTTTAATTAAGCAAATTAAAGGCGGGTAACTCAGAAGTTCGGGAAATGAAAAAAGTATTACTTATTCCATTTTTCAAACTTCGAGAAATGAATTGATGAGAAAAAGTAACAGTGGATAAAGTAGAGATCTATATCAGCGATCACTCAATGATTATGCATGATCGACCAACGGTCTTTAAATTGAATTCATACTTTATCAGCTTCAGCTAATACCATCATTTTCGATAAGGCAAACCGGTAAATCTTCAATAAAAAATAAGATGTCGCTCGTTAACTTCATGCAAAGTTATATTAAAACAAGTATAGAAAATATTTAACAATTAGGATTCACTAATTGGCTTCTTCCACGTATGTTGGAAAAATAAACGATCATAATACTACAATTGCAACGGATATTAATATTTTAAATTATTGTCAATATACGTGACATTCCAATAATAAATAAAATACTGCTCTAGCACTGTTAACCGTTTGAAAAGTTTATATTAGTTACAAACGCGTAAATTAAAAACTAATAAATATGACAAGCAGGAAAAGTTTAAAAAAAAACGTTCTTCAATGATAAATTAAGGTAAATATCAAGTTTATACAACGACTTCTATTCCGTATTAACAAGTAAATAAGAAAAATACAATAATCGATTTCATTGTAAAAGTTATAAAATAACGAATGTGAAATGTGATAATGTCGATAAAAAAATTGAAGAAAAAACAGTATATATATTTCTGCATTAAAACACGCCTTTGTCGTCAGCTAGATTTAAACAAATGAACGATTGATTATACGTAATTCAGCTGCACTTACAAAGTGTATATAGAAAATATTACATTTTTTAGTCTTTTTTATGATTAAAAAGTAACAAATATTACCGCTTCTATATATAGTTATTCGTTAAGAAAATAGCTGAAATAGATCAAAATTACATAAAATTCTCAGATATTTTTTGAAGTACATGAGAATCTCAAAAGCTGCAAAAATCAATTTCGAAATATCCAGAAAATAACGTTGTTAGGGCATTACAGGGATAGTGAGTGGGTGCCCGCCAATTTTTTTTCTCTCGTTCAACTTTCGTCTCTCTGTTTCTTTCTCTTTCTCCCTATTCTATCAGTATGGCGCATAGATAAAGACAGTTTAGGGAATTACAAAGTGCTATAAATGTTGATGGGGAGATGAGTTTTGAGAGTTGGGGGCCCTGACCCAGACGCAGTTTGACCTTGACGTCAAAGTGAGATGGAACAGAAAAAAAAGTATGTTAGAGTACACATACTGAGACCTAATTTAAACGACCTGTAGTATAGTAACCGAGGGTTGTCGTCACCCCCCCCCCCTCCCCTTACTGCACTTGCGAGCACGTCTCGCATATTTTTTTTTAACCCCTCGCGCGCGAACGGGAAATCGTAATTATACCGTAGGGCTGGAAATAACATAAGCGAAGGGTTCGAAAATATATTTTTCAAGCAACGGCTGAATCTGTAGATATAGTTTTGCTTTGACGGAAAAGAGTTTCATCGAAACGTGCGCATGTGATGTTTACTTTGGCACAAATGTACTGCTAGTAACGTCTATATAAACAAATAACGTAAATTTTCAATATTATTTATATAGGAAGTAGCGTTGTGAATCGCCAGTCGGCGTGTTTTTTTAGATGATGGCTCATGTAAATAGTTACAATTTTTATTATATATCTTTTTTCCTGTAACATTAAAAAAAAGTAAAAAGAATCGGTCGATATTTAAAAAATGAAAAATAATTAAGTAGTCTATTTAAAATAATTCAACTTGTAGAATGCTGAAGTGCTAGAACAAAGAAAGTTTTCATTATTTTATCACAGAAAGTTACGATAACAATTGATAAATGCAAAATACGTGTATTAGCTTTAATGAACAAATACGAATAAATATAAATGGTGTATGCGCATTGCTAATAATGTTTAACGTCAAACAATAATTAAAAAATAAGCGAAAAAATTAAGAACGGTTAATAACAATTTTTCATTTGGATTGAGAATAGTTAACATTCGTGCATCTTTTAGTATATCCGCTTTCCGTTGGTATTCCTCTCGAATTAAACATTTTGCGATTCCACCAATCACGAACTCTTTCTTTCTTTCAAGTCCATCGAAGAAAATATTTCTCTTTATTTCGAGTGAAATCTTTGTTCTAAATTGAATTGAAAGACGTTGATGAGGCGAAAATGGAGAAAGGTACAACGAACAACGAAGCTCTTTATATTAGAACTGTCAGGTGCAATTTTCCCTATAGGATCCGACGTCGAGTTGACGGATAAGGTAAATTTCGAACTGAAGTGACGACGACAACGAAGAGAACTTGCACATCTTCGCGAGGACGATTGGGTTTAATCATTCTCTCTCACTCTCTCGCGGGAGACAGAGAAATGGAGAAAGAGAGGCGCAAGGTTACAGAGGTCGTCAGGTCAGCAACACCACGGCCAGAGAGCAACGCAGCCTTTTCCCCTCTCTTTCTTTCTTTCTTGTGCTGCACGGCCTCCTTTCTTCGACTTCCTTCCCCTTTGCGCAACAACGTCATTGGTGAATCCATCGCTCTCTTCGGCCACTGCAGATACGTACACTCGACGCCAGTTTTATCCCCACTCAAAGGGAGAGAGAGAAAGAGAAACGTGGTGTTGCCGGGGATACCAGAATATGCGTCGACGAGAGTTTATGGGTTTCGCTACCCTTCCGAGCTTCCGCAATGCTTCATCCCTTTTCCTCATTTTTCAGACAGTTTTTCTTTTTTTTTTGCCAGTGTTTCTCATGCGTAATTTTTTTACTTATACTTTCAATATATTACATTTGTTCAGTCAATTTATTTTTTATCAACGTGAAGTTTTCAGTATTATGGTTCATATAATTTTACACATAGAAACGCACATTAATATGTGCATATTTTATATATTGGGTACTACAAATTGCAATTATGATTATGATTGTAGCTAGTCCAATCGAAATTATTAATTTACCGTGATAATAAAAGAATTTTTAACGAAGGAACATAAATTCTATAGGCAACATTGTTAGCCATGCAAATGTTACTTTTTGCAGAAAATTAATTTGAAGAGCAAAAGCGGTCACACTTCATCATTGATACAAAACTTATAAAATTTAATTAATTAAAACCGATAATGACGAATTGACACATTTCTACAATCGATGAAAATCAAAATATACAAATTAAAAACTGAATTATAATACATATACTTATATTACTCTAAATTTCTAAGGTATTAATTTTGTGAAATATCTAAATTAGTAGAAAATTAATTATCCAATTCATAGATATCGACTTGCTAAAAATTTTTAGCTTTCATATAATTTGGTATTAAGTTTAAAGAAACTATTTTTTTTTATTTAAAACATTATTCTCCTTCTAACTGTATAAAATATATCTTTGTCTTCTATAACTTTAAAATATGTGTTACGCCCTTCACGGGTAACTAACAATTTTATGTCTTCAAGAACATTGACATAAATAATGTAGTAGAAACGGTATTTCTTTAAATTATCTTATAGTAATTATCGAGGAAATATGAGTTAATTTTCTCGTCTAATTGTAAATATGACTTGGAGTGAAAATTTTCCTGTCATTATCAATTCGTGGTTTAGTTGAAAATACATACTTAAAGTCATTCGTTCTTATCGTTCATCATTAGTAATTATATAATTATCCGTGAATTTTTAATAAAAGCATATAATATTAATATTTAGTTAAATGGATAAAAGAAAAAATAAATAGCTTCTAAGTATATTATATTTCAAAATATGTAATGAAACAAAAAAAACTAATATGAAACTAAAGTTAAAGACATTTTTATTTCAAAAGAAAATTACCATGTTAATTAGAATAGTGTAATATGATGCACTTTATTCGGAATTTGCGATATAATTTGAGAATTATAGAAATAAGAACCATTGTAACGAATTCAAGATTTTTATGACACATTTTTCTTTGTACACTTTTCAATTTTTAAACAAACAATAAATCAATTGTAAACTTTAGAAAAAATGTACTGAATTACCAAATATATCATGTCTCGATCTACCTAAACATGTTATAATTGACAAGGCAATTGTAATAAGAACAATTCACTTGTATATCCTCGCTATGATTATGAGTATCTGAACTTGACCGCTCGGACGTATAAGGTTGAAAAAGCATTTAGTGTGACGTCGAGGTCAAACCAACATGTCTAGCCCTCTTAACGAGCAAGACACGCTTGCATTCAACTCTTCTAGTGATCATTAGCTAGGGCTCGGTCATTGTATAGATAAGGCTGCTATTGCTGTTGCTGCACAGTCCGATTCTTATCCATACATGCGGGAAGGGGGGAGTACCACAACTGCAGACTATCAGTTGGAGGGGATGTCTGGTCTGGGTCACCCCTTTTCTGTGTGTCTGGCCTGTCTCGTCCCCTCATCTCTTTCGTCCAACTACATACATTACGCACTTCCTACAATCCATATCTTTCATTACATTAGAATATTTTTATATATAATTGCAACTGGACTTGCTTTACTTTTGATTTGTTTTTTACTTCAGGTATCTCTTTTATTTATTTATCTATTCCAAATATCTAATTGTCTTTTCGACACGTTTGACAAGATTTCGACTATGAGTGTTTCCAGTACGTTAAATAAACTTGGAAAAACAAAAAAAATTAAAAATTGTTACGAAACATATACGCAACAATTGAATTAAATAACATTGACTAGTCCTGAAAATCGAGACGTGACAAATATTTTATATATAGATAGTAGTTGATAACATTTTTTAAATATTTAGACTTTATGCTGTAAATATGACAATATGTCAAATTAATAACATTCAGAAAATTAGACATTGTTTTCATTGATCCAGTGCAATTTGTAGTTTTTGTTCACTTCGTTTAATGACTTTTTGAAATATTACTTGAGAGGAATAAAAATGTGAATCTCCTTGTTATGCACCTTGAAAATCTGTTTCATCAACATAGTGCCTAGAACACACCACACGATCCCCTACATATACTTTTTAAACTAATATTATGAACTATGAACATGATGAATTCTTATAGTAGACACCAGAGAAATTATCTTCAACGAGTTGTTACAGTTGGATATGTTACTTAATGTCATCCTGTTATTTTTTTAAATAATACTTATAACAATGAATTCATAACAGGATATACTTGGTGCTAAATAAAAACAAGGTACTTTGAAGAATTTCTTAAATATTTGTAGTAGTAATTTTACCAAACGCCAAAATCGCAGACAATTGAAGAGTACATATACATGTAAAAAAAGTACAATCACATTTCTTGGACAAAATTTAAATAATCATAACGCCAACTAAGTAAAGTTAGTTCCGTCGATATTACAGTACTTTTAATCGCTTAAAAAGCTCAATTAGAGTAGAATATTAAGTACATAAATTATTTTATATTACTGTAGTTTCAAACTACATTTTCCTTAAAATACAACATTTTACGTATAGTTTAGATAAACCGCCTAAATTATTAGTATACGTGTTACATAGTTCAACGAGCATATGCATCATAGAAAAAGGTGTTTTCTTTCAATTACTATTTGCATCTCCTAATATGATTTTGCGGTGGATTTCAATTTCTTTATTCGCACTAACTGCGATCAGTTATCCAGTGAATGGAGGGATTATAGACAACTTTAAAGAAGGAATAACATTTATCAAAGATTCAATAATCTATACACTCAAAGATGTATATGGAGGACTTGGATTCGGTTTACATTTTTTGAAGCATGCAGCCCAAGAACACACTGATTACACTCCATCAAATAAAGAAGAATACGACTTTATCGTGGTGGGTGCTGGAAGTTCCGGAGCAACTGTAGCAGCGAGATTAAGTGAAATTGAAGATGCTAAAACTCTGTTAATCGAAGCAGGCGGGCATGAAAATCTTGCTTATGATATACCAGGAGCAGCTCTATTTGTATGGCTAAATCCTTTCACCGATTGGCACTACAAGTCTGAACCTTCAAACGATTATTGTCTGGCCTTAGAAAATAATCAGTGTATACTTCGAAAAGGGAAAGTGATGGGAGGGACTAGTGTAATTAACTTCATGATTGCATGCAGAGGTACTATACGAATTACTTATTATTCTTAATATTTATTATACATACTATAGATTCATAATTGTTACAGATCATATTTTCCATTCAGTGTTTATATTAAATATTACACTGAATTTAATTATGAATTCATTTTATATAAATCAATATTAAGATACAATTCCAAAACCAGTTTAATGAAGTTTAATATAGAAATACATGGAAAATTATAATAGGAAATAATAGGAAGTTGGAACATTATAAATCTAAAAGAATCTTTAGGTTTACTTTTTCTAAGAAAGATAAACATGTATTATGTACGTAAATATATTGATTTCGAATTTAATAATTTTTATAATGATTATAACTATGAATCAATATAAGTTTTTACATTCAATTCAAGCGTTTCATATACCAAAAATAGAAATTCATTGAAGAGTTCTTATTCACATGAGTCAAATATTCTGTAGGTACAAAAAGTGATTATGATGAATGGGGTGAAGCTACAGGAGATTCAGGCTGGTCCTACGAGGGGATGTTAAAGTACTTCAAAAAGCTAGAAAGGTCCAATCTATCCGTGGTCGATGCAGATCCTAAGTATCGTGGTTCCAATGGGCCTGTTGATATTATTAATGCGCCTTTTAGATCGCCTCTTGCCCATGCTTTCGTTAAGGCTGGTGAAGAATTGGGATTTCCTCCAGTAGACTATAATGGTGAAAAATTGACGGGGTTCAACTATATGCAAACAAATCAAAGACATGGCGAAAGATTGAGTACCAACAGAGCATACTTGTATCCTATAAAAAAACGCAAAAACTTTATTGTTAGCATGCACAGTCACGTTAACAAAGTGATAATTGATCCTGAGACGAAAATAGCTAAGGGCGTTGAATTTACAAAGCATGGTAGAAAAATTAAAGTATTTGCTAAAAAGGAAGTGATCTTGTCGGCAGGTGCTCTGACGACTCCACAGCTTTTAATGTTGTCTGGGGTCGGTCCGGCCGATCATCTACGCGAATTCGGTATAGACGTTATGGCCGATCTTCCAGTTGGTGAAAATCTCATGGATCATACGGGTTATGGAGGATTAGTTTTCTTTCTTAACGAATCTCTCGGATTTGACTTGCCCGACCTTCTAAACCCAGCTAACCCAACAATTTCCGATTATTTGATCGATAAAAAGGGGCTTTTGACGACAGCAGGCGGAGTTGAAGGTGTAGGCTATGTTAACGTCGATAATCTCGACGCTAATGATGAAAAACCAAACGTTGAACTTATGTTTGGAAGTCTTAGTGTACTGTCTGCTTGGGTAGCTCACCAAATTTTTGGACAGCCTGAGTACAAATTCCAAGAGATATGGGGTGATCATTTGTACCATCATGCTTGGACAATCTGGCCTTTGATAATGAAACCCAAAAGTCGAGGGAAGGTACTTCTACGAAGTACAAAGCCTAGCGATAAACCAAAAATATACCCTTACTATTTTGAAGATCCGGAAGATGTTCGTATCGGTATCAAGGCTATTCGTATGGCAATCAAGGTCAGTGAGACGCAAGCAATGCGAAAATATGAATCGAAACTTTTAACACGCCCAATGTGGGGCTGTGAAGGCCATGAACCAGATTCTGATGCCTATTGGAATTGTGCGCTAAGATCGTTCACTCTAAGTCTTTGGCATCATTCAGGAACTGCCAAAATGGGAAAAGAGGATGACCCCTCTTCCGTCGTGAATCCAAAGTTACAGGTTAGCGCTTATTTATTATTTCGTTTATTTCATTTTTAATATGAAATTCATGTATCACACAATGTTTATTTTAAAGGTAAAGGGGATCAAGAATCTTAGAGTGATTGACGCATCTATAATGCCGAATCTTGTTGTTGCACATACCAATATTCCTTCCATTGCAATTGGTGAAAAAGGGGCTGATTTGGTGAAAGCTGATTATGGTTATCTTGTACAATGATTTGTACTTGAAAAATAAAATAAACACATTCCTCATTACTAGAACGTTATATATGATCCTCTCAGGTATATCAGTTTTAAGAAATAAAATAAGATAAAATATTTTATCTATCAACTTAGTTTTTCCTCCTGAGCAGAAATTTTGAAATAATATGTCAACATTTTCGTAAAATCGACAAACAATTAAATTCTTCAAAATTTCGCAATTTTCAGTGCAAATTTAAACGTAGTATTCCTTAAACGTTATATCTTACAAAATTAGTCACTCAAAATCTGACTCGATTGAATTTTTTCCGTAACTATTCACCCTACTCTATTATTGTCAGAAACCTCTTCTTTTGGCAATCCGACTTAATACTAAATAGTCTTCTCTTAATCTTTATACCGCCAGATTCTGCATCAATGCTTATCAAAATTCAATTAAAAATCCTGGGATAGAAAATTTTTTTCCGATCAATATAGGAAATAATTTATTCTAAAGGGGAATAAGACGTCTAACAAAATTATGAACTATTTAGATTTCAATATGACTATGGTTACGATGTAAAAAACGCCTCGATCATACAATAAAAAATATTTTTTTACCTTGATATGAATTATACTTTTTTTTGAAAATATTTGCCCTACCTCACCCATAGTAGAGAATCACATACCCTTCCCGGCGAACTAATGCCGTTTTTGTATGATCTATGTCACATGCTATGGCGTCTCATCACTAGCTGATGTACTGATGGGTTTACTTGTACAACTGATTCTGTAAAGACACATTATGTGCATTCCACCAAGTGATGGTATCACCTGAAAAAGAACTTGCATACATATTATTACAGCTCATGCCTCGCTTAAAAACTGTATGTAAAAGATTTTTTCGTTTTTTTTAACTAACAGGATCTTGTGTAATAGTCGCCTGGGCTGGATAAATGATTGAATTATTAGTCGAACAAAGATTTTAGCGTCATCTCTACTATAGACGCAAATGATGTATCTTTTTATCATACTGTCCTAGTGGATAACCCGCAATATCGACTGCACTTTTCTGTAAATATTTTCGTTTACTTGAATGATTACTTTCTAGATATATTCATTTTTTTTTTAATTATTTGAATATCATTCGGATTTGAACAAATTATATTGAATATAAACAATATTAACATATGATCATTGATCAAACTTTACAATGAAGGTCTCTTGCCAATTTTTCAATTATGGTTATTATATCTTTGACGTGTTTGCTCTTTCACACTTTCATTTACATTCGCTCTATTTTATCTGCCTTTTTTGATACAGGATCTGAAACATGCACGATTACAGATATAGAGATAAAAAGTGAGAAAGTAAGAGGAAAGGAACGAGAGAGAGAGAGAGAGAGAGAGAGAGGAAGAGAGAGAGAGAGAGAGATAGAGAGAGAGAGAGGAAGAGATAATTTTGTATATAAGTATATAATTTTGTAAGATATAACTAAGAGAGATAGAGAGCGAGAGAAAGCGAGGGAGAGAGAGAGAGAGAAAGGGAGGGAGAGAGAGAGAGAGAAAGAAAGGGAGAGAGAGAGAGAGAAAGAAAGGGAGGGAGAGAGAGAGAGAGAGAGAGAGAGAAAGAGAAAGAGAAAGAGAAAGAGAGAAAGAGATAAGGAGGAAGAGCATAAGCGTGTATGTTATGGTTTATGGAGCAGCTGACATGAACATGCATGTACATACGAGCCCTGTTCAAGAAATAAGATGAATTATCATTTTTCTAAAAAAAAAATATTTATTTATTCATCAATTTCTATTTTGTTCCCTTCAAAGTAGTCCCCCTCAGATACACACTTGTGCCAGTGTTTTTTCTAATCCTCGAAACAGTTCTGATAAGCACTTTTTGGTATGTCCTCGAGTTCTCGCAGGGTTCGGTTTTTATCTCCTCAATCGTCACAAAAAGCCGTCTTTTCATGGGTCTCTTTAATCTTGGGAACAGGGAAAAGTCACAGGGGGTCAAATCTGGTAAATACGGTGGATGAGGCTAGATTACCGTGTTGTTTTTGGCCAAAAAATTACGAACAAGCAATGACGAGTGAGCAGGTGCATTATAGTGATGCAAAAACCATGAATTGTTTTTCCATAATTCCGGATGTTTTCTTCATGTTGCTTCTCGCATTGCTTCTCGCAAGCGATGCGTAACTTCAAGATAATACTCCTTATTTACCGTACGACCATGTGGTAAGAACGCCTGATGCACTACTCCACGGTAATCGAAGAAAATAGTGAGCAAAACCTTGACATTCGATCGAACTTGGCATGCTTTTTTTTTATCTTGGCTCTTCTGGGCTCTTCCATTGAGACTATTGGACTTTGGTTTCGATGTCATGACCCATGATTCGTTTGGTTTCAATGTCATGACCATATACCCATGATTCGTCACCAGTTATGACCCTTTTAAGCAAATTTGGATCGCCGTTGACGTCATTTAACAATTCCTGAGCGATGCTCATGTAACGGTTTTTTTGGTCAAAATTCAGCAATTTTGGAACGAATTTTGCTGCCACACACTTTATGCTTAACATTTCCGAAAAAATTGCATGGCTTGAGCCAACTGATATGCCGACATGCTCAGTAACTTCTCTAATAGTGATTCAACGATTCCCCACAACAATTTTCTACACTTTCTCAACATTTTCATCAGCTGTTGATGTGCTGGAGCGTCCAGAGCGAACGTCGTCATTCACATCTTCTCGACCTTCTGTAAAAAGCTTGTACTACTTATAAACATTTTTTTAACTCAGAGTACACTCACTGTATGCCACTTATAACATTTCAAGTGTTTTTGAGCGCTTAATTCCATTTTTTACACAAAATTTGATGCAAACTCTTTGATCCATTTTTCTCGACAGCAGAAAATTGCCGAACACGCAAAACACTTCTAACTTTTATGCCTCTCACAAACAAACTAAACAGGCTATGTAGCTGAAACTGTGATCATATGTTCGAGACGAGTATACCTTTATAACAAATTAAAAAATTCAATAATCGAATGTACGTAGTCCATGAAATTTTTAAATTCACCTTATTTTTTGAACAGCCCTTGTACATGCACGTCTCGTCTTCGTATTGGATGTCTGGGTTAATTTCCTTCAGATCGTGTCGAGTTCTTCAGTAAGAATTTGCAATCTTCGAGACATTTACAGAGATCAATTTTCTTCCTTGTTTACATTTATTGCTAGTTAAGAAGTATATTATAAACACCAAATTAATTTCCTGGTTAAGATTATACTGACATTTTATTCAAATAAAGTCTGAATAAAAATATAATATTTATTAGTCAGTTTATTGATCCAGAGCTATGGCGAGACGCTAATGCAAAAAAGAATGATTCAATATAGCTCAATATATTATACTCTCGAACTGATGAATAACAAAATATTATGTAATTTGTCACTAATCATTTATCTGATAGTAGAAGGTGAAATTCTCACTCGATAATTTAATCAATGATCAGTATATTTATACATTTTATATCACGCATATCGTTATAACATGTAAAATAACGTTTTTTGAATTAACAATATACGTCTACATTGTAAATAATGAAGATTAACCCCATAACATATATCTAATTTTAAGAAAAATTAAAGGAACTTTATGACGAATGCACATTTGAAACGCGTAATTTCTAAAGTACAATTTTGTTAATGCGCAATAGATTATGTGCATTTTAGATAAAATATGCAATTAGAAAGTATATAAATGACAAAGGAAAGGCACAATTGCTTCACTCTCGTACACATACTTAGAAAACGTAAATTATTATTATAAGCTTAGACTATTCTATGTGTGCTAGTATGAGGTTGCGGTGGTTATCAATTTCTTTAATGGCACTAACTGCGATCAGTTATCCAGTGAATGGAGGGATTATAGATACCTTTAAAGAAGGAATAAAATCTATCAAAGATTCAATAGTCTATACACTCAAAGATGTATATGGAGGACTTGGATTCGGTTTACATTTTTTGAAGCATGCAGCACAAGAACACAGTGATCACACTCCATCAAATAAAGAAGAGTACGACTTTATCGTGGTGGGTGCTGGAAGTTCCGGAGCAACGGTAGCAGCGAGATTAAGTGAAATTGAAGATGCTAAAACTTTGTTAATCGAAGCAGGCGGTCATGAAAATCTTGCTTTTGATATACCAGGAGCAGCACTGTTTGGTTTAATGGATCCTTTCACCGATTGGCATTACGTGTCCGAACCTTCAAATGATTTTTGTCTAGCCTTTCAGAATAGTCAGTGTAAACTTCGAAAAGGAAAAGTAATGGGAGGAAGTAGTGTCATTAACTTCATGATCGCTTGCAGAGGTACTATACGAATTTCATATTTATTATTAATATATAAGGCGCACTATATATTTCCATTCTTTCTAAAAAATTACAAAAACATTTTTAGTTTTTCATTTTCATATAAACTCATTATATCAAATATATTTTATTCAAAAATCCTTTTCAAATCATCATTGTTAAGACACAATATCGTAATAATGAAGTTTAATAACCACTTATTAGCATGTTACAAACATAGAAGTATCGTTTGTTTTAAAAGCTTCCCAAGAAAACTGTAAAAATGCTTATGATCATTTAAAAATTAATAATTTCTATAACGATTGTTACAATGAATCAATGTAAGTATTTGCATTTTTACCTATATTTAATACAAACGTTTCAACTGTTAAGAATTTTAATTCTTTGGAAGAAATATTACCCACATAATGATAAAAATATTCTGTAGGTACAAAAAGTGATTATGATGAATGGGGTGAAGCTACAGGAGATTCAGGCTGGTCCTACGAGGGGATGTTAAAGTACTTCAAAAAGCTAGAAAGGTCCAATCTATCCGTGGTCGATGCAGATCCTAAGTATCGTGGTTCCAATGGGCCTGTTGATATTATTAATGCGCCTTTTAGATCGCCTCTTGCCCATGCTTTCGTTAAGGCTGGTGAAGAATTGGGATTTCCTCCAGTAGACTATAATGGTGAAAAATTGACGGGGTTCAACTATATGCAAACAAATCAAAGACATGGCGAAAGATTGAGTACCAACAGAGCATACTTGTATCCTATAAAAAAACGCAAAAACTTTATTGTTAGCATGCACAGTCACGTTAACAAAGTGATAATTGATCCTGAGACGAAAATAGCTAAGGGCGTTGAATTTACAAAGCATGGTAGAAAAATTAAAGTATTTGCTAAAAAGGAAGTGATCTTGTCGGCAGGTGCTCTGACGACTCCACAGCTTTTAATGTTGTCTGGGGTCGGTCCGGCCGATCATCTACGCGAATTCGGTATAGACGTTATGGCCAATCTTCCAGTTGGTGAAAATCTCATGGATCATACGGGTTATGGAGGATTAGTTTTCTTTCTTAACGAATCTCTCGGATTTGACTTGCCCGACCTTCTAAACCCAGCTAACCCAACAATTTCCGATTATTTGATCGATAAAAAGGGGCTTTTGACGACAGCAGGCGGAGTTGAAGGTGTAGGCTATGTTAACGTCGATAATCTCGACGCTAATGATGAAAAACCAAACGTTGAACTTATGTTTGGAAGTCTTAGTGTACTGTCTGCTTGGGTAGCTCACCAAATTTTTGGACAGCCTGAGTACAAATTCCAAGAGATATGGGGTGATCATTTGTACCATCATGCTTGGACAATCTGGCCTTTGATAATGAAACCCAAAAGTCGAGGGAAGGTACTTCTACGAAGTACAAAGCCTAGCGATAAACCAAAAATATACCCTTACTATTTTGAAGATCCGGAAGATGTTCGTATCGGTATCAAGGCTATTCGTATGGCAATCAAGGTCAGTGAGACGCAAGCAATGCGAAAATATGAATCGAAACTTTTAACACGCCCAATGTGGGGCTGTGAAGGCCATGAACCAGATTCTGATGCCTATTGGAATTGTGCGCTAAGATCGTTCACTCTAAGTCTTTGGCATCATTCAGGAACTGCCAAAATGGGAAAAGAGGATGACCCCTCTTCCGTCGTGAATCCAAAGTTACAGGTTAGCGCTTATTTATTATTTCGTTTATTTCATTTTTAATATGAAATTCATGTATCACACAATGTTTATTTTAAAGGTAAAGGGGATCAAGAATCTTAGAGTGATTGACGCATCTATAATGCCGAATCTTGTTGTTGCACATACCAATATTCCTTCCATTGCAATTGGTGAAAAAGGGGCTGATTTGGTGAAAGCTGACCATGGTCACATGCAATAATACTTGCAATAATTAAAAATAAAAATAAAATTAAAAGTTTCTTTATTAGTATTAGAACAAATATCTAAATTTTCATTGTAAAGAAGAAATATCTGGGATTGTGTCAAGATAATGAATTACTAACAATTTTTACAATACATGCTTCGTTTTGCAAAAATCATTTCAATTTCAACTTTTCTTCTGACTTTTGGTACAATGTTTATTGTACAATGTTGTTGTCTTTCTATAATATTTATTTGTCAGTTTTATAATATAAGTGGGTGGTAAAATTTATATCATGCGTGTACATTTTATTTTATTATCATTATAAAAATTTAGTTTCCGTAACAACAAAAAATAATGAAAAATAAGAAATACTTTTGATGTACGAGATTTCCGGTACAACCTCAAATCGGAAGGACGAAATAACAATCTAGTTACGCAAGAAAAAAAGAGACAAGTGTGATCACGCAGTTTGGCAACCGTAAAACTCTCGTTCACTATATATGGAGAAGAGAGGGAGACTCTTGGCTAGACGAACACTTCGACCGGTGGGGTCTGTACAACGTGAGGGTGGTGCAACTCTTTATCAGACTACTGCAGTGTCTCATTCCCTTAGTCGATTGCGCGTTGCTATAGATTATTTTAGGACATTTGATTTCCAGCTATACTACGATCAGACACAATTTGTCGGTACTTTTGTAGAGTGCTCATTGAGCAATTAGCTAATTATATACAAGTAAGATAAACATTTGTATATTATCACTTTGTACGTAAAACGAAGATAAAAAAAAGACAATTTGCAAAATTTCATCCATGGACATCCTTTTACCGCCTTCGCTCTTTCACTCTCTTATTCACTTTCTCTCTGTTCTGTCTGGCTTTCTCTGGTTAGCATTCTAGCGATACACAAACACATAGAGAGCTAGATGGGTATAGTACGACCGAGGGAGAAACTGGAGTGAGCGTACGTACGTCTGGCATTTGGAGGGGGTGTCTGGGTCAATCCCCTCCAGACCATGGCGCACATTAGGGGTTGGCGATCCTCAACGCATTTCCCGGGGCTCACGATGCTCAGAGCTCTCTTTTGTAATTCCATTGCCGCATTACGTAAGGGTATAATTTTCGTAGTTACCTTATGTTGATTATTACCTTTTTTATATCTGACATTCATAACAAGTTTCTAAGAGTATGTTATAGCTAGAGTTTCAATATTTCGATTAAATTGAAATGTAAATATATTACTATATAAAAATATCTGTAATAACAGTTGGGTAAAAAAATAAGCTGTTTTTTTCAGTTTTACGTTGTATCATTCGAAATACTGCTCTGTTTTTTTACTCAAAAGTGGATCTAATGTATATTTAGAGGAGTAGTCATGTGCAGCTGTTTTACCGATGTATGCATATCAATTTCATATCTGAATATAGAATTCGACTGGCAATATAATACATAGTACTGATTTTTTAAAGATTTGATAATTCTAAATATCGGCAAGGAAAAATAGTAATATATTCATCGTCTAGATCATTATATTACATATTATACACAACATTTTAACTTACGACAATAACATACGTCATAATACGAAAATTTTTTGTTTTAATAAACATGTAAATATTTATATATATTTTTTGCAGATAAACTGAAGTATTCTTTTGCCAAGCTTTAGGATAATTCATTTATATTATAAATTTTTGATATAATAGTGCAGTAGATACTACTATTTTCACTAATATCTCATGGAACAGTAAGCTTCTTCAATGATTCTGAAACCATTGTAATTAAATTCGCTTAAGATCAGACAATTATGATAACAAAAAGACTTCAAAATATTTCATACAGAATATGATTTTATTGTGGTAGGTGTCAAAAGCGCTAGTGCAACCATAGCAGCAAGATTCAGTGAAATCGATAGTCAGAATATTTTTATTCTCATAAGTTAGCGGGTTGGCATGAAAATTAACTTATTTATATACCACATCTTGTTTTATTTTTATAGTTCAATGGAAGTATCAATAGGGATTATCTAAATGACTGATGAGTCGAATTTTTCTTAGCATTTTATGCGGGATTATTTAGAGCAGCCAAAGAAAAAAATCATGGTTGTATTTAGCATAATATGTGTCATGATTTTCACCAAATATACCGTGAGAATCATACATCATTAATTTAAATAAAAAAATGAAGTAGTCATTTTTAGGCTCAATAAAATTGTAATACAGTTTCATTGAGAGGTAAAAACAAATCGATTACGATAAGTAAAATAAGCTAAAGACTGAAGTGGCTTTTATGAAAAATTGTTGGAGTATTTGAAGAAAATTGTCAATTTGACGTTACTTTAGTTGATCTTGATTACGGCGACACTGTTCTTGGCAAAGCCTTCTACCAAGTGGGATCGATCAGGGGGTTACCACCGATCGATTACAATGGACCGAAGCTAATTGATTTCAGTTATTTTACACGTGTAATGATTTTTATTTGCTATATTCCACGAAAGATGTATGGATTTGCTCATTTACAGTCAGGATCAATCATTATGGTCAGACCACTATATGTTTCTTCCTAAGGTGAAATTTTCATCAAAGCTTAGATAGAATAGAGGTATTGCAATGGACTACAATGAAAATAAGCCTACTAATTCAATTACGTGCAAACGAATAAAATTGATGGGAAAAATAAAACATCAATCAGACTTGTCTACATCCATTTAAAAATAGAAAAAATTTATTTGTGAGCATTAACAATCACCTAAATAAATTATTGATACACCCTGTTTAAAAAAAGTATACAGAATTGTATTTACAAAAATTAGGAAAAAATTGAAGTGAGAGTTAGAAAAGAAATGATTTTGCACGGTCAATAGTTTCGCCGCAAATATTGACGTTGTTTGGAGTTGGATCTGCTTATCATTACCGTGAATTTGATATTGACGTTACGGTCGATTTGCCTGTGTGTGAAAG
The DNA here is from genome assembly GCA_030064505.1 of Chouioia cunea. Lineage (NCBI taxonomy): Eukaryota > Metazoa > Arthropoda > Insecta > Hymenoptera > Eulophidae > Chouioia > Chouioia cunea. The sequence continues at coordinate 22,698,260 of JAOPFQ010000004.1, forward strand.
ATTGATAGATCATGTACTATATAGTAGGTTGACATTCTGTGTCAAATAATCTATTGAAACTTTGGTCTCTAGTGTTTAAGTCCTGAAAATCTTATGACTTCAAATCATTTGACAAAGCATATTGAAGAATTTCCAAAGGCATGTGTTATTAATCTTTGCCAGTATTAATATATTCCCAGCCTATTATATCCAGTGATCATTACGTTATTAACATACAGAACTGGGTTACAACCTGTAATATATAATAAATACAGAATTGACCAATTTTATCACAATAAATGGACTATTAGAAAATATTTCAAACCCTCAAAAGTGGTTGAAAAATGTTGGTGCGAAGTGGAAATCCGGAAGAACACCTTAAAATTCTAGGTAATTATTTTTTTCATAAGGATACTATTCATGTAATGATCAAGGCAATTCGAATCAGGGTTATTATCGGTGAAAATGAAGCTACTATAAGCAAGATTCAGATGATTATAGGGAATGTATATTATGGTAGTGGACACTTGTTTCTTTACATCAAACGGGCATCAGTAAAATAGATCGAGAGGATGATCTTATAGACGTTGTCATTTGTGAACTTCAGGCAAGTTTTCCATTTTGTTTAGCAACTTTTTGATAATATTGCAAAAATTCAATATGAAATATGTTTATTATAAAATTTAATCACCATCATTTATAGTTTATACTGTATATTTGAATATATAAAAGTAAGTTTGGTGCTACGTTAATACTAAATATCAATTATCGATATTAAAATTTAATAACATAAATGTGAAGTAATAAAACGTTGTTTGTTGACATTTTGAAATCAATGTTTGAAGTGAGCCAAAAATTTCAATTATACCACGCATTTAATAAACAGTGAATCATAAATGAATTTCAATAAAAAAATGTTATCTAATCAAGTCACGCTCAGGACCATCCGACACCACTCAAAGCCAGTCAAGACATTGTTGTTTCGATGAAGCCACGATGAACTGATGTTTCTTACTCGTCATATATATATAAAATGTGATGTAGAATAAAAAACCCAGAGTGCATCAGGCTTGGCAAAATCGGCACAATTGGTTCAGTGGGGCGGTCCCCCTTCGACCTTGGCCGGGGACAGTGAACTTCGCATGCTCGTTTTCTTTGCTGCACACGCATACGCATATGGTGTCGGATTCGAGGACAGGCCCTGCCCCACAAGAGAATTTTAATCGGCGCGATGCAAAGGGGCTCCCTACACGAAAACACTTTTTAGCTTTTGTTTTCGCTTCTCGTTCTCTCGCTTCTGGCTCAAACGTGTTTTTTCGGATCTCTGCTCTGTTGCAAGGGATGGGGGCTACGTATGTATGTTTGTGTGAGTATTATTTTTTCAGTTTTCTTTTTTAGCTACGGGGTAACTGACCGAGAGGAGTCGTCAAGGAGAAACATTATTTTAGTTTTTGGAGAATTCATCGAACAACGTATTTAAAGTCCGCGGAACAATATTTAACTTGGCATGATTGTACTCGCAAAAAAACATTGAAGCCTGAAATTCGGCATCAATTATGAATAAAATTGAAGGCAACTTTTATTATACATGATTGAACGTAAGTATTAAAATTACGTTCGAAACACAGCGTGGAATTGATAATTGTACTGCCAAGAGAGAGAGAGAGAGAGAGAGAGAGGCCCCTTAATTTCGACCCTAATGCAATTATTCCAAAGATGCAGTGTGCCAGTCGGGCAGCGTCTGCGCGGCGATAGAGGAAAAAAACTTCATAAGCGAGCAAACGCTGTTGCAGTGTCGGACTCTTGTACGCCGAGTGCATTCACCCGAGTACTACTCGCTGCATCCTTTCTTCCAGTTGACTTGAGACAGTTAACGAGTTCTCAGAACAAATCCTAGCCTTATAAGCTCTGCGAGCTAATTTCGTTTGTGTAATTATTTCCAAAATTAATGTGGAACTTTCAATGTACCAAATATTCATGTAGTTATCGATGTAGTTAAAAGAGCAGATTTTTCTTTTGTCCGGGTTGAATGTAAAATTGCTTTTTATCAAAAAATAATTCACTAAACAATTTATAGTTTTAATGCTCGTCTTTGCGGTTATTCGGTTATAGACTCTACACTACAAGTTATAAATATTTCACAGTAAATCAAAGACTAGTATAAGATGATCTGTAACTTCAGCGCGTCGTATCAAACTAGCCGCTGAGAAAATACGTAAAAGTACTGAAATAGAATAATGGAATATATATGCATAAACGCGTCTGCAAGAGTAGGGGAAAAAGCAGCGCTCTTGAGAGGACGATAATTATGGACCGCGGTCGGTATGATTGAAAATCAATCGCGTGTACTTACTTCGCTGGCTTTATTATTAATGACCAGTACGCATTGACGCTGGTGTAAGATCTTTTCTTGTTGCGTGTCTCATATATTTATAGTCTAGTAAGGCATTGCACTCTTTCGCTCTCTATCTATCTCTCTCGCTTTCTGCTGTTGCTTACAAGGCACAGCATTGACGATCTGGAGAGTGCAATTTCTCTGTCACTTGCATATTATAGAGGCTTCCCCTCGCCTGTTTCTTTCTCTCTTTTACTTTCTCTTTGACGTGTTACCTTTCATTTCGTTTTTCATTCTTCGCTTAGGCGTAACTTTTTTTTCGCTCTTCCTTTTTCACTCAGTCTTCATTGTGCTATTCGTTGTTCGTTCAATTCTGCATGAATTGTATGATAGGTTGCAACTACACGTAGTATAAGTAGAACCTGTAACGTTCGCGAGAATTTATTTGTTATTTGATATTCTTTCTTGTGCATATTTTCATTGGAAGTTAATTGGATATGATTATAGTTTCATAAAAAGGTTAATACATATAAATCTGTAATTATAAATTTGGTGCATCCCTTTTATTAATCTTTTAGCAATGGCTAAAAGAAGTCAATAACAATATTGGTCAATCTGTTTGACTTAATAAGTTTTGATCCACTGATTATAAGTGATATTAGTATTTATGATAACATTTCTTTCGATTGTCTTCGAAAATGTTATATAATCAAAAATTAGAACTAATTAGTAGTCTAATAAATTATTAATTGGATTATATTGAAATTTGCAATGTCATTTAGACCTCAATCTACCTATTAATCTAGTTACGGTAACAATGCTTTCAGTATTAGTAATTTGAACAACTAAACGCTTGAAAAAGACTTTAAAAGTTTTATTTTTGGACGGGCCCTTAATAATCTATGCTCATAAACGCACGCACCGCGTGGGCAATATCGGACGTGAATGTAGATTCGCGAGCGAAGTTAGCCGAGCATGACCGAGCGCGCAAACTCCTCCCGTGCAGCTGCAACGGTCATTGAGTTCGATGCACTTGGCTCTGCGAGAAGAGCGAAAGAGGAGGCCACGCTCCGAATGACTCAGGCGCGACGGAGAGTGAGAGAGAGAGAGAGAGAGAGAGAGTGGGATAGGGCAAAAGCGGCCTTGACCCGAGGTACGTCGCACCTTGACCGTGTCTCTTCCTCTCGTGAACGAACTTATAGTCGATTTGTTGCAACCCATTGCGACTTTAATTCAACCACAGCGGTTATAACTATTATAAGTGCGGAACTGCTTGAGGTTTATCCATATTTTTACAATCATTGCGCTTTCTTACTTGTTATTTTGATGAAATCAAATGTATCACGCACCTTGTTTGATATCTTGATTATTACGATAATGAATGAAACCTTGATTATGCGTCCAAACATTGAAAAGAAATATGCGAGGCAGGTTAATTATGTCGTAAAATGTAAGTGTAACAAGTAGTTCTTCTCACTTAATCGGTAAATGTAATTTTAATCAGGCGATTTGTAATGCGCTCAAGCTTATAAATAAATTACACGCTCGACGATGGTAACACAACGCCACTAACACGTAGTTTTACACCAGTGTATGACGCGGCACATCCTTTGATGTTATACGCCTTACTTCTTTCACGAATGCGTACTTCCTTCTGAGCAATTACTTTCTTGATAAGATTAATTTTTTGTTACTTCTTTCAGCTTCACAAATGGTTGACTTGCTTTCATTGGCAAAATTTGATTTATTTATAAATGATAAGAGTGACCAAGTTTTTTTAACAGCTCTTTTGAAATAACATATAAGAGATATGACATTTGAATAATCAAGTTTCAATATTGTACTTGAGAATATACATTGTAGTTGGATCATACGAGCGACTGATAAATAAGTAATCCAGAAAACAAATAGGTAATCGCTACCGTTACGTGTATCACCTCAATCTGACGCAACTTTAGTGGTACCAAATTGTTACATAACTACAAACATTACAAAGTAATAAACCGCAAACCATCAATAAACTCAATTTGGCTTCAATTATAAATTCATCAATTAAGTCCAACAACATGCAAGTCGCTTCTCTATTTGAAATCCTTATGGTATCCGACTCGTTAACTCACGTAGTAATTGCATACGCATCAATCAGTGTAGCTCATATAATTTACAGAGAGAGATTTCCCTTTGCGACTAGGCCTGTCTCTGAACGAGCGAGTAAGCAAGCGAGCGCAAAGTGCGTCGTCCCTTTAGCGAAGTTCATTGTCTCCTATGCGGCGAGGAAGGGAGAAGATAAAGGCGAGACGGACGGTGCTCATCCCGTAATATATTCCTCTGAGTAAGTATCTGCTATAAAGTATCATCGACGCGCAGCGACTCAAGTGCGTTGTTGGCTTAAAGGTCAACGTACATACACACGCAACCTTATATTCATGAAACTAAGAGAGAGAAGAGAGAAGAAATACTACTTCGGACTTATCGACAATAAACTTTCGACACATCCGTTCGCTAAAAGCATCCACGATGACTGATCAAGTTGAAAGTGCGCGTTATATCTGCACCTTTTTTATCGCGGCTTCTTATTGCATGCGCCTTTGGTAATTATGAGTTTACCGACGGACGCCCATTGATATTCGTTTACTCATCAATTCTATGCGCACGTTATGTGCTATTGAATATATTCTTGATGTTGATTGCAACTCATATTGTTCTATAATTTGGACATTATGTTGTCTCTCACTCAGTGATATAAAATATATTACTAATTTTTTCTGAAAATTCTAATTACTAATACCATTCAAATGAATATTTTTTACAAATGCAATTCTTCTCAAAATAGTTTTAGATTATTCGCAGAATCGATAAGTAAATTTAAAAAAAAACACATCAAATCTGTAATAAGAAAACAGAGCTAACCAAATTCGTAATTTGCTCTACCTTGTGATTTTTGAAAAAAAAGGCGAGGGCACTTATAGATTTCCTCGAAGAATCATGGATATAAAGAATATCTGTGGGGAAATGAAAGAGGGGATAACGCCGAGTATTTTTACCAAAAACAGCTGTCTTGAGCATGGTTGCTGGGATGCACCAAATATCCGAAGAAATATCTTGTGACCAAAGAATATATATAACTTGTATTAAAAACTTTTTGTGAATGCCATTTTGAAATATTTCTCTAAAAGTTAGTTCGTGTTAATGAATATATACGTAATAACCACACAGCGTCCAATCAACAAGCACGTCACAGCCAATAAAATCTAGACTTTTGATCGTCCACATTTCACATGTCTATTTTTTCCAGGAAAGTTCGATTTAAAAACTCTGTCGCCGCCCTTGTCACTTTGTGTCTGATGGTATCGCTCCGACATATTTATACACAGACGTGCAGAAGAGGCTGCGAGCTTGCTCATCTAGAAAGTGTGCGCATGTATGTGTAAGATAGCGGCGAAAGTATGTGGAAAGAGTTTGCTGTGTATATTTCTGGTCTGTGTGTGCAGTTGTGCACTAGAGGAGGCGATAGCGCCTGGTGCATCGCCCCATATAACCTTGAACTGGTGAACAGCCGCGACAACTGCAGCGGGAGTGTGTGTGTGTGTGTGTACACATACGTCCTAAAAAAAGTTATTCTTGTCCTCGAGAGAATCAGGGAATTCTCTTCAGGTATCCCATGGTTGGCTTGTCCTTGTTTTCTCCTTTTTCTGTTGTTGGAGGGGGCAAATAAACTAGACGCGAAATTTGTGTCAATTTGTATTCCGAGCGCGATGACAGATCACTTGCTGCGAGAAAAAGCAAGTATAAATAAGAACCCATAACACTGTTTTCAATCATTCCGAAGGCTTTTAAAAACATTTCAACTTTCGAATAATTGAAAATGTCTTTAATGTTCCCAATAATACGTATAATGTACAACGGTACGGAATATATATATATATATACGTATATATTAATAGTTATGAATTTTTTTTATTTAAAATCACAATATACAGATAAGCCTCCACAATGAAATCAATGTAAAAATGTATATATAAATTACGGTACGACCCCTTATCACGCAGATATACACGTATATTAAACCAGTTCAAGGATCAAAGTCAACATTTATCATTGGTCATTAATGTACCGCGAGTAAAGAACCATAAATACACAGTAGCGATAACGCAAAACAAATTCTGCATTTACGTAGCCAAGACGGCACGTCCTATCCTGAGTAAACGATAGTCATTTGTTCAATCAATACTCTTATCGCGTAGGCTGAATTTATTTTAAGCAATCTCTAATACAACTTCATGTAAGCATCATTCAGAATTGAAACACACGGTACCTTACTTTAAAATGTACAAACAAATAATTTAATGGTCACAGACTTTCGTGATCGTAATTTACCAGAAATTGCGAAGAATCGCGCATCATCTAAAGAACGAAGAAGTCGCGACGTGACTTCGGAACAAGGTCGTCACTGTGCTCTGATCTTAAACTTTTTCGTGGCGAAGTATTCATCATCGAGCATTTTTTCCGCCATTGACACAGCGCGCGCGTATAAATTAAACTTATCGGACTCAAAAGAAAGAACCGACTGGAAAGTTTTTTTTTTTTAGGTAACGCGAGGGAGAACTATGAATGATGAGCTTTCGATGATGCATACCGACGAGGTTGAAGTTTTTGCGTGCGAATAAACTACATCTTATTTTTTGAACCTTTACTTAAGATGTAGATTTGCTTAATATAGGTATAATGTGATGACTACGAAGAATTGCTTGATTATTCCTCAAATTAGTTTTTATATTGTAACCTTGATAAAGATTTGACATATTGAGATAGATGTATCTAATTGTATTTTCTTCAGCTTCTAAGATAACTTATAAGCAAATAGAAATGGATAGAATGAATTTTCCATTTAAATTACAAGTAATTAATAATTTTAAAAAAATTTCGCGACGCAAAATTAACCGAGGATAGCGTTAAAAAAATACTTATGAAAATCTTCACTTTCCTTAAAAATGTATAGTCTGGAAAGTAGTCAGTTTATTCGTTATCTGATTGGTTAAAAACAGTTGACGTGAAAATACCGTTATGTGTTAGGATGATTGAAATTTAAATGCACGAGGCGCATTATTATTGTCTCGTTATTAATAAACTCGAGAAATAGACTTTTGAAACGATTCGTAAACAGAAAGATGATACAATAATTTTTTTATGAGCGTTATAATGAAAACATAACTACGTTGTAGGAAGTACATAGTTTTCATTCAATGTATTCATCACAATTTCTTACGGCAAGCGTGAAACAAGAAAAAAAGTCACCCTCGGCAACTTCAACTTCAAACCGTCTGAGTGTGCGAGTCACCCTCGCAAGCTGCAGGCAGTCACACGTGTACGGCGTAAAAGAAGACAAGTCACAGGGAAGAGAAGGCTGAGTAAACTACAGGCGACTCTCCTGAAAAATGCGTGAAGCTCTTCTCATTAACGCTGCTGAGGTTGGTGTTCTATAACGAACAGTGAGAGCGAGAAGAAAAGAAAAAGACACTCGTTATTGTAGCTTCGCCTTTATAATTTAGCTGGAAAATCGGTGGGCGACGATGGTAACTGTGTAGATGGTTCGAGCGACATTGTAGCTTTTGTCTTGGTTGCTATGTAAATGCAGTGATGAAGTGATTGTTGGAATTGTACTAGAAATTTTTCTCTTCTTCCTATAGTGGTGTATGAAACAATATTACCGAATCTAAGAAATAAAACACTGCTTTTTATACTAAGGCGCAGTAGTAGCTTCCATATTTATTTAATTACTAATTACTAGTTTACAGCAATACACGTGACAAATAGTTTGTCACTACCACCTAATATAAAATTGTCATATTTTTCTTTGAATATTGTATTTACATCATAGAACGAAGTATTTGTGAGAATCTCTGCCAAGATCTACAGACATCATAATCACGAAAACAATATACGACGACCATCCCAACCCAATCAAATGCCTGGCAATCAAGAAGTATCTATCTGATCTCTCTATCTTTCCTCGCGTGTTCGCTTGCCAAAAGATATATAGAATGAGCGTGAGTGCGAAATCGAAATGACTCTGTCTGTGATTCACGGGGTTCGTATAAAAGAATCACGCATCGCGTGGCCAAGTCTCATACACCAAGCGTAAATAGTTGGCAGACGAAAATGCATTTCGCGTACTCGCACAAAGCCATAAAAGCTTTTGAATGTCAATGTCTCTGTCCGATGTGGCGTCTGCCCGACCATTTTTTTTCGCCCTTCTGCGCGTTGGTGATAATGTCGCAATAGAGAGCTCCTGTTCGAATGTCTTGTGAATGATATTTCTTTTCAGTCTTTTACGATAAACGTCAATTTTTCACTTATTCGAATTAGTAATTTTTCAATCTCGGTATTTTTCAAATGCATTCCAAGTTTACCGCCTTATTAATCCACAGTGATTGGTATATATAACAATTTGAATAATAAAACTTTTATTGATCGAATTTTTATTTTCGATAACAACAAATTCTCAGTCATTGTATCGTTAATTTATCGGTATAAGAAGTTCAAAGAATTGAATAAATGGAAAGCTGAAACTTACCCATTTGATGAGATGCAATACAGTTATGTTATATTATTTAAGTTATTGAATAATTGATCATTTAAAAAAATATACATGACGTATGTGGATGCTACTTCAATTTTTCTAATATTTCAGAGACTATTTTATAAAATTATAAATTTAGTGACATACAAAGAGCCGGGGCTTTGAAAAATTTGCGTTTTGATCAAATTAATTTTGCACGAGTTTGTCGATACCACTCCGCTCGTACAACATCTGGGTTTAAATGAGGCCTCCACTGCAATCAAAAACTATATTTCCTGTTAGTTTCTATTACAAAATTGTATTCTTCACGTTATCGTTGATTAGTAGTATATCATAATGAAATGTCGCTTGCAAACATATTCCATTTCTTCAAGTACAATACAGTCAGAATTGTTTAATAAGTATATCGGTAACACAAAGAGAAAGAGAAAAGGATCCCCAGGGTAGGCAAAAAGTATTTACGAATGGCCCCTCCAGGCAAAAAGCGAGAGAAAGAGAGCCCATTTAGCAAGAGACAAAGAAAGTGCGTATCATCGCGTGACAAGGGCGCGTTGCGGTGTTGGCGGGGCTTGGCGCAAAAATCGGTTTGGAAGCCAGGAGGTGATGGCGGTGAATTTGGTTTATACAACTGAAACGAACGGGGACAGCCGCTCGCTACTGCTGTAACGATAATCGAAGGAAGCCATACTACCCTCGCGAGGCTAAACTTGTCGTTTTTCGTAACCCGAGTCCCATGTTTGATATTCGTATACCATTTTATTTGTCTTTTTAACGTACATTTCTATTATTTTTTTCATGCAAATGAATGTTGACTGAAGTAAAGTATGAACTTTGAAATGTTTGGTTTCTATACTATTATTTTCTTGCAAGATTTTTCGTTAGAATCGTACGTCGACTTTGTTATCGTGAGATTTCGACAATAATGAAATAACATGTTTTACGTATAAACCATAACATTGTGATATGACTTTCGTTAAAATCCAGAATTTGACTTCCATAATTCACACGCCAACTACTTAAACGATCGTTAGTATGAACCATGAAATGTGTGATCATTTCAGAAAATTATTAATAAACATTCAATATATATTCATGAATAAATGTCCTCTTTAGAATATTCATTAACAAAGTTGTTTTATTTTTGCGAAAAAAGAAAGGAAACATTGCGAAAATAAAGAACGAAGCCCGAATACAGCAGACAAAGAGTCGAGGCGCAAAAGTGCAAAAGAAAGATCCACGAGGGGAGAGAGAGCTGTGGCAATGCCGTATGAGGGGGAGGCACACGACTTTACCCCGGTACGTTGCACCCTCGACGCGTTTACTATACCTCTCCTCTTTTGGCAACAGCAGCAGCAGCTAGCATCGTCGTCGCCCACGCACTCTCTTTTCCTTCCATCGTCCCTTCGTCTCTGCACTCACACTCTGACTACTAGCCCACATATATCCATATATACATACACCAGACTATATAAAAGCAATAGATGTTAATATTTTCGCAAAAAATTATCAAAAAAGAGATATAGAGACAGACAATCGTCACTCGGTACATTGACATTGTTCTATAAATGTAGCGAAAGAGAGAGAGAGGGAGAGAGTGTGTGTGTCTGCGGAAGACTTGAGTTGTGCAAGCGGAATTATTGATACTCTAGCAAATTATAGGGGGAGAATGTGGAGCTCTAGGTGCGTGAGTTATTCATCGCTGATGGATACCGGGAAACTAATCGTATCTTATGGTTTATATCGATACCTTGCGGTGAGACTTTTTTTACCTCAAGTTACTACGCCATATAATGGCAAATCGATAATGGTCGCACTCTTACTTGGAACTTATTTTGTTATTCGCAGAATCAAGTTGGCCGCGAGCTGACCGCGAGCTGTCAGCGTTGCTCGATCTATTAAATTTGTATTTAAATATAAATGTTAAAAAGCGTGAAATGACGATAGACTCGTTTATATCCATGTACAAAATTCGCGCTATAGCTGTTATTTTTTCCCGAGTACGCGGATGAATTAGCAATCAATCAATCGTTGTAAGTGATTTTGCATTATAAATTACAGCAAATGATGCATTATCATTATTGGAGAAAGAAAGGTAGTGAAGGCAATTTACGTGTATTACAGCGGCGAGAATTTACGAGACAAAACTCTCATCCGTGTAGACAAAAAGTAACGGCTCATCAATAATTGGTCGTGAAATGTTGTTCACCCGGCCAGAATCGATCGTGCAGCAAGCGTGTGCCAGTCGTCGTCGACGTCGTCGTTGTCTGGTGAACAAAGCTTGGCAGGTCGCTAATGAAAATTCTCGAATGCTGTGGCTGTGTCGAGTGAGCGAGAGAGAAAGAGCAAGTTCACGGCGCGCGCGCAACCTTAACCCATCCCCGTAGTAGTTTAAGCCCGTCGTGGCGCACGCGGGTTCGCTGCACCAGTCGCGAGAGGGGCAAAACTGAGCGAGCTCAGCGAATCAATAGCGGCAGACATCCTAACTCAGTCGAGGTCAATGCCTCGCTCTCTCTCTCCCGCAGGGGGGAGGCTCTATCCACCGGCGCAAGCGAGCACCCGACGACCTCAACCTCCTCTCTCTCTCTCTCCTCTTCCTCTCAAGTGAAGCCAGACACGCGGATGCACAAGCGGGGTTGGCGTGAAAAAGAATCCCCGAGCTTCAGATCGTTACCAAGCTCCCTGCTTTTACGATAGAGAACTCTTTTTTTTTTTTGGAGAATATTTTTTTTCTTTTTTAGAGATGAATTTTTTTTGCGCGATTGAATGATAGCTGCATTTTTCTTATACAGATTGAAACGAAATGAAACCTAGCAAAACGATAGTAACAGATTCGATTACATTTTACACAGCCTTTATTTTTTACAAAAGTTTAAGTGAACGGTAATCGAATATTTATTGCTCATGAAGTTACCAACATATACGTATGTGTATATAAATGATTTGAATTTCAAATTCATGGATCTTATACATCGAGAGCAAATACGAAGCCAACTTATTAATTGATTTACGGTGTACGGAGAGCGAGAAGATAGCGCCAGGTATAAGTTGAAATTTAATATTACGATGGAAATATAATATGTATGAGATTGAGTTACGGCCTGGTGAATAATGCAGGGGATTATTTTTGAATATGAATTCGTTTCGCCACGACTACCCTCATCTTTAAGTAGTAGTCGACAGGTGAATAACTCTTGATGAACAACGTTATATATATTCAAATTATATGTATTATTTTAACCAGATATTCAAATAATTTCCGCGCTATAATTCTCATATTTTCATTAACATCCGCAGATTTTATAAACATTTATTTCTCATAGCAACGTGAAATGCCAAACGATTATCTGATCGTGGCCACGAATAAAAAACGTGAATAATCGTATTTGTGCATAAAAGCGACGCGAAATAAGCTTCTCTAGCTCGTTGCGAAAAGCGATGGTGCGGCAAAAGGAAGCCAGTTATCGATTCGCAAGTTCCTCTCTTTCGTGCCTCCTCTCTATACCCTTATAGGTATAAATACTTGTGTATGTGTCTGTCTGAGAGAACTGCAGGGGAGGATGAGATGCAGCCAGACGAGGGGCGGCAAGCCGGGCAGACAGGAGGGAGGCACTAGGGCGAACTTTCGCTCTCTCGAACACTGCCACACTATGCCACATCGACGCAGTACACCATAACCGCCCCTCTCTCGACGTCGTCGTCGTCGTTGTCGTCGTCGTCGTCGTCCGCGCTTACAGATATAGTTATTTCGGCGCGCGAACCGTCGCGTTGCTACGGCTTTTTCGCGCGTTGCTAACCGGAATCACTGCAGGCATGGGAAAATGCGAAAATTTGATTCACGCAAGCACTGACGTAACATAATTCACTTCGTTTATTTGCAATTTCTACATTACTTTGTTCGCTTTTTCTATCGACGCTAATTATATGTCGTAGATTTTACTTCAATACTTTCTTGTTTACTACTGGATATATTAAATTGATATATAATTATTCGCATTAGTCAATTACTCAGCATCCAGGTAGTGGATTACGTTTGGTGTTACGTAAAGCTGTAACAAAAGTCGATAAGCTTAACTGTTTGTCTCTCTTTGTTCCGAATTTCTCAACCTCGTCTTACGTGTCGTAAATATGAAAGCGAACGGAAAAAAATATTATTTGAGCTTGCGTAACGTTAATTTTATTTTTAGGATACCATGTCACAAAACTTGACAAAATGTTTGTCTGGAAAAATAATTTTTTAATCGTGTAGGAAAAAAGAGGCATAATAAAATAAAAGTCATATTAAAATCTTGAAAATGCCACAACGCGTAACGTGATAACAAGTCCTTGCTGTAAACACAGTTGAGAGGTAGCCAAATACCGAAAGCATCCCTCGTCCTCATTATTATGGCGGAGGAGACAAAGGAAGGCTTCATAATTACCCCTTAATTTTTGGGTGACGACGATCCAAGCTCTACCGCATGAAAGCCGTATAGACACAGAGTTTACGACACAGTGGAATCCTATTAGCCTCGCTAAGCCATTTCTCTCTCTTTCTCGCGGGGGAAGTAGAAAAGGGGTAACCAAGGATGTAAAACACTCTTCGTAGTGTCCGTACGAAACGAGGCCAACGACACTCTAGACTTCTCTTTCCTCCTCCCTTCATTGCCTCCTTCTTGTATTACAGTCCTTTGTCTTTGTTTCCGTGAGTTTGTTTCGAGGGTAAATCATCGATATCCCTCCTCTTGACAGTTTTCAAATACACTAGAGATATCGCGGGTATGTGTATAGAAAACGCTGGCTTGTGCTTGTTTATGATGGAGAAAGTACTTTAAGTTGAAAAAAAAAGACTTTCGACTCTGCTTTCAGATCTAAGTTGAACAAGATTGCTACTTCTTCTTGTAAATTGGTGCCTTGCAAAATTAATACATTTTCAGGAAGAAGTAGGGGTAAAAAAGACTTTAAGGGCTTTTCATGGTGAAATAGTGTGCGCGTCGAGACAAAAGACGAGGGAAGCTTTTCAAAAGAAGAACGTATGGGGGAGACGACGCGATGCATGAAGGGAGTCTGTCTAGACAGGTTGTAGGATAAGTGGTGACCATGAATTCGCTTTCGACATCAAAAGAGGCAAGTAAATTTGAGCTTTTCACAAGGAAACGCCTGCCATTCCGCCAAGGACGCGAATCTATTTTTCAAACTTGCAAGTTCTTGTTCTTTTGTTTGCAAAGCTTTGCGATAAATTTTCCGCAAAAACGAATAGAATACAACGTTAGTTGTAATTATTAACGAATTCAAAGAAAAAATAAATCATTTTGCCAAAAAAAAGGCCAACAACGATATTTTACATCGAAACCGCTACGTTAAGCGTAGCATTGAGGAGCGAGTAGTGTAGCGCAAAAACGGTCCGCCGTGCACTTGGCATCGATCCTGCGCGCGCACCGTGTCTCTCACTCTCTTGATTTACGTATACTATGTACCATCGGCGTCGCAGCTAGGGGTTGGCGAACCGACGATGTAGAGAACTTTATATGTGCACTTGTATATGTCTGTAGCCTTGTCGACACTCTTACATAGATACACGTACACAAGCATAGATAAAGTTGCCGCGAGCGGGTTTCGCTTGGACCATCACAGGAGTCAGGAGGTCATTAAGCCGGGCGTGTAACTTTGTTGTTTCGTGTTCTGAACGCGACGGATGCTTCTCTTGGGACTCTATCGCAATACGTTTATGTACGATTAAAGGCGAATGAGCAGAGGGTAGTTAGATGAAGTTTCTCCATTGGTGGAATTATATTTGCGTTTATTATTTTACTTTTTCGACAGATACGCATCAGATTGTTATACAGCTTATTCATGTTGCCATCTAAAATTCGATTAGAACTCATTTGAAAATTGTTTAAAAATAATAATAATAATAATAATAGTAATAATAATACTAATAATAATAAAGACAAATAAATGTGACTACGAAAGAATACTTAAGTAAACATGCTGACTTGTGTCTGGGACGCTTGTCTGGGGCTATATACGAAAGAGAAAACGAGCGAGGGGATTCTCTTTTTTGTCGTACAAGGCCTTTTATTCCTCGGTTTTTCGTCGTCTCTCCTTGTGTGTATGCTGCTCGCACAATGTGCAGGCGCAAGATCGAGCGTCGCGACACGCCGCTATAAGGGTGGAACTGCAGATAAAGCGCGCACGCAAGTGCGACGCGACACTCTACTCTAAGTTTGAGGTGTATCCGTTGGAGTTGAGATGAAACGCAAATGTATAGATGCTATACGGAAGTAATTAAATTGCAGTTGAATAATTTTAATTAGTACGGTGCTAAAGTTATATCTAAACGATTCATTATTATTTCGGACGTTGGTTGCGAAAAATTTTGAAGAAAAAAAGACAAAAGACTCATATAATGATATTTTAAAATTAAGTTAGTAATGATGTACTAACGGCAAGCATACGGAAATGAAAGCATCAAATAATCGTTATAATTTTATGGCTTGGCTATGACCGGAAATCCTATAGCAAAGCGACGAAATTTCGAGGAACGACATATAGTCAGCGAGACTCGGCAATGCGGACAAATCGATACCAACGGCCCTCGAGGGCGTTGCAACTTGCAGCATTTGTAGAGGCCACCGTATTTATATATGTGTACTCTTCTTCTTTGGCTTTTGTTCGTTTCTTTTGCTTTTCTTATACGAAAAATTTCTAGATATTGCAGGAATATATTTTTGGAAAAAAAAGAATCAAATAGTTGAATTATCCCGAAATAGAATTAACGATACACAAGAATAGACCATCTCTGTGCGGAAATGTACAGTTAATGTAAAATGATCGAATGCTCTCACTTATTTAGCGTATTATTAAAATACCCATCGATTCTTTATGACGAATGGAGCTCGTATACTTTTTTTTCCGCCGATATTTTGAACCCATCCTTCCAGTTGACATAATCCTGACCGTGCAGTTTCCATCAATACCGGCGTAGACACGAACGGTCCATCATATAAGCACCATTGTGCAAATTCCAATCGGCTGAGACAGCGAGAAAAAAAAATAAAAAAAGCAGCAGTTTCTATTAGAAGCGAAAGAGGGAGAGAAAAGAGAGCTCTCGCGGAAGTGGCGATGGCGGCGTTGGTGCAGTGGAGGTCATCCACCTGAAAGGTCGGGGTCACGCCGCGGCGCTCTCATTGCCATGGCAACCCCCGTTAGCGTGCAGTCAAGGCTAGACTACTGCTACCACCACCACCACCACCGCCACCGTCGTCGTCGTCGCATTCGCGAGGGTGGCTCTCGATGCTTTTGTTTCGAAACTCATGCAACTCTAAAGGCTTGCGCATTGGGACGATGATGATGATGATGATGATGACTTCTTGATTGGGAGGATTTTTGCATTACATTGCCATACTGCTACGGATGAGCAGCCACTGGGGTTGTGACAGTGGGGGATAAACACACGTTAAGGCACGTACATACTGGAACATTGACGGTGGGGTCGCTCTGAGAGTTTTACTTCGGAAGGTATATGCTTATTGACGTTTGCATTGATGTATGCTCTCAGCCATTGTATGCGATAACACGTTCAATATTTTTTTCGTAATACTTACTGGTAATTCGTTAATTATACGAAGTGATTGTTAAAGAAAATGATATTATTAATTGGTTTTATCGCAATGATACGATTAATATTTTCTTCCATATTTAGCATAAAAAGCACGTTTTTAATGCACGTAATTGAAACGATAAGTCTCGCAATGTCCTTAATCAAAATATTTTTCGTTTCTTCCTTGATAATATCTTTTCTCGTACTAAATCTGATTATCATATTCTTCGATTCTTTCATAACTCAAAATAAAGTACCGACTGTAATACACGCTGGTAGTAACAAGAGTTTGAAATTAAAAAAGCTAAGGTTCCACTTGCATGAATCGAATTTTTCCACGCTAAACAACGAACAAAAAACAAAATAACAAAAAAAAAGAACAGTAAAAGCAATCATAAAAAATGCATCACGCGGAGCTCAGTCACGCACGCAAACTGCACATGCTGCGCGCGTTTTATCGTCATTAAAATTAGAGATTCAAATCGCGCCACGCCATCCCGAGATAATAATATTCTTTACTCCTGTTATTATTCTCTTGTATGCAAGCGCTCTCTCGGCGAGTATATAACAAGTTCACCGACTGATTAACCGGTTGGCAATCGTATACTCAATGTCATCGCGATAACCCTCGCAAAGAAGAATTAACAATTGACGAAATTTACCAGTGATTTCGAGACTAAAAAATAAAACGAAAATCTCTTGCTATCTGCTTTTAAGATGGAAGATTTTGTGTGCATGCGTACCAATGCGTCAAACGTATTTTCGTATTTCAGGTTTCTCGAATGTTCATGGCAGGCAGTTGTCTAAATGTTTAATAACTTTGTGCGACACAGGTATAATGTTATTGTGGATGTTTATTGATTAACTATCTCTCCTCTCGATAATAAACTCTTAAAAGAGAGCGTGTATATGAGAGCAATACGAGTAATCTATTCAAGTCGACGTACTGATTTGCCACGCACGTATTTTACTATCGATGATTTATCACGTCAACGACTACGCAACTTTTTTCCTATAATACGAAAGTACGATTTTTCATCATCATTTATCTTTTAAGTAACAACGACAAAATTGGTTTTGAAAAATAGAGTCAATTAGTCTCATTACGTATCTATGAAGCACCAATCACTACTCAAATCATGTGCACAAAATGATGCAGATTACAAGGCTTTGGTCGCCAAGGTGCGCGTTGAGGGAGTAAAAGAGCGTCAAAGGGCAACGACGCGCGTATAATTTCGCTGCACGATGCGTAGGGAAAGCAAACCTTGTCGTAGGTCGTTAAGAGCTCTCTTTTTAACGAACAAGCACACACCCGTCGTCGTCGTCGTCGGTATACCGATAACATCACTCGATTCATCGGGTCAATGCCACCGTAATGTATACTGCATCTCGTGCACGCACTTATCGCGGTGTATACATGCGACAATGATATTGCCAGATTGTGTATTTGTATTTGTGTGTGCGTGCGTGTGTAAGTGCCAGCTATCACACAATGTCATCGCTGTGTAAGATTAACTTGTCTGACTTTGCTGTTATTTTTGCTTCGCTTCAATTCATTTTTGTTGTTGCGCTATCCTTTGAATGGTGTGACGAGAAATAATTTTATTGCTACATTTATTATACATGCGAGATAAATGGAGTTATCTTACTATACAGTAACGTATTGCCTTGTTTTATAAAAGAGTTTTGTTGGATAAAATACTTTCTGACTGGACCAATATTGAATTTACCATTTTACTGTTGTTTTCAAATTATTTAGTTGGGCTTATTTATTTCTCATCGTAATTAATCGCATGTGAATTAATTTTTATTCGCTAAGACTTGTTTTTACATTTCTCGTTTTTACAATACTCAAAATCAATAAAAGATAATACATGTATGTTTTGCAGCGCTAATTGTATTTTCATCATCAATGCTCAATTATCTGTAATATCCACAAGCTGTCATCTCACGTAAAAGCGATTCCTTCTTTGATATCTGTAATGTCCCAGTGACATTGTTTTTATTATTCATAATCCAATGACTCAACATTATCTATGCTATCTTGTGAAACAATCAATGATAAACTCCTTCCAGAGCTCGTTTCCTTATCGTCTTGTCGAAAAAAAAAACGCACGAAGCAAAGTCGTAAACCTGGAAAAAATCTACAGCGTTGGGTACAGCAAATAACTCCGACGTGTTCTTCCGTCCAAAATGTTCGTCCCTCGATGCAACGATACTTGTCAGTGTGATAACTTATCTCAATACGGAGACCCATTGCCCTCCAAACGACCGGTTCTCTTTTTCTCTTGTTGTCAATGATAATGTTAATTTTAATGCGAATTATCACGGCTGATATGAAACATACCTGTGAGTTTGAATGTCGTTGCAACCTTGAACTTTTTAAATGTTTGTTGACGTCATGTGATCGGACGATTATGATTTTCAGCGTTCGACATTTCCACTGCTATCAGTGTAACCATTGTGCAAGCAATTGCTTTTTTAGGTGTTGATTAATTGACAAAAACAATTCTGCTATAATTAATCATCTCGTAAGAGGTAGATGAAGCAACCTTGAGATAATATTTTTTATACATTTCATTCATCTTTTGAGCATTTTTTCCGTAACGATTCGGTGGAGTCTATATTCGCGAGGACATACTCATGTACGGTGAAAACACGCACATAGCTTTTGTTCAGTTACCGCAGTATAAAACAGCGGCGCGCACACGGTCATTACGCGATAAAAAATTCTCTACGGCGTGTGCTGAGAAAGGGCGATAAGCTAATAATTGCGACAGGACATGGCCGCAGTCACGCTATAATACGATAGGTGAATGTGCGTACGGCTTTTTTCTTCTCATCGTTGACAAAGCAAACTCGCGTCTTTAGGGCAAACTTTCATCGGTTTTCTCTGCGCCCTCCCCCCACCTCTTGTAACTACTATGCAAACCGAGTAACGTGCAGTCTTCTTGGATGCGGGGTGTAGTCAATCAACGTTTGCTACGCTGGAAAGCGTTAATTTCTCGTGGTTCTAAGGTAATTTGCTTTTGTTAAAAGACCTACGTTTAACGTCAATGAAAAATGCCACGCTACTGTGGGCGCAAGAGGTGAAAGTTGCATTTTATCGACGGATATAGTTTTTTTCGATGCTCTTGTTGTGTGGATTTGTTAGAAAGTGAAATGCCACGACGATTATTATTGTTTGATGTTCTCTCACTATCAGTATAGAGTATTTAGTATAGGCGTTTGTTCAGTAGATAAGATACTATGAAAAAGAATTCAAGCGATAATTTACTCCACATGCACGAGAAAACGTATCTAATGAAGAATAACAGAAAATAAAAGTAATTTAACTCAATTAGCCAGAGTAATTGGCATTCTTAGACAGCAGCTCTATTTAGTAGTAGTGGCTGTTTTGACGGGCTAAAATAATTGGCAGTTTTGAAATGCAAATCTATATCCTCCTTCTCAGACATACGAGGGACACGCTTTATAGCTTCCACTCAGGAAGAGGGCGGTCCTATACATGTATATATCTCTACTTGAGAATTGTTGCAGAGGTATCACACAGTAGTCGAGGGCCCATCCGAAAAAAAGGCAAAACCGGTTTTCGGCGAATGAAGGTCACTGGTTCAACGGCTAGACGAAAAAGGTCGAGAGCCTCGTGCAAGCGAAATCGGCTTCGCTTTCGAGAGAGAAAGAGAGCTCTCATTATAACTGCTTCTTCTTTCTTTTCTCCTTTCGCTTTCTCTCAAAGCAGTAGGTTGGCGTAATTAGTTTAATAGCGGTTATAAGTACAATGGTTGATAGCTGATTAGATGAGAGATGATCTTTTTCTTCTATGATGATTTTGAGTTAATTTGAATGTTAACAATGATATGACGATAGTGTCGTAATGACAATGGCATACGTGGTTCGTAAATACGGGTATGTAATTGGGTTCGTGAATGGTCGTGGGAATTCAATTTCTACTTAACTCAACATTATGATAATTTGGATTTAATTCATTCTCGATATTCGATTATGAAAAATCGACTATGAATCGGCAATACAATCAAGCCATTAAAGCGACAGCTGAATGTGATACGTCTCGTGCGCGTGCGTGAGTTGTAAGTGGCAAACACACGGAGCAGTAAAAATTTACTTTGTACAAGCCTACAATGTATATACTCGAACGTAGCCAACTCTCGCCGACGATGTCAACGACCTGGTTGGACCAGTTGCCTTCGAGTCGAGCACGACTTTCGCTTTCAGTTTGTTCAGAGTAGTCGAGAGCATAGGTGAAAGTGGCTCACTTGCGCTTTCGATTAAACTGAGAAAAGAGGGGGCCTCAAATGTTGGGCCTTTGGCCCCATAGCTCCCGCGCGCTACTCTCGATTTTCTCGTACGCAAGTGAAAGTGGGCCGCCAGGTCGTCCAACTAGGTCGAGCCATGCTTACCTACATTTCACTTTCAACCGCGCAGCTCCGCGAAAGTGAGAAATCGGCCAGGTTACCAGGCGAGGTGGACTAGTAGTAGAAACGATTTCACTTTCGACGCCAAAGATTATGGGTCACCCATGTATATATATATTATATGGTGAACGGCACTCAGTCGAGCGCTCTGCGTATCTATGCTGTCTCTTACCGACACCAAACCCTCGTGAGTGAAAGATCGGCAAGATCGCGTTCACTCTACTATACGCTCGACGAGGTATTTGCGGTTGAGTTACTTGTCATTATGGTACTAGGATCGAGAGCGATTTCTATTTTTTTGTTCAATATCATAATAGTTTTGGGAATTCGTTTCTGAGTCGTAGATATTTTTATTAAGAAATATTGAGCTGATGTGAAGTCAGACAAATATTAAATCGCATTTTATTTTTTAACAATTAAACAATGTGTCAGAATGAAATTAAAAAGTTATCCGTAATGATATAACAAATAAGCAAATAAACATATGTAAAACAATGTTTAAATATTGAGTCTTACAAATTATACAAAATAACTAAGAAACATTTAGTTTAGCCACATGCGTATCATTTGGAGTGCGTATATAAATTAAATAACGAATTTTCATGAAAATCTCAACAGTTTCTCTAGAGTACAATTTTCATAACTAAATAGTTTGCACAAAAAAAAATAAGACATGCATTACTTTCAAAAGCAAAACAAATAAAATTTCGTCGGGATGTATATATATATATTTACACATATACCGCGTACAGTGCACTCTGTTGCTCGATAGTTTCACGAGAGCATATATAGTCGTATAAATAGCTCTGTGTAGAAAGACTCTCTCGCTTTGGCTGCTTGGGTTTTCGCACGATGCCGAGGACCCAACTACCGATTTCACTGGAAAACTCTCGCTCTCGAGATCGCGTTTTCTTTCGTACGATATTTATTCTACTTGTCCACACGCGCCAGCGGTTGATGAAAGTTCTAATTGCTTTCATCGTATACAACTAGCTGCGTTGTTAAAACTTTATACTCTGTTGAGAAAACCATAGCGCTTGCTCTCTTAAGACTTATATACTTAGTCTTGTGTTTTCATCTAGATCTTTTTTCCTAGACGTCTTCTTTTTTTTTGCTATTACCGTCGCACTTTCTTGCGAAACAGTGAAAGCGAAAAAACTTTCTTGCTTTTACAGCCGACTATCCATCATTGATAATCATATTTTTATCATATTTTAATCCGATTTCTTCTAAACAAGAAAGAAAAATAAATATACAAACATTTGATATCGAGATTGGGCATAGCCCATTTGCAAGTAAAACCAAAACAGTCACTCCACGAAGAGGTATCAATTACATGCAATTTTCGAAGAGTGCAGCGTGAGCAGAAACCACACAAACCACAATCATTATCTTCACTTGGTTGCTCGGTTTCTCGGTCTCTCTTCCTCTCTCCTTCTGTTGCGCCGAATTTCAAGAAGCGTCCTTGAACTTGGCCGTCGAACCGTATAGCTCTCTCTCTCTCTCTTTCTCTCTTACTCACTCTGTCGTGGTGCCTCGGCCCCGAAAATAAAGTGGATCAAGTTTAAGGTCGCGCGCACGGCCCGCATGAGGCACTCGGTTTATTTTTTTTTCTCGAGCTGTCAATTGCTGTGCTGTTGCTGTGATTCACGCCTAAAGGCTTAATTATCACACGATATGCTGGTGTTGTGCTAATATACGTTGCGTGTGGGTTCAAACACGATGGTTGGCTGATTAATGACTTGTATTTCCGGGGACTGGGCTATTAGACTTTATTATGTAATAATAGGCGTAATAAGAGGCATATTTTGGAATTTTTCAAGTAGTGAGAAACTCTCACATTAAATTAACAAAATATGAAAATAGTTCAACAAAATCTCCGCCTATTTATTATTAATTTCTTTTCTTTTCTGAATATAAGCGCAGATGTAGTCTATTTCTTTCAATGCTCTTTACCGAACATTTACATTTGTAACTATGTGAATAGATTTGCAACTTGCATCAAAATATCAATATACGATAAATATTTTGTCGTGACTTACATCTAATAATATTACATTCGAAAACATTACGAAATATCGAAAAAAAAGAAAATCAATTGCTGGTAGGACGTGTACTTGCTATTGAACACGACGCTCGATCAATTATTTCCATTTGGCAATAGCTAGCTGGAACTATACATACGTATATTGGCCAACAGGGATGCAACGATGCAACGGGCCATCGTATATATATGTGCATATATGGTGAACGAACGAGGAAGGCTTTCTCTCTCTCTCTCTCTCTGCTTCTCTTATGGCGGCGGCCTTGAGTCTCGAGATCCAAAGAGGCCCTGAGAGAGATGCAAACGTGAACTTGAACCAGTCGCCTCGTTTCGAAGTGTATACGCCCTTCTGGCTTTTCAAGATCGTTCTCAAGCAAGTTTACTCTCTCTCTCTCTCTCTCTCTCTCTCTCTTTCTCTTTCTCTCTCTCTCTCCCTCGGGAGAGATTGAATGTTATAATCAAATTATATTCTACGAGCGTTTATTGAATTTACACCTTTTTAGTCCTCTTTCTCTCTCATTTTTTGATCATATATACGTTGGGGAATACATTGTGGGATGTAGACTGAGTGTTAAGTTTAATATGCATGTAAATCAAAGCGGCATGCTCGATATATCATATTTTATTGCAGTCGTAAAAAGTTTTCAATCTGCAATGTTAAATAGTCATTCGTATAAAGTACATTAAAAAAAGATGCATTTTTTTGTAGGACACAGTAAAAATTGTTAATACCAAATAGGAAGAGCATGCAGTTTTATTATTGAAATCCAAAGTACGAGTCTGATGTTTTATTTATTACATTTGAGTTGATAATACCATAATTACTCAATATCATATTAATAGTCTACAATTACATGAAAAGAATAGCAACACATCCTATACAGAGATAAAGTAATTTCTTTCATTTGGAGTCACGATTTCAGTAATTTCATTTAACATCGAACTTGTTTTAAACACCACGCAGCAGTCCATAAGTATTCTAATGTATCTATTTTCTGAACAAATGCATAAGTGTGCATAAATGAGAAAGAAGAATTAACACTGGCAATGAGTTGGACGAGTAAGACCACCTCGGAGAAAAACGTAAACCGACTCTACCATACATATGCTGGTGTCTCTCTCTCTCTCTCTCTCTCTCTCTCTCTCTCTCCTGTTGCATTCATACATATCTTTTCTATCGCGTGTTTTTCCACGTTTCTATAAACGCACTCGTTCCACCATGCCTCTATACCCCATATACAACGACTCTTCTATCGTTACGTGAAATAGCTTCTTGGCTTTTATAGTGCCAGATGTATATCTATTTTATTATGTACTTTTGCGTGTATGTGGACAATAATGTGTTGTATAAGTGTTACTTCTTACCACAATAATAAAAAATATGTATTTCGTAAAACATTCGTTCTGACAGTATTGAATTAATAAATTCAAGGTCTCGATAACATCGAAAATGTTATTTTCGTTGGACAATTACGTAGTTACATCGTTGTATGAAAAACGAACTTGCGACGAGTTACTCAAAGTGGCATATGCTCCAAATAAAAAGGAAACAAAAACACATTCAAATGTGACTAACAGCAAAAGCCACATTTAATTCTATTCATCAATTCCCACTCGTGGAGATCAGACGGCTAAAAGTATTTTCCATCGACTTGATCTCTAACTGACGCGTGTATGTGTGCTCTGTATGTATAATGTATGAGGGAGAGAGAGAGAGAGAGAGAGAGAGAGAGAGAGAGAGAAACTGGCGTCCCCCGACCCTAACCTACCTAATACAACAACGAGCCCCCTTATCTGTAGACCGGTTTTCTTCACTTTGCTCTCTCTCTCTCTCAAAGCGTGATGCGCCTTTTAGATCTAAATCCACGTTTTCTTGTGATGTTTCACGGCGAGAAAGTTGGATTTTCCTCCAGACTGTTACCTTGTTCACTGCGCACAAGGTAGTTGTTCTTTCGAGATATGTTCTTAAAGGTCTCTTTAACTGTTTGAAAATGTTGCTTTAGATCATCATATAGCGATGATTGGAAAAGTTATTATTGTGCTAGTAGGGTGTAGAATGTTTGAATGTATAAATAATTTCGATCAATACATTATTTTTATTCTACGACTGAACTTTCTTGTTATATTTAGAAAAGAATTTTCAACAATATTGCGTCTCGTTAAATGTGGTCATTAAAAAGAGAAATAAAAGAAATGTGTAATGGTTATTTATATTTTTCCAGCTGACTTCTACGAATTCAAAATTTGTTCATGTGATGCTGCGTAATTCATATTTTTTACGTTCTTTGTGATATTGCTTAAAAATGATTAATAATTTACAGAAGGAAAAGAAAAATTAAAACTTTCATATTTCGATGCAATCATAATATAAAAGTTTATCATCAAGATCTTCGAAAAAAGAGAGAACGAAAGAGAGTGAAATAAGGCAAAGAAAGAGAGGTGTGAGTTATAAAAAAAACTCCAAATTTCTCAACTTATCAATCAGTGAAATTTCTATAAAGCCCCACCATCACGCACAGACAATAAAAGTTCTAATGCTCTAAATTCGTCAGTTGTCGAGCAATTTCAGGAAAAACAATCAGGATCACATATTACAGTTCGGTAATTTTTCCAGTCTTCCACACAAGGTATCGGGAATAATATATAGGGTAAATTATAAAAAATTCAAAGGGCGTGTAGAATGATTCGGTCTATGTATCGATTGGTTTTTCATCCCTACGTCTTTCATGCTGCGACATTAATACTTCTTTTTCTCTCTTTCTCTCTCTCTCTCTCTCTCTCTCTTTCGATCTCATTCTGTCGGCCCTTTTCCCCTAAATAGTGTCAGTGAGTAGCAACTGTACAACAGTGTGTGCGTGAGACAGAGAGACCTTGACCTCCGTTCTACTCGACCTAGAACACCCGTTTCAAGTCTAATACTTCTAGTCGTGTTGGAAGGGGCCGTAGATCTCTCCCCGCTTAAAGCATGGATGAGGGGAGGGGAAGAAAAAGAGAGAGAGAGAGAGGCTTGGTCGTCTACTATTGCGCTTCCATTACTAAGTGGCAATGGTACAGAGAAAAGATGACACCAACAGCGATGTTTTCTATGCATGTGTACGTATAGGTTGTTTTCTGCTTTTGGATTTTTGAGTCCCTTATAATATGCGTTACGGACGTATCTATACTATTTACGTGCGTGTAAACAGAATTGAGTATTTTTAAACTTGACATCCTTTAGCAGTAATTCATTAAGGGGGCAAAGGGAGTTTACTTTGGTATCAGCTGGAAATGAACGCGGTCGTTAATTGTAGTTGTATTTTTCCATTTTCCTGGATGAAATAACGTCTACGGGACTGGCAACGGTCCCTGATTATGCACTTGCATGCTGAGTCATGTCTTTCAATTTTAATTATTTATATCGTTTCAGATATGATTTTTTAATTTCTACATTATGTTGACCAAGCTACAGAAAGATATAAATCAAATGATAACAATCCACACAATACATAAAGATCGTTAAATAGCAGACGTTAATAAAATCCATCTCGCGTCAATTTATCATTTACCGCTCATTCATCGCTTTCGAAAAAGAGAATTCCCATTATGTCAAAACTTAATTTCCGGGCCGTGGCACTCAATTAATAAATGGGATCCCTCTAAAACTCGCATATCACAAAGTGCATCCAGCAACCGTAGCGGGGGTCCAGGAGGGAGGGAGGGGTCAGTATCGAGGCGCCAAGTTAAGCGCCATCAGAAAGGCGTCAATCGCGGTCATCATGCGCATATACACATTTGCAGTGAGAGAGATAGAGAGAGAGAGTTTATACGGCAGCGTACATGCATCGGCGGGACGATGCGGGGGCTGATCGATAAAGGCACCGAGTAGCGCATGTTATACACACAGAGAAAGAACGCTCACATGTAAGTGCACATATATACACATAGACAGACTCAACGACGAGAGAGCCAGTTGGGTTCACGGGCCGCGTTCAAGGACAAGGCCAGGTGATAGCGCGACTGCGCACTCCTACCCCGCGCGAGTAGCAGTAGCAGCAGGGCTGGCTGAGTTGCAATCGAGAGCCCTGCACTCTATTAACGAAGCTTTTCCCAACGTTATCCACCAATCGAGATAAATTACTGTTTCATAACAGGGGTGTGAAGAAGAACGATGTTAATTGATGAAAAGGGTCTGGATAAACAAAAATCGACGAATAAAATATGCAGTGACAGCGAGAGTAAGGGGGAAAGAGACGGATATGAAAGCTTATTTCGCTGATTTCGATGTGTTTATTCATAATGATAGCATTTGCAATATGAGTTTTTCTTTTTGATGCTTAATGTATATAATTATATCGTACATTTATTGTGGCTATAAAGTATCAAATGTAAACATTTTTTTAGCATCATGTCATCTTATTGAAATGAATTGAAGTCTGATTCAGGATTCACTATATGATCTGAATGTTCTATAAGAGAAAAATTGTATTCCGACATTAACAAACTAAGCTCATTAATTTTCGATTGTAAAATGCGTCATAAGCAGACTGACGCATTTATATCAATGCCAAACGATTAAAATTATTATTCCGAGCGCTATTCAAATACGATAAATCTGATATAATTTAAAATAATTACAAATTGTCATATTTTGATATCTCACGCGAACTCTAATTTCTTGCAGAGTTGCGTGCGCCAAAGATCGTAAAATCTCGCGATCAAAGAAAATGGGAAGGGTTTCACGTATAATTCTACAATAAAATCAGATCGAACTTTGAAGGGCGGCATGTGTGGTAAGTCACGAAAAATGCAAATTGCAGTCAACCAACTTGCGGGTGACGCATATCGCGCGCACGGGGACTTATATATATCGTATTCAACCGCGAAATTAGAGTCTACGGGTCTCAACGTTTTATTGCGTACTTTAATGTTTATCACGATGCGTTGTCGACGGAAAACAATGCCGGGATACTCGTATATACGCATCGCAACGACGACGACGATCGTGTGGAATATCTAATTAAATGTGGGTTATCGACTTTTATTTCGATGTCTTCTATGCCACATATCTTTTCGTCTACCTTCGCCAATATCATCGGAAAGTTCTCCTTTAAAATAATTTTAAAACGTATTCACTGTGAGTACATTTTAAGGTGATTTATTTCATAGCTAATACAAATGAATTTTAGTACAGTTTAAAACATTTTATAAAGTTTATTAGAAATAAAAATTGAAAGACAGAGTTAATTTATTTTCGAAAGTAAAATTCCCCTTGAAGATACCTACAAAAGCCATAGGTCAGAAGCATTAAAAGCGTCGTAAAATGGCAATACGTCTAGTGAAAGAGATGTGCGAACACATCTCGGTGTAAACGAATGGCTTGTCCCTCACTCCCTCGAAGAAAAGCTCGCGCATCGCCATTAACGCTCGTATACATACGAGTAAAATGTGTTCACATATGTAAATGTGCACTCGGCATACTCACCAACATTGTGTGTCATGGGATTGTACTTTTTAAAAGCGAAGGGTGGTTTATATTCAGATGCGCGTGTTTATCAACAAGAAAAACCCTAATGGAGTAGCTGCCGCGTGAACTTGAAGTTGAATGACTATTTTTTAACGAGTAAGCAGCAGCAATATCAACTTATGTCTTATATATCAAAATAGCGCGCCACACATGATGATTGATGATAACATTGAACGCTAATGACGAAATTCAGATGAAAATTCAATTTGTACGGGATCGATCGATCGCATAGTGAAATATTTATGGCAAGTGAGATTGATAAAAGTGAACCTACGCAAAAAATTACGACAAACTATTGCAATGGGGACAATTCATTAGTATTAAATATTAATTCGTCATTTGAATAAAACAGCTGCGCGAATTTCTATTTAGAGAGTTGATAACCGAGTCCGCTAACAATTTCTCCTGCGGCTACTCTCACTTTCGCGAAAACCGCGTGCTCGCACAAACCGATTTTCCAATTTCGAAGGTTGCCGTGCACGTACATATTTTACGGTTGATTTTTTCACATTTTCAAATCCACTTCACTCTTAAATATGCACTTGAATAAAGCACCTACTACGGGATACGTATGTGCATATTGATGCCTTTTTCATTGTGACTTCACTTGCATAAGTCCTTTATTGTGCAAATTAGGATTTCTTTTTATTAAAATACTTGAGAACATTTGTATGAGACGTGGTGCGTTAGTGTTGGTTCTATTTGAGTATTTTTATCGACTCATAAAAATGTAAAAAGCAATAAGCGAGCAAAATTTTAATACCTTAAATAATATTTCAATAAATAAGTACACGGTATACGATGGGTGGGAATTGGAATTTTTGAAAAGAAAATTCAATCAATTAAATCGTTTATTACGTTTACGCAAAACTTTCAACGGAAACTTCAAGTGAAAACTTGCAGTTGGTAGTTTCATTGGACTTTCTGTCGTTTACTTTCAAACTCAATGAAAAAATGGAAATTTGTAACGTACGATCGTATTACTTCTTGAAAATATTATTGAATATTAGATATAAGGTTTGTATCGATTCATCTCTAAGTAAAGTTATTGATATTTTACTCGTTTCTTTTATTCTACATAGTTGCAACTATTATACAATGTAAATGCGAATTCAAGTGTATCATTTTTACATCGGCTTACTGCTTATGAAATGTCAATAACCAAACTCTCTATTACTCAATTTTTTTGCACATAACTTAATCCCGGTATTAAAACACTATCAACGTCAAAAAAAAAAAAAAACAACAAAAAATGCATCTGAAAAAAAGAAACCCTGACCCCGAGCGAGACGGAAGAGCAGATAAGGATTACGGAGTCGTGCGTGCACACCGACATCGCACACTCTTACCTATATAGTATTCACACATGCACGCACACTCGTACACAGATATATAGAGACACAACGTTGGGGCAGACTGCGTTTCAAGTGCACGGCTGCTATGCTGTTGGTTCGCGAGGTGGTGGGGTTATTGGTGGGTTGGACTGGCGGGGAGAGAGAGAGAGAGAGAGAGAACGCGCGGCTGCGCTGTGAGCCGCCGACGCGGTGTGAGCTCCGTATTCGTATGTGTGTGTTTTCGTCCCGCGAGAAACGATACGGGAAGCCCAAAGAGCGCTCGGCCGCGCGAGGCGATCCATCGCTCTCACTCTCGCTCTGTTTCTCGCGCGCCCACTCTTGTCATCCCCGATCATCACACACACACACACACACACACACAAACACACACACATATATATGTATATATATATATGTATATGTTATAAACGCAAAACGTTCAAGTCACACATATTCAGGGCCGCGGCAGCGGCCCAGGCAAGTATTCTGTACATACGTAAAAATCATAAATTCGCAAAGAAAAACACACATGCACTCATTCAAAAAGCAAGATAAAATTGTGCATCACAGTGACAAAGTTTCAGTGTGGAACATGTAAAGTTTCGTTGTGCGACAAGAGCCAGTGGTCCAAGTGTCTTTTTATTAAACGTATACACGCAATCACTCTTGTATATCAATGCATCCTTATATACGTATATTCATAAATATATAGTGACAAACGCATATATATATTTTATGCATAGAGGGTTTTACATTTTCGTAAGAAAAGAAGGAGACGCATACACACGCATATATACATTTATATTATATACATCAATATATTTTAAAGAAGCATATATAGCCTTACGAGTAATGAAAGCATGCCTACAATAAGGGATAATATTTATAAGTGAGAACGGTATATTTGCCTACGCATCTATATATCTATATATATATATGTATATGTATATATATATACATATATATACATATATTTATTTATCGATACATATACATCTCAGCAAATCAAGCATCTTCGATGACGAAGTATTTATCTACGAATTTTTTGTTCTATACAAAAGGAAAGTGCAAAGTAACCGAGTGCTCCAAAGTTCGTTAATCAAGCAACAGTTCGTTTAGAAAAAAAAAGAAGGCAACAATAAAAATCCTCATCACGACGACGAAAGTGCTATTAAAACCGACTAACCTCATACATAAAAGTGTAACGGAGAGCAGCTACCTCACGTGCACGTGTGCCGCTCGCGTGTCGATGACAGTTGGCGTGCAGTGTCGAAAGTGACAGTGACATTGTGATGTTTGATTGTTGTTGTATCTGCTGCTCCTGCTGCTGCTGCTGATGCTATCTAGACTAGTGTGATAGGACGAACAGGGTTTTTCCTTATTGCAAACATTTTAATCAAGAACAAATAAAAAATAGAAACGAAAAATGATACCGCGAATCTTTCCTCTTTGACACACCTCTTCGTGTCTGTCTTTATACATGTACGTTCGACTCGGAATCTAAGTGTTTTTTTGTGCGATCAGAGTGTGTGTGCTTGCCCGTGTGTCCGTGTATTTTGCGTGATAACCTCTCCGGAAATCGTCACCCGCGAGGGTGATAACCACAGCCAAAGTGGCTCACACAGTGCGTGACCGTACGGCCGAGTTGCAGGCGGAGGTACGCAGTGCCATCCGTGTACTGCACGGTTGGTGTCCAAGGCCTCCACAGTCATCACCACCGGCGCAATCGTCGTCGTCGTCGTCGTCGTCGTCGTCGTCGTCACCATCGCAAAATCAAAGTCAAGCGCAAAATCAAAATCCACCGTCCGTGCAACATCAATCGTCGGTTCAAAATCAAGCAGTAGCACCTGCTGGAAGAGGTGAAACAGTGTTGATATCACCTCGTGGACAACAGCAGCACAGACAGCAGAGTCAAGGTACAAGTTCGGGGACAGTGAGTGCGAACGGTAACGCACTACCCTCTGTCGTTGTGAGCTCCACCTCCAATAGCAGTATGCGTCCACCACCCCCGCCACCTCCACCTAGGGCCAGAACCTCGGGAGAGGGAAAAAGTCATCACGAGGAACCGACCAGCTCCATCCCCGACTTAGGTGAGATTTCATTTTTTAATTGCATTTATTTTACAATAAAATAAATGATTAAACGTAATCAACGGACGCCAAGTAATCCTTATTGCCGTGCACTAAGAATATCAGAAATTTTAGAATATGAAAAAAATCCTTCTTTTCAAATCGTTGATGATTCGCCTAAGAATCGCAGAATCATCCAGTAAATTCCAATCGAAATTCTGCCAGATTACTTATCGACGAGTTTCTTTTAACAAAGTAATAAAATCAGGATAGAATATTGTTTTTTTTGTTCTCCAATTGATAGAAAGTTCAAGGTCACTGACGCAATCAACCATCTGTGGAGCGTATCATTTTTTGTCTTTTTCGATAGCGTTCGATAAATTTCGCGGAAACTATCTCAATACGTGTGTAGCTAGTTTGATTTTGATGAGCACTGTAATTCAGATAGAACGCTTTGCTTATCGATGCATCCGGTACATCATCATCGTTGATGACAATAATTGATACATAAAATTGTAGACTCCTCTTTTTAAAGTATCTCTTAGTCATCGATGCTTTTGTGAATGCTGATATCGTAACCGCAGTGAGCTATATAACCAGGCTAAAATTAAACGAGAAACAAAAAACAAAACTGCAAAATTGTTCATTTTGTATTGAAATCAATTAATGTTCTAGAATGTTGAACGTTACGTGCAAGTTAGCATTAAAGCGTT
Source organism: Chouioia cunea (assembly GCA_030064505.1). Classification (NCBI taxonomy): domain Eukaryota; kingdom Metazoa; phylum Arthropoda; class Insecta; order Hymenoptera; family Eulophidae; genus Chouioia; species Chouioia cunea. Next base: position 22,730,832 of record JAOPFQ010000004.1, read on the forward strand.
AAATAAGTCAATTACATACGCGCCAAGTCGTAAATACATCGTATATTTATTGATCAGCGTAAACTTGTCAAATTACAAAACTACCGCTTACGTATACATGGACATTAGAAATAATAGAAACCTTGACGAAGTTGAACAAAGAGGTAATTCGAAAAAAAGAAAGAAAATTTTCCAAATCCCACTTTAAAATCATCGACTGAAAAAAATCAGTCATCCAAACGACCCGCAGTGTAAGAGTCACGTTCAAGGCTCCTTTGACGTGTTCGTGTACATCTATATAAGCGTACAAAGGAAGCCTCAGTGAGTAAGTGCATAGCACGCCAGAGTAAAGGATAACAAATAGAGTCGTCCAATCCTGCGGGTCTGGAGTATAGAGTGATTCTGACATTGAAACGCTTGTTACGCGTGTTTTCGTCGAGGTCACACATCATCGCTACTCTCTTTATGTGTTATTATACATATACATGCTGTTTTTCCGCGTGTATAGTGGTTTAGAAATTTCGCGCGCACATTAGGATCGATTACGCAAGGCAAATCTCTTATCGCGCGCTGTATAGATGCTGCTTCTTTGTGTGTTTTCACCCACGAACAAAGATACTAATCTTTACAAAATAAAACAAAATAAGCGGCAGAAACCGTTGGGCATTGTGCGGATATTTTGTTGCGATGCTTTGTCAATACGTACGTGCTTCAAAAGAGATGACGTTCGACTATCCTCCGTTTTTCTCATATTAATTTATCTTTGTTGTCGATCGATAATGCATTTTAGTCGATGATTTAATTACGCGTTCCTCGTGCATACGCACGCATAGAGCCAGGAAACAAAATAAAGATTCAATCGAATAATACAATTATTTACCGCAATTTCGTATTTGCATAAATAACAACTTTGATCATCCAAAGCGATTAAAAGGAATGAGTTTACTTTGAAAAAAAAAATAATAACAAAGATGAGTTTCCACGACCCGAACGAAAAACCCATACATTTCGAAGCTGCAATGCTACAAACGTAAGTATAGGAATCCAAGTGTTCACTCTGGTGTTCGATTGCCACGTTATCGCGCGCCACTCGTACCCGTGACCGTGCACGATAATACGATAATGCAACGAAGGTCGAGAGCACGCGCGCGCGCCTCACTTCTCTCGGCGCCTCGCTTATTTACGGACCGGTCATATCGATCAACTGCGTTCGTCCATTGGTGCTCTTTTTCTTTTTACAAGTTTTGGTTTTGTCAACTGTCGGTGCTCAAATTATTACATTGATTAATATACTTTGAAGCAATATTTGAAGTGGTCGAACGTGCAAATTTAATGAATTTTTATTACAGTACAGTCGAGTTATTTTATCGACTGATAACGAGCATTTATATTTATGTTTCGAATGCACCATGTAGTGCTGTCAGTATTTACCAAAGTATTTACCAAAGGGATTTTAAAAATTTACCAAGATGAAACAACTTTTGTTGAATTGTGACAAAAAAATAATCAAACGATATTCGACAAAAGTGACAAATATCCTTCAACAATTTGTCTGCGAATGCATTTGAAAAAAAAAACTAAAATCAGCTTTGACGTACATGGAATCCCCTGTCTACTGCGCTTCATCAGTTTTTTAAAATAAATTTCGAGTTATAAACGACTAAGCATACGAGCAGGCGACAGCCAAGAAATATTCGCAAAATGTTGCGAAAACAATCGAAAGTGGTGTTAAAATAAGAAGTTTACTTTCAAAAGCCCAGTTTATTATTAGTCATCAACTTTTCCCCGATACTTTCAAGTTCATTTCCACTGAAAACAAGAGTGAAGTTTCACCTTGGCATCGCGCGCGCGACACTCGATCAATTGTTCGCACGAAACTTTTCCCCTAATTAAAAAAACTCTTCGCGCACACAAATAAACATGTGCACACATCAATTGAAAAAGACGACTTACCAAATCGATTTAGCATTGTCGGAAACGACTTTGCTTCGTAACACTGTCATAATTAGCCAGTTCTAATAAAATTTAGTTATCCAATCGTCGTATATAAAAACATCTCTCAAACACAAGAAAAAAACACAAGAAAACAAATTGACGAACCGCTTATACCGGAAGCATTCGGCGCATCATATCGCGCAAGGACGCAGTCGCGCTCGCGCGCAAGAAAGGAATATTCATGGGCGACCTCGAAAGCGCTCGTGCGCTACTTGCGCACATACATATACGTATTCACCAGAGAGATAGAGAGTACAAGAGGGAAAGAGAGACGTGCTTGCACGTACACATACATATACCTGCGCTTTTTCCGATAGTTTTCGGAATCCTTCACGGTCACGGTCGCGCCTGGCGTCATCGCGCTCTTTATATTTAGCCACTCGCTCGCTATGAATGTACGACTCCCCTCCTCTCACTCTTTCTTTCCCTCTCCCCCTCTCTCTCCTCACGCGTCTTTTTATCGCGCATATCGATGACGATTGTCTTTCTGTAGCACTTTATTTCGTTTTCTCCTCTCTTGTTTTCTTTTTTCGTATCGTCATTATTTTTTGTTTCTTTTTTACCCCACACGTAAGCGGTGTGTTATGTGCTCCTCATGTATATAGTATTTTGAATTTTACGTAAACTAGTTGACTTTCCGTAAGGACGTTAAGTCGTTTGCCGATTATGTAATTATGCCATGATATGACAAACTTAAACAATTGCGTATTGAACGATATATATATATATATGTATATGTTGGTTTTCGCTGTGACTTGCATCTATTAAAGATTATTAATAAGCGTACTCTATAGTGCAACATTTCGAAATATTGAAATGCTCAGCGATTTTCGCCAAAAAACGGAGAAGTAAAAATACGCGCTTGTATGAGCTTTCTGTATATAAAAAAAACAAGACGTGTGCGAAATTAGGCAACAAATATCTGACACAAAGTGTTGCAATCGATCAGTTTATTTTGGTTAAAAGACGAGATTATCGGTATACAGACACATATGTACACACGCACATCGATGACAGACTTGCGAAACGATGAGTTCCATGTGGCAAGTATAATCTCGATGGCGAGTCTATAATGCGTACACGTCACCAAAGCCTTGGCCTCCGTGCCGATAAAACGTCAAAGCTCGCGAACAACAGCCTGCACATGTATAAGCTCTAAACGCAAAAGAACGCGTTTGTGTTATTAGGAAATTATACACAAATCTTTCAACAAAAGAGAGAGAGAGAGAGAGAGTGGGAAACTTTTTTATTACGCTTGAGTTTTTTCTGTTATTTTCATTTCTTTGTCATATTTATTTCTTCACTATAACATTTTTGATCTGCATATAGAGTGCTTGATCGGATGATATGTGCACTCACCAATGTCAAAAGTTTTGTTTTTTTCTTATTTTGCGGAAAATACTTTTGAAGTGAGTTAAAAAAATTGAACTTGAACGTATGTACAAGTTATTTCTATTAGAAGACACAACAAAGAAGACTCTACTTTTAAAAAATGAAATTTTGCTTAGAAGCTGCAGGTCAACAGAGTAAATGGGAATAGTAACAAACTTAAAAAATTACTCAAATGATACGTCGTTGATCCAGGATGGTCTTTTTCCATAGTTTTATATTTTCCTCAGTTATCTTGTCAATTGAAATACTTACGATAAATAAGTTTGCACTATTTCCCTTCCAATAATATTATACGTCTATATATATCTATTTATTTCTTGATTATCAAATGATAAAAATGTTAAGCATTTACTTGGATGAACCTTCAATATGAACCTTCTAAAATATTTACTAAAGTAGATATTAGTTAATAAGAAAGTGCTTTTTAATACCAATATTCACAATGGAAAAATTTCAAGGCATGCCTTCTCTTATAGAAAAGATAAAAACATGTTATTATAGTCGCAACCGGTAACCATATTATCAAGACCATCGAGAAATATTCCACAGCCGAAGGAGAAGAAAAGAAAAAAATATCGCCCAAAATATAAGAATGCACTATTCCTTTTTTTGTTTGTAAAGCAAACAAACGATTATCGAGAATGCAGTCTCACGTCGTCACCCGTTTCCGTGCGCGTCGTGTGCGCATGCATGTGTTAGAACGCACATGCATCATCAAGTGCATCATCGCCGACGTGAGCCACTATATCTCTCCCAGCGCGGCGATAAACACGATGTTATATGTATATATTTTTAGGCCCATGGAATTTCCTTCGAAGCGGCCCAGATGCTATGACGTTCGTTCGTTACATAAGCTCGCAGGACACGCACTATCACGTATACTTCTGAGCAGTTTTCGTTATCGTAGCTTTATTTGTCTTGAAACATTTTTATCCGAGTTTCGAATTTAATTTGTTTTTCATAGGAAACGATCGTGAAGACTATAAATCTGAATGTCAATGTCGTCGACTATATATTAATAATTGACAAGCCGTGCGAGATTAAGATTTATCGCACGTGGTGGTTTTCATAATAATAATAATAATTATATAATAATAAATATTATTACTATTTTATATGTTCCTTTCCTGGTTAGCAACCTTTTGTAAGCGAAGTAACGAGCCGATTCTGCATTTTCCAACATTCTGAGCTAACGGCTATTATGAAACAAAAGCGATAAAGCGGCTTTCCTCCTTGCGTTGTTGAGTGTCAAGGTTACTAGGCTAAATAGTTGAAATCTATTCGAAGGGAATTATGTATAATGGTAGAATGCATTGCTCGCGCACGATGAAACCCGGAAAATCAAATATACTTATTATCCGGACGCTTTCCATGCATTTTTGTATCGTGTATGTATGTATGGATGCGCGCGCGCGCGTGTGTGTGTGTGTGTGTGAGTGTAGATGTGTAAGCGTAACGACATTGTCCTTCGTATAGTCTGATGCTCATTAGAAAAATTATTCACGCTTATCGTTTTGTATTGACGTTTTTAATCTATCCTAACGATTGAGGAAACAAAGTGTTGCGGAACAACCTTGCCTCATCATCATTATTTTTATTTCTTCATTTATTTTTCTTATCTAAAATTATATCGTCACAATTTTTTTCATTCGATTTTATGTTTGAACTGTTAATCACTGGCAAAGTCCTCGAGTATTTTGAATCAAAGAATTAATTATCGTAAAGTAATAATTAAATTGGTTCAATTATTTCATGCCCTACACAGTGCAATTTAGTCTACGAAAACTTCCAAGCAACGCCAAAGAAAACATTCTACCGACGTTATTCTCACTTCCTATTACCAAACAAAAGCAGTTAGGCTATATGTCAGGTGCAGGGTGTACAGGCAGAAAGCCCTACCCCCTAGATATAGTCGGTATATTTCAACCTCCCTCGCAATGCCGCTCCCCTATGCATATATATAAATATATTTCAGCTTACATGCAATGCACGTACATGTATTACATATATATGTATATATATGAACGCTTTCGCTGCATGAAAGGAGAGCTGCATTCTCGTTCCAGACGAACTACTGCACGTGAAGTACACAGTGAGAGTGTAGCACTTTTTCCACGAGCGTCATTATACCACTGCGCGGTTTCACTGTCGCTGGAAAATTGTTATTGCCCCGAGGAGAAAGGAAAAGTATGTTGTGATTCGCGCTGTAATCGAGGCCGTTTTGTGGGAAAATTTAACGTCTCGCATACAAAAGAAAAAAAAGGTGAAACGATGAAATTATTACGGGATTATAAAACAAGTGTTCATAATGTTTAAATTATAAAAGGTGATTATACCTTTTCTGCTGTCTATTATTATGCTTATATATTATATTTTATATAGAAACCTTATTATGCATGGTAAAGCAAGCTTTTGACAATCAAGTTTTTCATTTACGCTGTTGGAATTACTTTTGACTTTCCGGATAATTCCGTCTCTAAACAAACTGGACGGTTCATGATTTGATATATTCAAAACCGGCAGATGTAAAATTGAGACGAGACATAAATAAAGCGAGTCAGACATTTATGTGTATGTAATTATTGGTGAATAGCTCGTTGCGAGATTATAGGCAGACGTCCGATGACTGTTTCATTGGGATTCATTTTATTTATGTTGATTCGTATATGATATAATTAGTGTCAAATAATGATACTACTCAATATATCAGTGGATTGAATTTTTTACGTAAACTGACGTTTGACGAGATACAAATAAAGACATTTATTTCACGGTTAGTAGAATAAATTGATAACTATGCTGATTGATTCAGTAAAACCAAATGAATTTTTTTAAAAGATGCCGTTCGCTAGAATGAGATAGATATGTTTTCTTTTATATCGAATTGAATTCAAGCTATTTCGAAATGATTCCAAACTAATGATAAAGCGAACTAAAATCAACGAAAACTATGTTTTCGGGTAAGTTTTTTACAAAGAAATGTCAAGTAAACAAGGAAGTAAATTAACGATCTTATCGTTTGCCAAAATTAAATTATCACCACATAGTTACGCCATACATACATGTATGTATAAATATATCTGAATGACATGGGAACCGACGTATAATCGACAAGCGTATAACAGTATTTATCGCGAAGCAAGCATGCTCCACATCGTTCGAGTTTTATCAGTTCAAGGTTACCAATTTGGAGTAGCATTTATGAAAGACTAATCTTTTGCTTAACCTTGTAAACGAGTCTGCTCTTGAAATGAAAAGCATTGACGTTATGTGAAAGTGAATTTGAGAAAACAATTTTTTCACGACATTATGACCCGCGATTATTCTGATTTCTTTTTGTTTTACTTTTCGTTATAAGACTTCGATTATTTGTTTCTCAAAGTTTCATACGCTTCCAAAGCGTTATGTATCTTTCACATTATAACTGATCAATTCCGTAATTCGACAAAATAATTTGGACAAACAAGTAGTTTATTCTCATCACCTAGTCAAAAGCGCTTCGATAAAATTCAAAATTGAGCTTGGATAAACCGTGAGTGTCAATACCGAAGACATATACCGAAGAAATATAGTTTTGAATGAGAATTCCTCGGCGAACGGGGAAAAAATCGATTTGTGTATCGATTAGTGACGTATCGTATAGTGTCATCTTACCGAGCGTCAGCATTATTGTGCAGTTACATACGCTCGCGGAGCATTCAACAGCAATTATTATCTCAAAATAACTCGTTATATATTGGATGTTAAATACTCGGTGAAGCAATTATTATCGAATTAATGTTATCTTTAATATTTCTTACGTAAAAAGATGTTATTGGATAATTAAAAAATTCCATTTTTAAATTTAATTCGCTACATACACTACGCAAGACAAGTATCACAGTAAAATGCTTTGGTGGAATTTTACCATTTTTCGAACGTGCATAACTCCTTTAATATACATGGTATCGGATTAATTTTTGTTCGTTCTATATAATTTTCTGCAAATGGAGAGAAAATCTATGTAAAGCGGATGCAAGTTGAAGGTGGACATTTCCATGTCCTAAGAAGCGCAGGTATTTGTCTTTGTTCAAAAATTCGATTGTTTGGTGTCTTATCTGGGTGCTCTGATTTTTGTCGAATGTGGTACATACACCACCGTAAAAAGTATTTTTTATGCAAAGGCGTCTTTTTTCCAAATTCAGAACATTACCTACAAAGTAATAGAAAATGGATCTGATTTCGATGAAAAATTGACGGACTTATGTATATTCGAAAAGTGACAACATTTTGATAAACCATTTTATTTCGATAGTTTTGTTTCGTAGTTTATTACATAAAATGAATTTTGAATATTGTAGGACATTGACTATGTTACTTTTTTTCTATACAAATTGATTTACCACTGTCTACTTACTACCATAAACTCTGCACAACGTGCGTAATAGCTCGCCATACAAACACGTAATAATAAATGCATAAACTGCCCGAGGAGGGGGGCGGAGGAGAGGAGTATTTTGCAAACTCAGTATAGTCATCGAAGGGTCTATATATAATCCCTGATCTGCACTGTTAAATGGGGAATGACTGTAGAGCCACGAGGGTTCAGTGTCTCGTGTTGACCCCCCACCCATTTTCATCACTCTCTCTCTCTCTCTCTCTCTCTCCCGCAGGATGAATGACCTAGTCTCACCCCTCCCTCCTCTCCCTATTCCGTTTTGCTAGACGACAAAGCATTCGAGAGTCATATATAGATATTTTGCTTATCAGAGTGGGCGGATTGAATGTACATACGTTCGCCCCTGAAAAATGGCAACTTGAAAAGCGCGGGGGTAGAAGTGCGCGCAGGGGTTGCCTGATTGAGATTTTTTTATTTTGGATTTGATGACTCGCCTTTTTTTATTCATTCCAATGCCCTGCGTACAAAGTATATTATGGGGTTAGTAGACAATCGCAAAAAGAAGAGGGAGAAACACTTTCTTTTGCTTTGATATTTGTTGAAAGATTTTCAAAGGAGAATTGCCAAGTGAGCGATGCAAGTGGTCGTTAATTGTGTATGAAATTCATGCTTACTGTCGGTAACATACGCGAAAGAGGGAGAAAAGAAAAAACGAGCCCCACATGCCACCGATAAAGTTACGTTCGTTCTCCGTCTATAATCATAAACGGTTGTTGACGAGCTATACACGTAACATTCTCGCTTTTGCGGTGAACGACTTGTAATTTGTATTATGCCCTGGCTGTAATAGCATTATGAGTTACAGCGTAAAAATCGGGATATAAAAGTTTGATACTTCACGGCCGTATATCCGACGTAATATTGGTGGAGTATCACTTACACTACGCGAATAAACCAAATGAAAAAAAAATTATCGCGCTATTAGTCCTTGTGACAACTACAAAGAAAACTTTTACCGAGATTCTTTGAAAAATTTTATTAGCCTCTGTCTTTACAAAATAATCCATGAAAAAGTAATAAAAGCTCGCAATGGCCGATCAATTCCACCACTTCTACACGTGAATTTCCCTTAGTCTGCCGTCAAAATCGCCCTCACATACATCCCCGTCTGATGCGTCATCTCCGTGATAAGGGACAAAAGTCTTTCTCTCTCTCTCTCTCTCTCTCCCACTCTATGCGGACGTATATCGCAAACGCATTGGTTCTCCAGCTATTTCAACTTGTCGACCCTCACTTTCAAGCAGCGCAGTGCGCAAGTGTCATCGTATTCTCTATGTGTACGTGTACACAGGGGTGGTGCACGTGGTACATTAACCTCGACTATTCCCTCTCGTCGCAAGTTTAAGGTCTCCCTGGTAGGGTTTTCGCGAACGTGCGTTGAACGAGGGGTCTTTTCCTCGTTTTACCTACAATTTTTTAACCAGATTGTCATCGAACGAGGGTGCATAGTTCAATTCGAGGGTAATACGTATATTTTTGCATTTGGGTAATGCATAATTTAATGATGACTCATTCGTCGATACATACTCGAGTAGATATCAGTTATGAACGTTTATGTAATTATTCCATTTCCAATTAAACACGAGAATGTGTAGCATTAAATCAAAACAATCTAGTTTACTTTCGAAAAACCCACAAGTATTGGCGAACCAAACGCGTTCGTTATATCGTAAGCGAAAATCTCTCACTAATAAATACGCTCAAGCGATCGCGAGCAAGCAATTCAGCGCAACCATCAATTCCTGTATAATTGCGCTTTTATCTAAACGACGCACGGATCGTGCGTCGCCCTTTCTCATTCGGCGCAGATTTCCCTCTCGGCGCATTTATGTCAGCGACGACTAGTTTTGGCATCCCTTTTTTCCCCGTACGAAAAAAAAGAATGCAAGAGATCGATCATTTTACAACATCGCGTTTTCCTTCTTTCTATCTAGTCCTCACACCATAGAGTGTTAAACAATTCACCGCGGCATATACACGCAAATATAAGCTCCACCCCGAACACGTATATAACAATTGCGAGCGTGCGCCCTACTCGACGGCGGCAACGGCGCGCCAGACGCGGTGCCATTGCACTGCACTGGGTGAGGGTCATTACTCCGAGCGTACGAGAGGCTGACGACGAGCCGGTGACCTCGGCGCCACTATACCCAAGCACGATCGATTCACTACCAACACGAACGCGGGGGTGCATTGCGCCGAGTGCGCACACGCGAGATACTTTTTCTATCTCACTTTTTTTAACTACCCTCTGCCAACAACTTTGCGGGGTATAATGCTTGCAAGTTTGCAACACTGATTGATCTTGAAAAGCTTTCTTTAGACTAGGTTCTGGTCGTGTGGATTTGCGTGCTGGGAATTTGATTTCATAATGATGTATGCTTGGGGTATAATTAAATTCCGTTGGGGAAATGATTAAGCTCACGTGAGCTGGTTTATTTCTTAAAAAGGTTTGCGTGAGAGATTGCTCGAAGGATTTAAGTAAAATATTCGATAACGCGTAGAGAAGAGTTTAAAATTGATTAGTAAATAAATCTTTTGAAATTCAGTCATTCCGTCACAACAATGTCGAACTCAATATAAAATATATTTCAATTAAAACAATCATTAAACCGAAATCTTCCAAAGTCGATAAGGAAGTTTTCCTAGGATCATTTTCAAATTTTCAAGTAGGGGCCTCAACTATACTAAAAGGAAAAGTTTCGTTTTGGGACCTACAGATGGCTGTTAGATGACTGTTACCAATAATTCCATGCAACAAAGAAACGTCAGATGTCGCTAGGAATCTAAGTGACAGTGTATTTTCTTTTTTGTGGCCTTGTACTGTAAAAATTCCTGCCAATAAAACATACTGTATGTTTATTTTTTTTCTTTTTAAACCTTATGCTGTAATAGTTCCTGCCAATAAAATATACTAGTATATGTATTTTTGTCGCTTTTCGGAATTCTTAAACAATTTTATTATATTATAAGGCTCAATCGAATCGAATATTTCTTTTACGATTTCACATCGTCTGTAATACTATCTCCATTGAAATGTATCGTTATATATTACAACTAAAAATAATACTAATACAATAAAAGTACATTTCTTGAGACAAAAAGTGCCGGATAGTAGTGTATCCACTGGTCGTTTATAGATGTGACTGTTGTTTTGAAAAGTCACAAACGACTGTGCGACCCTCCAAATAAAACCATTAATATCGTAATTTATGATGGTCGTAGAGTTTGCTGTTACAAAACCTACCCTAAAAGTTGACTTTAGTGCAGGTACGCGGGCGCGCGCGCGCACGCTTTCATTCGCTTGCGACAAAATCGACTCGTCAAAAATTGCCACGCGTCGGGTAGCCTCGTCGCTTTTAGGCACATCTGTTACGTAAATCATGTACAAGATCCTTGGAAGGAAGGTTATTCGCGTGCCGCCACGCGTCTCTTTTAGCTCAGGTACACCCCAAAGTATACACAGCCGCGCGCTTTCTTTCTTTCTCGCGTTTATACAAGGTGCTTACACACACACACACACACACACACACACACACACACACACACACACACACACACACACACACACACACACACACACACACACACGCACGTGCGCACGTACAATATTGTGAATTAACTATCACTATAGGCAGATGTTCGTTATATTCAAGGGGCATGTCTTCTTAAGCGATTAATGAAAAAAAAACAGGATGTATGATTGATCGATAAGAGATGTTGCGGTAATTTAGAAAGATACTAGGGTACACTTTAATAACAGTTTGGTAGAAATTAGTTTCGCATGAACATATGAGTACCTCCGCTTCAGATATGTCGTAATATATTGAATAATATTCTATGTTTTTGATGAGCACATGCTTGGGACAGTGAAGAATATCAGACATATTTATATCGTAAGTTATAACGCATTATTTGTATAAAAGCAACGGAATGAGAATACAAATAATCACAATTGTAATCGAAACTGAACTGCCTCTTTTTCTTAGTAAAATTTGTATTAAAAAAAATCTCTTATATGGCATTCTGTAAATAAAAGATAAACGTTCAATTTGAGATATTCCCAAAATTGATCTCCACCTCCGTACCGGAAGTGGGGTACAATTGCTGCCACGTGCAGTTTACATCGATTGACTGTCCGAGATTATGAATTGTGCGTCAATCATGGCTCGCGTTGCTTGCTTATTATTTTCCTTCATCTCTCATCCCATCTGAACAACCAACACACATTCACATAATGCAGAAACCTTTGCGTGCTCAACTTAGATCAACGTAATAAGCGGAGTTTCGGTATTGCGCAAGACACGCGAACTACCCAACATAAAAAAATGGGAGGAGACGCGTATCCCAGTGTTACATGTTACTAGGCGTGAGCAACTACTTTCTTTTTCTCTCGTTTTTCACAGCTGCAACTTACTTGTACATTTTTTTTGTTTTATTGAATTTCGCTTCATCATATTGTCACAGTGATTGAGTTTGAAGGGCAACATACATTCAGTATTGGATAATTTTATTGCGGTTAGTGAAAACATTGCCGCCACGACAATAATGTCTGTATTCTTTGAAACAAAGTAAATATATTATAATCTCTTTCAAACATTGTTACCGAAACACGTGACTGCGAAATATCCAAACTGTTGAATATTTTAATTGCATGAGATTTTATCGTGCTTGGATTTAAAAAAAAAATAATTTTTTTGGAATAAAAAGTAATACCATTAACGAACGCCGTATTACAGAAATAAAAGCTATAAAATGTAATTTTAATAACGAAACTTTGTTCTTTTATTAAGCCATTCGAAGTGATTTGATATTATGTGACAATGGCGATCAATAATAACTTCATCTATATATTGAAATCATTAATGTACGGATGCAAGTGTCCATAGAGTAGTCTGAACAAGAGATTCAAACAATAATGCTCGTGATAAATCATCCACGAGAATTACCGATAAAAGTCAATTAAACCATAGCATACATACGTACTCCCTATCGCCAAAACCACGTGTCGAAACGTGCCATAAGGCTGGCTTCGATTAATACACTATACATGCGGGTTATTCTTACGTGTGTATACATATACATCCGCGAACGATCTCTCTCAACGCAACGAATCGATGGTTGCATCTGCGATCCATTGTGAATCGTCCATGGTGAACCCTTTTTTGTCTATGCGTCGAAATAAGAAGCGTCCGCCTCTCCAGTTTCCCGGAAAAAGTTTTTGACAGATGATCGTCGGATTATTACCTATGAAGAAGTAACCCTTCGGAAAAGAGAAATAAAGAAAGCGTAACGTACATCGATACCTGAAAGGGATATAAATATAGAGCGAGTTAGAGAGAGGGTTAGACCAAGATGATGGGCATTTGCATCTGCTCGCTTTATTGATTGAAGGATGTGTGCTCAGGCGCAACCTTCTACCCCTTTTTGCGTAAAACTGGAAATGTATCTCGGTGCTACCGGAGATGATGTTAAGAGGGCTTATGACCAGGCAGATGGCTGGTGCTGTGTATATGTTTGTTCACTTGCCTGTATATCCAAATTTCACTCTGCACCCTTTTGAATATCGAAAATGATGATTTTGATGAAACCAACTGTTTTAATGTAATTTCCTTTAGATTGTAATGAAACTTTATCTATAAATCTATAAAATCTTATTTAACTAATGATAATTACTAAGCATATCGCAAATAAAGACTTGTCAATGAATTATTTTTATTTTGTCATCGAAAATCTGGAAAAATCTCTAAGCAGGTGACGATCGAGGTTGAATAACGATCAATAGAACCCATACATCTGATCAATGAAAAAAAATCTCGAACCCTCCTCCTCCTCATTGTTATGAAACAGAAAGGGTGCATTTGCATCTGTAGACTCAACCCGGTAAACCCTTTTTACGTAAAGGTGAAAAGCGACGGGACTCAGAGTTGAGAATTGCTGAATGGGTTTTCCGATAATGCGTAACAGAACGTATACACGTGTCACCACCCGCGTTTGCAGCAGCAACAGCAACAGCAGATGTCAACCTCGATGCAGCCATGGATTTTCGAAGCGTGTCGTAACCGTTGCGCACGCGACGCGCGCGCGCGCGCGCTCGATCTGTCTTGTGACCGCGTGAGTTTCATTTTCGAGAATTCAATACGTATGCTCTTCCATATAGAATTGTCATAATTGTTGTGATGTGGATGATTTATCGAGCGATTTCGGGTCAAAAGGGAAGAGGTTAGAACAAAAGCATTTTGTTAGTAACAATCGTATATGAATCATGTTTGAAGAATCATGAGACTAAAAGTTATTTGCGCAACTGATGTTCAGTTTTTACGATAAAACGAACGAAGCCTTACAAATACAAATATTGCCATTGGATTTGATATCAAGTGATTTTTGTACAATGACGTAGTCACACAAATAATACTCACTGTTGTTTGCGTCTACTTTTAGTGGTAAAACCGATACAACAAAACGTTATTTTTCATAATTGATTTCATGTGTAAGATAATGAAATTGGAAAATATTCATTTTTTTCTATAACAGACACGATTATTATCAATGTACAAATATTAAACAAAAAAATACTATCGTCGTAATGTTTCCGTGACTTTTATAGATCAAACTACAAAGTTTTCTAACTTGAACAACAATAGAGTAATCGTTAATTGAAGACAGACTCATTCTATTCAACAGCTAACCCAACAGCTAATCCCAGCAAACAAAACTTATTCTCATAGCATGCAACAACGTTTCTTACAACTTGAGAAAAACTCGGCATCTGGTCCTTTACCTTTAGTCGTTGATCGTGTACGTTAGGGACAGTTCTCTCTTTTTCTCTCGTTCTTTTTGCGCAAACAGCAGCTGTTATAATTTGAATGTCGTGGTATCTGCATGCATACACGCCGGAAGGGTTCGACCTGTTGCACCGCCACCGCCGCCGCAGCTGTGATCCACACCTATATGAGTTACGTCGCGTGTTTTTCTCGATTTTCCATTGAGTCATTGAGGGTTCGTTCCGCCTTTTCAATAGTCAAGAAAGGATTTTATGCGATGGTGGGTGGCATCACATGTCTTTGCATCGAATTTTCACGTTGAATCTGGGCTTGAAGGGGATGATTTATTATTGGTCCGATGAAAAATGTGCCATATCTGAATGTATTATTCTTGCTAAAAAGGAACAAGGCAAAAAAAGTTAAGAAACGAGTTATTACTTTAAAAAGTTTTTGAAGTTATATCGTGCAAGCAAAGTAATCATTCTTGAACACACTTTATCGGCGTAATTGGACTATACAGTCTGATAAAACACTTATGCTTATTCATGAAATGATTATCTTATAGTCAGTTTCGAGACCAGTATAGTAAATCACCCTCGTGTATTATTACCGTCTTTCCAGTCAAGTATAATCATTTTAGCTACATAACAATTCGATGCATAACATTAACAAATATTTACCAAAAGCGTAGTATCGCGAAATTCGTCGCAATCAATTCAACGATTGTACGCACGCAAAGGAAAAAAAAAACGAATACGAAGTCGCTTTGCCAAGTAAACAAGCAATCGTCATCGTTGACATCAGAGAATGGGTAAGGTCGTGCGAGTGCAACCGCGCTGAAAGCGTTGAACTTGGCATTGTATTACAGCTATATGGCCTCACACGGTCACGCCAGAAGCAGCAGTTCGCGAATTTGCATCGTTCGATATACACTTGTGTGCGCGCGCGCGCGCGAGCGCGAATTTTCATTTGTATCGTTGCACTTTTTTTCTCCGTTGAAAATGATTTATTAGATCGAGTAATTTTTAAATAAGGTGAGCGGGAAATTTATGAAGATGTATTATGCATTTCGATTGTATCTTGGCTTTATTTATCTTACGCGAGATGGTTAATAACAGAAACTGATTTAGCCCTCGAGATTTTTAATTTGATTTTAATGGTTGTGCGCGCGCGAGAGAAAATAATGTAAATTACATGCGAGCTGACTATATCTTATCTTGTGTGCTAAACGAATATTATTAATTAGTATGTATCAACGCGGGGATTATAATTGTAATTAAAGTACATGACTTAATGAAGATTGATGTTTCGTTTTTCAAACAATATACGATTTACTGCAAACTCGTTAGATACACAAAAGTACCATGAAGTCATATTCCATTTTACGTGCCGTCTGGCGATTTATTAGGCGAGTTTGATTTGCATAAATATGAGACCACGTCGTATTGCCTTTCGGTCGTTATAAATAATAAATAGTATATTCAAATTAAATCTACGGTTTCAATTTAAAATCATTGAAACGAACTTCCAAAGAACGTCGATTTTTGCCTCGTGATAAGTAACTCTCAACCATTTCCACGCGCATTTCGGATAATACACGCATTATTACTTTATTTTTTCACTTTTTCCGAAATTAATCCGTGCAATCGCCTCTATACAAATCTCATTTGCCACTACATTACTGAACATGTGTACGTGGCTGTAATATATGTATCGCTATGGGAGAAAGTGCGGCTTGCGAGAGTTGCCGCGCGAAAAAGAGACAAAGATTAAAGAATATCACGAGAAGAAGAGAGCGAAAGAGAAGCTTGGCTCAAGGCCTACGGCGTGCGTTGATCTTGCCCCGGTCACAGACCCTACACACAACCCTCTCTTCTAAGTCTTTTCTCTCTCTTTCTTTCTTCTTTGCTCGTTTTCTCGCTCTAAATTGCTCCTCCTGATGCTGTTGCTACTGCTGCCGCCGATTGCCCTTTTTTAGAGCACTCACTGTCTTTCTAAGCGCAGTAGATTTCTTCCGAGAGATATCGCAACTTTCGCAAACAACTGACTTTTACTCAAGTTTTCAGGACGGAACAAATATATTTTTTCAAACCTTCCGCACGTTTGCTCCGAAACTCGCTATACATACGCTAAGCTTTTGTACAGACTTACATCTTAAAAAATTCATCGTTTCTTTCTTTTTTCACTTTCATCCTTCCAAATTGGCTCTCCACGTTCGTTCGTCCTTGATTTTTGAACTAGAAGGGAAGGATCTACATCCTTCGTTACTGTTCGCTTCTTCTAGCCTCCCAGTTACCCAAGCTCTCGTTCATTCTCCCCCTTAGTGACGGATAACGCGCGGCTCATTTCTTTATTTCTCTATCGACTTAACATTGTATTACGTGCATCCTCGTCGTTGTCGTACTCGACTTCATTGCGACCCTCGATCACCGTACTGATTTAGTTCAATTGAGAGCGTAATCCGCGCAATTTCATTTTTATGTTTTAACGTTGTGTGTCCTGTAATCCAGTTGGGTTTTCAAGTTACAGCCGTAAAGATGTCGCGTAGTCATTATTCTTTTCTTGTTGAAAACTATTATTTACCATCGCTGTTATTTCTATAGCAGTCAATTTAAATTAGTTTTTTTCAAGAATAATTTACGACTGATAAGTTGTACCTGTACCGTCCATTCAACAACTGAACCGTTGTAAAATTCAATTTTTGTACTGAAATAATTGCAAAATATTATAAATAATAACTTCACAAACTAATTTGAATAAAACTCGATATCATTTCATAATTCATCAATTATTTAGTCAAAACAAAAAAAAAGAAAACCATTTACTTTCGGAGACATACATAGTGTATAACGCGAGTATAGCTTATACATTTTGCGCTTTAGAAAATGATGAGTTTGCGGCGGATCAATTTGTGCGGCGCGCGCAAATCGAAAAGTGAGCGCACTATATAAGATTCATGCCGTTATCACGATCGCCCACTTGAATATATAGACTACATATTATATTTATAGCCGAAATTATTTATAAGCTAAAATTATATTAAAGAATGTCTGTGTTGCAGCTGCAGTTGCGAGAGACTCCCCATCCCCATTTTTTTTGTAATAGCACCTTGGCTTTAGCAAACTCGTTTTCTCCTTGCCGTTTAATTGCACATGTGCGAGGAAGAAAATGTACAACCGAGTAGGCATACCAATGACTAATTACTCGTGGCCGGTGTCACGATAATTTATTTGAGTTTTCCTTCTTTTGTCCATTGATCCGAGTACACTTGACATTGGCATTGATGAGGTACATTTGCATTTTGATGAGATTTTTTATAAGTCTAATTTTTCTTTTTTTCTTTTTAATTTATTCTACTAAAAGAGACGTTTTGGACATTTCCAGTAAGTCAAAAAGGGTAGACGAACAAAATAACTTTTGAGTTGATTTTAAGCTGATCAGGGATGATTCAAGCGTTACATCTACGAACAGTCATGAAAATAGCTTTTACACCGATTTTTTTAAATTTCCGATACATCTTCTTCCTTTCGTTATTTTTTTCACGCACAAAACATCATCAAAAAGTATCACATGTCTTGTAGGGTTAATTTATCGGACAAATTATCAAGAACATTCGTACTCCATTGGTAGCACGTCGATTTCATCGCTTATTCTATTATTAGAATAAAATTTACATGCGCAGTCACGAAAAGCAAGATAACGTAAACAAATAATTTTAAATTTGTTAAAGATTATCATATTCGACAGCTGTGTCCTTGGTTTAAGATTGAAATGTATAATTCATACAACTAAAAATCGAAAGAAAACAAGCAGAACGATGAAAATGAATCCAACGAAAATTATAACCAATGCATCTCCGCCTTGTTTCCCCTTAATAATTTTTTCCATCGTCCCTCGAATACCTTTTTTCCCCATCTCGCAACCATATCTAGCCTTGAAATTGCTATTGAATCGCGGAAGCGAGGTCGCAAGGGTGCCAGTGACTAACATGTGAAGCACACGTCTAATATACGCGTGTACACACATGCACACACACGCGCGCGCGCGCGCGGAGGCGGAAAAGCGATAATAAAGGAATCGGGACGTTCGCTTTTGCGAATTCAATTTACGATCGCAAACGTCCTGGTCTATTTTATGACTTTGTTCTATTGATCTCGAACGAGGGTATTGTCATTGCTCGACAAGCTGCACTACCTAGGCATAAACGTGTATATATGGGGCTCTCTTGTTTACTGACTGATAGATCGAGAAAACATCAAGGAGTTTTATTCGGGTGATGAATGACTAAAATATGCATTGTTGCCGTGGGAATTAAATGAATTGGAATTGACTTTTTTTTCTGACAATCCTACGTTCGTACGATTTCGTAGAGGTTGTGGTATAAGATGGCCAGAAAAGCTCGTTATTTACGATAATAGTTAATATTCGTATAAAGTATCGAGACACTAATCGCACGTGCCGATGATAATCGGTCGAAAAACGTTGAATTCCGGGTAACCGATCGACCACAGATTGACTCACAAGAAAAAAAAGGCAGCTGCGTGCGCGCAAAGTGCGACAAAAGGTGCAGAGCTCGTCGTCGCAGTAATCTAGTGGCGTCAACGGAAGAAGAGAAAAAACGTGCTAACGTCAATGGCCAGTATACAAGGCGACGACGAGGTCTGATAAAAATCAGAGTTGGAGAGTAGTGGCTGGTAATATCGCAATTTGTCACTCTCGGAGAATTCGAGGCCGAGAATAGTATAGAAGCTTCATGTTCGCATATACATACAGGGTGGTTTGGCGGTGGCGGTAGTATCCCATGGGACTTCCAAGGTTGGCCCTTCTTTTTTTTTTCTTTTACTATTTTTTGCTCTCCACGATTCTTCGACTCATTCTCATTGGCTACGTAACATGGGGGTTGCCAAGGAAACCTTCTTCTTCATCTCAAACGCAGAGCAAACCGAACGACGACTATATATGTTTACCGGTCTTGACCTTGGTCGCCACACTCGCCCGTCACCGCTTTTTTTTGTCTCTTCCGCTCGTTATTTCTTTTTTTCTTTATGTGTCGTCGCTTCTAATCTGCTATGCCTCTCATTCTTTCGCCATCGCTGTCTCTCTCTCTCTCGCCTCTATTTTTACCCCGAATCGTAATTCGCCCTGCGTGTCCAGGCAACCGAGGTGTCTTACGCACAACGTCTTTGTTATATGCCATTTTAGCAAGGGATAGGACCGCTTAATAAGGATTACATAAACAGTTATTTCCATGATGGTATATATTATGATTAGCTGAACAAGATTGAGTTTCGATTTCCATAGAGGTGGAAACGAAACTTGCATTTTAGTTCTTGGAGCCGAGAAGATGCAATGAATTAGTCTCCTTTCAAATAGAATCTGCTTTGAACAATCTGTATGCTCGATTTTTAAAAAATAATTAAAAATGCATATCATTCGTTAAATAAAAACGTATTTGGTTTAAATGGTTACTTTCATTCGCATTAATAGTTTCTTCAATTTTAGAATAAATTTATTCATGATACTGATAGATTTGTGGAAAAAGTTTCTTCTTTTGCAGAATAAAAATTAAAATACATTTTTTTATTTGATCGAAGTTGTAAAAGAAAAACGGCACTATCACCAAAAGTCGTAAAAGTAGTTGATATCAATGATTTATGCGGATTGCTTTACCAGAAACAAATTCAAGGCTATTATGAAATAGAATAGATGCCTACTAATTGTAGAAACAAGAATATGCTAGTAGCTGAAAAGGATTGACAGAAAGGCAAACATTAGTCAAAGTCCCGGTAGAAAGTAACATTTGGTATCAGCGATCAATTTAGATATGGACTAGGAAGAATAAATCAAAATGTGTTACCTTTCAAGGCTGCTCCGTTATAGGCATTGTTTGCGTAACGATGTTGTAAAACGGTAACACGCAGCTATTCAGAAGCATAGTAAGCATCGAAGGCCGCCACTCGGTCATCCCGAGAGAAACTTAAGCTCACCCTTTCTTGCTTTTTCACCCCGTTGGTTTTTGGAGAGAGAGAGAGAGAGAGAGAGAGAGAGAGAGAGAGAGAGAGAGGTCCTACTCAATAAATTGTTGAAAAGGATATTGCTCCAGTGTTACGCGTTATTGTTGTGTCGAACGGCAATAAATCAATGGGCGCGTGCGCAAGTTTGCGTATAGATTTTTACGTGAACCGTTCTCGCAGAATTTATATGCACACCGCCCGCGTAATCCTTTTGTTGTGTTTACTCGCGCAGGTCAGTTACGACAAAAGGGTTCGACAAAGCAACGGGAGAGAGATTTCCACCACGACGAATAACACCGCGAATGGCGTAACATATCCGTCTCTGTCAGTAGAACTCACTTTCCAAAATTCGCTAAAACGGGATGTGTTCATAGGCAAATGTTTCATGCTGACTGTTAACCCTTGTTCGATGCTCCCAGAATTTTCACAATTTTCGTTTCTAGTTCACTCGGCTTTCCCTTTCACAAGGATGCTAACTGTGAGGACCAAAAGATTATTGGTATTGGTTGAGCGCAATGTTTACAGCGACATTATTTTAATTACATAAAAGTACATTGGCATATAGTACTTTCGACGTTAATT
This sequence comes from Chouioia cunea, assembly GCA_030064505.1. Classification (NCBI taxonomy): domain Eukaryota; kingdom Metazoa; phylum Arthropoda; class Insecta; order Hymenoptera; family Eulophidae; genus Chouioia; species Chouioia cunea. The sequence goes on from JAOPFQ010000004.1 coordinate 22,751,996, forward strand.
TGATTATAATATGATTTATTAATCTATTCTATTGAAATGAAAGAATATAGATGTATGTATAAAATATTGTTTTCTTAGCGCAAAATATGAATTAATTTGCTTCCATCGATTCAAACATCCTAATTGTAGAAACGTAATAATATGCTAGTAGCTATAAAGGATTGACAGAAAGAATTATTGTTAGTATTTTATATGACTGTATATTTCACCATTATTTAGCATTAGATTTTCTAATTATATTTCATTTTACAAAATTAATTCTGGTCAAATAATTATTGTTCACAAATAGTACGTACTAGTTTTCTTAAATATAAAATAAATATGCTCTTATCTATATAATTATAGTTTCTTGAAAACTAATTTTTTTAAATTATAAATTGACTGCTTATTATTTGGTATTAAAACTATTATCTGTTATTGTACATTATTGAAATCGTATTACTAGATTGGGAGTGATCATTAATTTATACCAAATAATTTTTTTATTAAAAAATGCATGAATTCGTGACCAAGAATTAGAAGTGCTCTACATAAAATTCGGAAAATGGTCAAACGAAATGGATTATTCGAAAAAGTCTTCAAAAAGAGAGTGAGAACTAAGTCAAGAAGTGACCTACATCCGTAATATTGTACTTTTTCAGTTTCTTAATAGTACTGCTAAATTTATGAATACCTTAAATAACCCAAAACTATACAATTCTCGTACCCTTTCATCTAAGTCAAGCTTCCCCTTCCCTATTAGCCATAGAGCGTGGGGCACCTTCTCAGCGGTGGCAGAGCACAGGTATGTGGCTAGACAATTAAAAATGGTCTACGCGGTGCGCGCGCGGTCCTACCTCGAATTATTCGCCTCCAAACTGGAGCAGTCCCTTGCAAGGTCGCTCGAAACCCCTTTTCTCTCCCTTTCTCCTTCTCTCTCTTACCCTCTCCCTCTCTCTCTCTCTCTCTCTCTCTCTCCTTTGCGCCACTTCCGTGGATTTTGTAAGGGATATTATACCCTTTTTTCCTCTATTTTTCCATATCGAAATCGACTTGAATGCGTGGGAAGTCCACGAGGTATATATTATTTTGCGTTTTTAAGAAAAACGCATGTATGTAGACACAGCTGTCGATCGAAAAAGGATCGAGCGGAAAAAGGGTGCGAGAATGGAGATAAAATAACATGCAGGTCATTGTGCACGACAACGACGGTGATGCTATAGGTTGAGAATGAAGATGAGCGTACGAGTTTCATATAAAAATAAATCGCTTTGATCGTATTCAGATTCTTTAACCTTTCGTGTATATGCTTCGATTTCTATTTTCGATAAATCTGTATTTCCTGCCGAGTGTATAGATGGGAAAATTTCTATATATTCATCCAAAAATTGAAATTTGAAAATGTCACTTTGTGGTTAAAGCTAACTGTTACCTCTTAGAAATAAAAGTTACAATGATAAAATTTGCCGTCGGTATAGTGTTGTTAGTTGCTTTGTCAAAAATATCAGAAAAATTCTTATTTCAGTGCTTCCAAAACTTGAATTTTGTATTTTTGTACGACGAATTTAAATACTCCGCAAGAAAACAAAAGTAGTTAGAACTCGCCTTGTTCTTAATAATCGGGGTCGCATTACAGAAAACATGATATTTTTCCGACAATATCCGGTCTATATCGTTTATAAGAAATTTTATTTAATCAACTGTATTCACATATGTGAATTCATTTGTTCAATATGAATATTGCTCAAGGCAAGGAGTGAATAAAAAATCATTTGCGAACGTTCAAAGAAACTGTTTCACCCTAAATGTTATATGTCGAATCCTTTTATCAGTGGGCATTTGATAAAAATATTGACGTCCAAAGTAAAGAGTTGAAAAACAAATTGTAAATTCGTCGTCGGGGATCGCACGTGCACGTTTGTCGATAGAGAAAATATTGTTGTACTAGCGCTACAGGTGATAGACATACGTGCAGGCCTGAGAGAATGAGTCGAGTGGCGTTCACTCATAAAGCAGCAATAATCTTATTTGTGTCTAGGATGATTTGGAGGCTTTAAAGGCATTTGATTTACGAGAGTAGCGGCGACGCGTCCACAGGTTATTCACAGGTGACGCGTAACGTGGCGTGCGCGTTTTGGGCGGCGACAGTGGTGGTGGCACGCAGCTCCGGTGGCGAAGGCAATATTCTTTCTCGTTCTTCTAAGCAGAGCCCGTGGCGCGCGTTCTGCGTGTATAACAATGTTGCGTGAAAATGAAGCCGTTATTTATGCTGCTTAAAAGCTATGGTATAAGTGTGCAGTTCGGGATTTCCAGGATCCTGTTACGCGCGCCGCGTTTCTTCGTCTTCGTCTTGGGGATCTAGACGGAATATAACTCAGGTGCACATTTTTGGCCTTTTAATGTTTTCAAGCTGAGTTCGTGTCGCCAACCGGCTGTGTGCTCCTGCTGATACTCATCGACAGCTCATCATTGATCTTTCAAATGGTCGCCCGCTTTTTGGGCGCTTCCTTGTTCTTTTTCTCTCCCCGGTTATGGGTATTTTTTTGATGTCTTTGTGGCCGACGTAGACCTTTTACGCCAAGGTCGCGTGTTCATTCGGCAGTCTGAATTCCATTTACGTGATACAATGCTTCCAACTCTCTAAAGCGATTTTTGTTCTTTGAAAAAAAAATCATTTTCAACTAGGTTGCTTTCGTTATAAACTCAAACGAAAAAAACGTATATCAAGTGAAATGAGTGTTCTAAAAACTAGATATCGTTGTTGAAATTCAGTAATATCCTTTGAGTTCACTAACGCCGCCTTATGATGTACATTTTCTGCTCGAGACAGAGCAAGTATAGGCTACTTTTCAAAAATCGTTCAAAGGTAGCGCAAGCAGCAAATAAGTGGAATTACGCCGGAATGTAGCGGATACTTGTATACTAGAAAATATTAGTGTTCTTCGTCGTAGTTTGCGAAAGAAATCGTTACTTTCATCTTTCTAAATTTAGCTTTGAAACGTAAACTTTTTCCATGTCAATTATTTATAATACAGTAACAAAAAAAGAATGTGTCACATTGCACGAAAAAATAACCTCAACATTTATTTGTTCGCAGGTAACTAACTATCTATATCCACATATCTACAAGCAATCAACGATGCGTAAGTTATTGATTTTAAATTATCTCAAAAAGCAAATTTCTGTCGTTCAGCGATATATATCTTTGGCCACACGCGTCGAATATGTATATACATGTATACACACGCACACACACAAAGTGTGTATGAAAGAGAAAAAGAAGAGAGAGAGAAAGAGAGAGAGAGAGAAAGAGAGAGAGAGAGAACGAAACAAAAAAACGAAGCATCAAAAAAGCAGAGCAGAGAGTTTTGTCGGACATTCGCGTAGCTCTTGCACAAGCGTAGGCAAAGAGGTGGGGGTGGCGGCGGCTCGTATTTAGCCATTTAGCAGGCCGACGATGCAACTCACGCACACGTTACAATGCATAGCTGCAATGACGGCGGCGGCAACGACGACGACGATGAACATGCGGGCAAAGACCTCGCACACGGTACGATGCACCCTCGGCCTTGCCCTAGCTCTCGCGGGCATTAGCCCAAGTCTTGCAAGTACTAACGAGAGAGATAGAGAGTAAAAGAGAATTGCTGCTTTGAAAGTCGATAGATCGCTGAATATTCGTCGCGTGATCACATTTCTGCGAGCTCTGCAGATTTCAATTTCAAATTATATATTGGAAATTGCCATTATTTTTCTGTTGTGTCCTCGAGAATTTAATTTCGTATGCGAAGTATTTCCGATGTATGCCCCTCAATAACATGAAATTCGTCGACGGTTTGTATTGATGCAATAAATATATCAAAGTTGTAATATAAAAATGAATATTTCGAAAACGAATCTGGTTTAAAGTTAAAATTAAACAATTCAGTCTAAAACTGACGACTGTAGTTATTTCCAGATACCATTGATATAGAAGAAGCAACAAATAACTATTTCAATTCACAATGCCAACAAGTTGAAATAACGACTAACAGGGCGTAACTCCTTGTTTCCTCTGGTCGCGCACACATCAGAACAGAATCACTCTTTCTCTCTCTCACTCTCTCTTTGACGAGCTCTATAAATCGCAACAAGCCAATCAGTGCCGATTGAAACAAGAATCGCGGGCAATGGATAGCAATGAATGGCAGAGCAGACGAGAGAGTCGCCTATTATGACAAAAGTAACGAGAATAAGAGAAACAAAAGAGAGGGGAGGGCAATAGCCTCAATGCGAAGCGCCCTGACCAAGGACAACGAGATCATAATCGCTCATGCAGCGCGACGACGACGACGACGACGAGCTATATATCCATATAGTGTCTCTTTTCCTACTCGCAATATGCCGACCTTTTACTCGCTCTTTTCTCGCGTTCTTATTGCACGCGACGAACGCTTATCGTCTCTTCGTTTACATGAGACTTCGGATACATGCACACACTCTCGTTTCGTATTCTTATCTCGCAACCGAATGCTCTTCTATTACATCGTCTTATCGTTGCAACCCTGATGTATTTTTTTCTTTCGCGATTTTCCTTTTATTTTTTGTCGTCTTCTGGAAATAATATTGGTGCCAATATTGACGCATTCGTATTTATTTTATGGATAAAATATTTTTGAGAATTAAGGTTTGGATAAGCAATTTTTCTCTTTTCATAGTAGAAACGTTCTAAACTAAGAAAATTACTGCCAAGTTCAACGCTACTTTTTCACCCACAAAAACAAACTTAAAAGTTAGTCCTTCTCTGCCAACTAACTTCAGTAGTAAACCTCGAGCAAAGGATAGAATGAGAAAATCAGCAAAGAAAATTCTTCGTAGGCCAATAGTCTCTCCCACCTCGGCATAGAGAAAAACGTTGAAGCGTAAAGCACATAGAAAGAAAAAGAGAAAGAGAGAGAGAGAGAGAGAGAGAGAGAGTGTAGCTTAGGTGGATGAGATAAAAAGCGCAAAGGAAGAGAGAGAACGAGACAGACAGCAAGTTGATGGTGGGAGAGCGACTAGAGTGCAACGGCAAAAGTGCAACGTACGCTCGCGGCCGATGCCACTGACCCATTAATACATATAGTTGCGTGAAGAGAGCATGTGCACAAGACTTATATATATATAAGTGCAGTAGATATCGTGCGCTTTCTGCTCTTATGCAAGTTAAATGAAGAGATTGTCTTTGGTCTTTGCGTGAACACGGGACGAATGCGTGCCTGAGTTTCATTTGTAATCTGCTAGTTATTTTTAACACGGTTGATTAATCGACATCACTTTTTTCTTGTACGATTGTATACAAAAACAGCTCATGCGACCAATAAAGAAAGTGCATTTAGATAATTCACATGTATTTTTCATGAGATCATAATGAAATCAGATTAGACACTTATAACTTTTCTTTGAAACGAATGAATCGGAAACTATAATCGGAAATGCTGATTCTCAACTCTCTAATTGAATAATTAGCAGGTAGCGGCAACGTTTCGAGGCCGCAATTGGAACATTAATCACTCGCACGTCAAAAATAAACAGGCAACGAAACTAATTACACGCAGACGGTTTCGTGATAATGTAGACAAAACTCTCGTTTGATCTTATCTTCGTTGTATATTTTCTTCTCTTTTTTATTTAATAAGTTTCAGGAGTCAAAATGCAAACAAATCTTTTCGTGCGCATAATCGGGTGGTTATCCAACATCATATCTTCCTTTCTCTCTCTCTTTCTCTTTCTCTCAGGATATGTATAACACGGATCTGCGAACCTGCACACTTACGTATCAGAGTATAAGAACCTCGCAATTATGTTTTATTTGTCTTTAGGATTTGGGCGATGAAATGTATAATATTAAATATGATACTCGAATGTCTCAAATTCAATCCAGGGTATTGTCATTACGAAGACTATATTAATTTCTGTTTTTACGAATGCATATTTCATACAATTTAACTTGCCTATAATTTATCCTCGAATAGTTTTGTATCGAAATTTTTCAAATGTCATATTTGTATGAATACTTGTTATTTAGAGCAAAGGATATATTGTTTTTAACGTATAACGAATGAAAGCGTTACAATACTCATAATCGAAATGAAAAGTTTCGTTTCACTCTCAATGTTCAAAATTCTTGTTGTAACAATAATAATCCGCGTAGAACTCGCGTGCACGCGCTATACATAGTGCGTCTAAATATTCGCAGTAGCAAGACCACAAAGATAGAGCAAGAGAAAGAGAGAGAAAGAGCGTTTCACCATGCCGCATATATAACGCAGTCAAGGTTGGCGACCTCGGTACGCTCGGTGAAGGTCCGCTCGTAACCCAGTATATACCCGCAATACTGATGATACGCCGATGTCGGTAACCGGAACGTTAATCTTTTATAGCAATATAAATTCAAAGAGATCCCAAGAACTGCAATGACTAAAAATAATTTTTTTAAATCGAAAAATTGTTCAATGATTACCATTCACTTTTTACGTTCCTAAAATGAAACGGAAAAATCTGATAGAGTAATCACAAGAGTGTACTCGTCATTAAAGTTCAATTGCACGAGCGTCCTTCGGAAGAGAAGAAAAAAATCTGAACGAGCGCCAAGTTCACTAGTACGTGAATTACTTGGTGTAGTACGCGCTAACGAGCTCAACTGATTGCTTCCCACTCCCTTTTCTTTTTCTCTCTTTCTCTGTCTCTATTTCTCTCTCTCTCTCTCTCTCTCTTTCTTTCTAGGGGCTTTTTTTATTCGCAAAATAATGAGTATCACGCGCCCGCGACAACAGAAAAGAAAACAACTTACGCACGCACGATATACTAGAAATGCGAAGGCGCTACGGTTCACGGCTTCAATATTTGATTATATTTATTTCTAGTTTTTACGCTTTCATTGCGATAAAATGTTACTTTTTAACATTATATTATACAGTTTTATTTCGATGAATTATCTTTTTTTCAGTTGTTTCGAAGCATGAAATCTAGGTTGATCACGTTATAGACAGTAGTGTAGAAACGGAGACAAAGGAAAGCCAGTAGCGGGGTTACAGTATCGCCCTACCGATGAGACAGAGGAAGAGAGAGAGAGAGAGAGAGAGAGAAATGGAAATCCGTAGTGGGTACGGGTATGAAAACGAGGGTGAACTTGAACGAGGGTTGTTTGTTCTACATCGGAATTTCATGGTCGGAGGTCTAATCATGGTTTTAGCGAAATCGATTTTTTTTAATTCATTGAATTCCCTTTCATTAAATGTTTTGTTCATGTAACGTGGAATTGAGTGGATAATTTAAATTCTATTTCACTTTGAAACCAATTAGCGTTAAATTGTTTTTTAAAACATATCATTTTATCAAAAACTGGCTTTTATGAATAATTTTCACCGCCAACGTAAACCTCATGTGATATCAAATGAACGCGTCGAAATTATTTCAATTGCAAATCCACAAAAATTAACCAACTTTCTAGCCAAAAAATTGCAATTGGGCAGCGCACATCATTCCAGTGCACCAGTGTGTATTGAGATATGCTGCAGCACAAAAGAATCCGTTCATCCCTATAAAAGCCAAGATCGCCATGCCAGACAGACAAGAACAAAGAGAAAGGGAGGGGAAAACGAACCAGACGAAGAAATTGCAAAGCAGGGAACAGGGCTGATGCTGATGCCACTGCTGCTACTGCAAGGGGTTGCTTCGATGGCGGTCGTCATGGCAACCCCTAGACGCGAGAGCGAGTACAGTGCACACTCGCGCCCCAACGCCAACCTTGAATCGAAACTCGCCAAGCTCTCGAACCTGCACTCTTGTGCTAATCCTTACCAACGACTGGCTTCCTTCCTTCCTCCATTCTTTTTTTTTCAAGGTTCACTCAGACGATACGAAAGTCGTGATTGTGGGTGAAAATGGGAGGGGTTTATATGAGAAATATTTAAAGGTGAGCTGATTTCGTTGTTCGAAATTTTAAAAGTTTAAAATTCGAGGAAAATGTAACATAATAGTCGAAAACATGTGCATATGAATATCTCGGCGAAAAAAACTGTCTGAAAACATATATTCGATAGTAAAGTCGAGGACGAATTTGACGTGAGTTAAAAGAGAGACATTAATTCCCAGCACGTAACGGTTTGTTTCGTAGTACTTCCTGCTTTGGCGAGTAGTATCACCGGGTGTTTCATGGAAAATTGGAAGCCCAGTTAGTCAAGCGTCATTATATTGAAATATCCACGGCGGTGGGTCACGTTTGGGCGTACGTCTCCCGTTGGGACTAAACGGCTGCCGCAACGCGGTTAACCTTCAGCCCACTGCTGGCGAGGCTTCTCTGCAACAAAAGCTCTCCGCGAACATACGCTTGGTCTCTCTCTCTCTCTCTCTCTCTCTTGCTTTCCCTCATTCCTACGGTGCTGATTTAGTCGTCTCTCGTCTTTATTTTTTTAAGGACGCTCTTTTCACTCTTTGTAATTACGACTCAAAACAGTCGCTTTAGGGTGCTGTTGGCGTTAAAAATCCTTGACTTTCCAATATGGAGGTGAACTAATTCAAATATTACTTTTTAGTGCACAATGACTTTGGTTTTTAACAGAAAAATTCTAGTTTTTTAAATAATACTTTTACTGATTATAATCAATGATGGACGCTTTAAAACACATATTACAAAAAACTACAACGTTAAGTATTTTATATGAAGAAATTGCAAATATTTCAAAAAGTTGCATCAACATAATTTATTGTTATTTGAAGAATACTAAATCTTATTATACTAATTAAAATTTATTGTTTTCAATTTTCTTCCGCTGCATTTTTCCAAGTTCATAATATTAAATTTCACTGAATTATAACTTGTATGTATAATTTTAAATTGTAATAATTTCATTCGAAATTTCGCGAAATACATTAGTTAAATGTCTAAATAATTTGACGACAAATGGTTTGACAATTTAGGGATACTCGTTTGATATTATTTAAAGGCTCCTATAATTACGAAGTATCTACGTCAAAGAGTATGGAGTGTCTGTTAATTGATTTAATGAGTAATTAAAGTTTAAACTAAATTCAATAGACGACAATTAACGAGTTTCAAGGACATTTCTAAATCTGTAAACATAGATATGATGGAAATCGTATATACAAATAGAGCCATTGAAAATCTACACTATCTGTTTTTATTTCTTCTTTCATCTCGGTAACTCTCAATGCTGTTGCACTCTGATATCGATTGCGCGAGCACGTCGTTGCCATGGCCACGTGAGATATACGCATGTTGCACAGCTCGCGTCCGCCATACGAGACCTTGATCATGAACGCGCGTGTCAAATGGCCAAGTGCATTCGTTCACAGTCTATAAAACGTGATATTTTTAGACTTCTGTTTGAGCAGTTTATTAGTTTGCCTACGAAGTTATCGAATTTTTGTCGAGTTCAAGGTTTTATAAATGTAATTTTCATATTATTTAATATCCAACCTTACGTGATTTTTACTTATAAGTTTCACGTAAACTACATTTAAAGATTTTATTTGCATGCAGATATAATCTCCGTGTGTTTCTAATCGAAATTTTTTAGAAAAGATCATTTTGTCCATTATATATTGCATATTTTAGAATTTCATCAATTAATGTGAATATATATTTCTAAAATACATTTAAATTATATTTGTTATTTCATATCTTTCATAATAAACTATTTTCAAATGGCAAGTAGTATAGCCAAGTTCTGGTCAGACGTACTTTCAAAACTCCGATTTGAAAAGCTTATCGAGATGTAATCTCCTTTCAAATTTTAATAACATTTTTCCTTTTGCGAAATAAATGCAAATAACCTTTAAGAATATCAAGGATACTTTAACAATACAAAGGCAGAAGGCCATGAATATATTCTGATTATATTGTTTCGATTACGTAAAGTGTCGATTGCAGATGATTCAAGGTAAATCCCAAGGCTACCAGTTGGATAGGGAAACTTATGAGTTCTAAAATGGCATTCGGGTATTTTTGAAAGTTATAAAAAATCAATTTCAATAGTAATACAATGAAATGAAGAGAAAATAATAAAACTTCGTATTCAAACAACATTTACGACCTTGGAATACCAAATAACAGCACTGTAAGAGAAAAAAAATTAGGGATACATGATATGGTGAGCAAAACAATAAATAAACATTTGAGTCGTAAAAATATTACGATCTACAAAACTCTTTCCTAGGATAAAAATCCTAAACACTAAAAAAAATAAAGCAGTCAACTCGCTATCTCTCTAGCCAACCTTCGTGAATCATCCCCGATAAAAAGCGTCATCTCGTAGGCACACGTGATTCGACGCACCTGTTGCCTCGACTTGCTGATCCGCGGTCTCGCACAAAAGAGTCGCCGCCCTCGATATCGAATTAGGAAAATCCTTTGTTCGCAGCAGCTTCCCTTCTTTTAAAGGTTAAATACATCCCATACTTGAAGACTAAAGGGCTAAAGGCTTTAGGGCTATTTTCCATGGTTTCGTTTTTTTCGCCTTATCAACGGGGCGGATCGGATAGCACCATTTTTTGCTTTAGGGGTTTGGGAAACCGAAGACGAGTTTTGCCCGAGGTAAAGATTATTTATAGACGAGAGGGGTGCGTTGACAGTTGAAATGAGGATTCGTTTTGAATATATTTTTCGAAGTCCATATTTCTCCTCGGAAGAGATACTATTGAACATTCAAATTTGTTCGTGCTTTGCAACTAGAGTATATTTTTTTAACATGGAAATAAATATTCTCGTTTTATTTATGTAATAAGCATTTTAAAAATCCGCATGACAATTCCAAGAAAAACCAAGTGTCATTAAGATCGTTCAGATTTGGGCACGACTACTCAATATTTCACCATCCAGCATTAAAAATAATAAAACGCATTCCCTAATAAATTATGAGCTCGCATAATAATTATGCAATCCCCCGTTAGTTTGTTTTTTATTAGCGTATGTTAGAAAGACCGGAAGCGGAGCGTGATCCGCGAGTCGCTCTCAGGGCAAGGTCGCGTCTCCCTGGCAACGGCTGCTCTTCCATCTCCCTCTCTCTCTCTCTCTCTCTCTGTCTCTCTCTCTCTCTCTCTCCCTGCGCGCTCGTGGCACGTGCGCGGCCTAGGCCGTGAGCTTTTCGAGGTTAGTGTCACGGGAGGGTGAGTGGGTGGTAGTGGTGCTAGCTAGCTTGAGTGCTGAACGCCCGAGTAACCTCGAAACTTTCTCTTGATGACGAACGATGATAATAATGATGATGATGTTGAATTAACCCACACCGTTCACACCAAGCGAAGATATTCAAATTATAGACTATAAGGTTATGGTAATAAGTGCTTGGGTTTGCTGCGATGTGGTGGATTTTTGGTCGTTTACTACTTTGACTTTCTTTTCCACTTTGTCAATGACTTGTTTTTTATTTCATTTTCTTTTTGATGTTGTAAAGGTAAAATATCAAAGAATGAATGTCAGTTGTATTGGACTTTCAAATAAATGGCCATCCATTGAATAGTTCATAAAAAATGTACGCACTATGTGCGAATATTAACTTTGAAATAACGTTTACTTGAAGTGGAATTTGTTACTTGAGATACTTTTCAAAAGCTGCGTTTATTATTTAGAGCTACATAAAACATGATAACATCACGTTCCTGTAATACGCAGTGGAAGATAGATAGCGATGAATAATTTACTAATTTGTTTCCTTTTTTTCTAGAATGAAATATGTCACAAATAATTTTATACGTTGCATTAAATGTTTTCTTGGCAATAAGAATGCTTTATATTAATTTATGTGGGCAAGTTCATTTCAAGTAATTCTAATTGAAGTAGAAAATTAAAAACGAACTATTAGAGAGAAAGAAGAAAATAATTATTATACAACATTTGAAAAAATTGGTAACATGGTTGAAACTTGAGCAATGTTAAACTCAAGCAATGATCGGAAGCCTGGAATCTGGGGGCAAGCTAGGGAGCTCGGTGAAGGCTAAACGGGGTGAAGGTCATTCTCATCTCTAGATATAGACTCTTCTTACTGATGTAGCTACGCGTGATATGATTAAGCAGCTTTAATCTATGGGGGTTATCTCTCTCTCTCTCTCTCTCTCTCTCTCTCTCTCTCTCTGTCTGTACTTTACGACTAACTAATTACATGACAGAGTAATAGTAAGAAAATTTCTTTTCAAACTTTATGTTTATGTTGGTGGAGTTTGAAAAGATTTGTTGTAAGACATGATCATGTAGATAAAGTTAAGCTTGGAATTTTTTTGCTACTGTTGACATTTACGATTTTAATTAACTTTTTTTTTATCATCAATAATACTGTCAAAATATTGTTACTTTTTCCCACACACATTTATAAAGGATAAATGACAAATTGAATTAGATGCGAATTTTTTTTATTTATCGTACAACAATTGATTACGAATCTAAACAGAAAGACTAAACTCATTTGACCACGAATATAGTCTATATATATATGTACGTACTTTCTTCCGACTGACGCACGACCGCTAACACAATAAACGAATAAATCTCCCGTAGCGAATCATAGAAAAAACGACCAACCAAATATCATCATACACGTTAATAAAAAAGGCTTTTCTAACAAAATAACCCAAATAATAGAATACTCTCACCTCGCTTTCTGTCGAGGACGTGTATACTTAGATTTTCGTTCGTATCTCCGAAAACAGATTTGACTTCAGAACCCTTATCTTCCCGAGGGAGCACACGCGAATATTTTCATTTGATTCGATTATATCGCATCCACGTAGGCGTCAACTCCACTCACGACTAATGCGAAAAAGTAAAGCAAGCTTTCAGCGGTCTTTATTCATAGCTCCTATTACAATAACACTCGTGTCCTTAGAACAATTAGTTGCTACATCGTTTCTTACTGGTACGAGAATTGATGTCTTTTTTACTTAATATACTTCAGTAGGGGTTTTCAATGATATGTTTGTCGAGTATTCAGTTCGATAACATTATTTATAAAAAAGCTAAATCAAACGATATGGTATCTAGGAATTTGTGTCATCAAGGATGAAGATTAAATAAGGCTTTTGTTCGAAAACTCTCAGAGATTTGTATCCGTACATAAAATCCCAAAGACATGTCGAGAATCCCAAAACTCGCACTAAGAAATAAATGATCAGAAAGGAAAAGGCCTGAAATTTCGATTCTCGCGACTCGAGCCTCGTTTCTTATATAGCCAATTCGAATTGAGTTCTAAGTTCAGGCGATTTTTCTTCTCTCTCGTTCCCTCTTTCAGGGCCAATCTCCCCCCTTCTCCCGTCCCTCGATTATTTCTGGAATAATCAACCCTCGCTAAATAGAATAAATCGACGAGACAAGAATTACTTATTAGTTAATGACAACTCAGACGATTCATCGGACGAGCTTTGTCGTACACGTATATATTGCACAAATGAATCAAAGAAACCATTCTATCACGAAATATACGACAACGCTTTACGTGAAATATATGATAGTAGTGGAACTAACCTAGAGCAAGTGCCATTCCAATCCACCTACGTCTGTATGTAGGGTGGACACGGACGCGTGTCATGTGATTTAGCAGCGAGTTAGTGTCTCGTGCTGAAGTGCGAGGGCATGTTATTAAAAACAAAATGTGTATAATACTCTGCATTCAATTATTATAAATGAGGTGCAATTCCATTCGGGCAAATAACATCAGTATGTTCAAACTAGTGCGACATACTATGTGATTGCTGTTGTTTCTTACTCTGGAAAGCTTTCATGCCACCAACAAAAACGATAAAATATTCATTATTTATCGCATACACCTATAGCTTATTCGATCGCGAAATAACACGTTAGCGAGCAGTTAAATAAGTAAATTGCAGGCAAAGCAATAGAGAAAGAGAGAGAGAAAGAGAGAAGTGCGTGTTGAAACGGCGTTCGTGACACTGTACAGCTTTTCTCAAAGTGACGCAGCTTATGGGCTTTCGATTCGCTACAAGCGAAAAGGGCCTTTACACTATATAACTACGCCTTCTCTTGCTTGGAAGCCGTGAGCTATGTATAAATGCAATGGGGTGCACGGCCGGTCAGTAACCTAAACGCTATAAGCAAGGAGCCATAGAAAAACGGACCAAGTTCGTGAGGGGATTAAAACAAAAAGTAGTATTGTCTGGGTTTGAGATTTTATAGATTATCGCTAAGCGTACACGCCAAAACGTTTATTGAATAATTTTTTTTTACGATTTTGTTGGTAATTGATGATAAGAAAGAAGATGTGTGTTATTATTTCTTGGCGAAGAATCTTAAATCATCTATATATGGGCTCATAAACGAGAAGGTCATCGTCGGTCGTGGAGCAAATTAAATATCATTAAGAGAATCATGAGAAACTTTATCCGAAACACTGTTTAAATCAGAATAGCATATTCTGAAACTTATTGAAACGTGGAATTGTCTACTATTTCTTCGATATATCATCAAATAAGAATATTTTCTGGCCCTTACTAGCATTGTATGAAGTTTGTAACAGACAACGAAGAATAACAACCCCGTTTATGAGTAATGTCAAAAAAAGTCAATTTTTTAAGTTGTCATTTTAAATAAAAACTACTGGCATTGTTAATACTTCATGATAAATTATTGTTTTCTCAAAATAAATGAAACCATTGTTTCCCCACCGACGAGGAAACAGCAATCCTTATATCCAAGCAAAAAATCGATAACCATTACATCATCTTAGCTCGACCTCGAAAGCCAACTGTAGCGCGCACGTGTAGCCACAGATACCTGTTGGAATTGTTTATTGATTTTCGAGACGAACAGACAAAGCGACTGCGCGAATTCTAGTTGTCCATAATGCCACCAGATGACGACGCGATACCGTATGATAAGAGAAAATAACGGCGCGGCGTCGGTCACACAGTTATCTTTCCAGTCGCGAGGTATGAATCGCGGACCGACTGCTATCGCCACCTATTCTCAGCGGGAAACCACATGAACTCACGCGATATGGAAGCTTTCTACTTACTCCGTGTACGTGTTGCGCATTTAAAAGCACAGTGATAAGACACCATTCGAATTTTCGAGCGCCAAATTTTTAAAAGCTTGAGCTTTTTAGAGAATTAGTCAGTATCGTAATGACGCATAAGATTACGCACTTGTAAAATATATACTTTATGCACTGAATGAGGCTTAGATCGTTGTAAAATATGGTTAAGAGATAAAAACAAATCTTTGCCAAATTTTTTAAATGTTATGTAGAAATTAATTTGATTGATAATTCAAAACTCATATTATGTATTTTTAGAAATCGAATAATGTAAATAAAAAACATCCAACTGGTTAACAAATCACGTCGAACGAGTGTACGAATAGAGTAAGATCGACCAAGCGACAAAGTGAAACGAACGTCGACGAGTCGATTTTCGCCGGCTTTCCCCGGAATTTCGCAAAGTGAAAACTGCACAAGTCGTGCAGCACGACTTTCACGCGCCGAGAGAGAGAGAGAGAGAGAGAGAGAGAGAAGAGATATTGCAGAAATACGCGCTCGCGCCGCCATCACCGCTCCGAAGAAAGCGAAACTATGCGCACACAAGTGAGAGCGGGTCACACTCGTCTCTTAGAGTTACGTAACGCGTCTTCGTCGCGACTGTGTTTTTTCTTTTACTTTCGTATGTGGACACGTTTCATAGAAAACAATATCTTCCGGATATGCATGAGAATCTTCCTTCGATAAGAATACAGGCCGATAGATGAAGCTCTTTTCTTTTAATTTTAAGTTGGGAATTCCTTTCGTGATAGTAAAATCAGTAGAAGGTTGTGGTGTCATTGAGCTTATGTTATCAGTGGTATTTTTTTACGAAAGATAAGTTAGGTTTTCGCGAGGAATCGCTTGTGAATGTGCCTTTCCGTAGTTATTAGAATTGATAATTATTGTAGTTTGCATCCTGCACATTCAAGGAATTTCTTTTGTCTTCAATATCATATTTGGATTACATTCACAGAAACCCCTAAAGATAAAACACCATTAAATTGTATTATCATTCATGTTAAGATAACTATTAAAAGAACTGTAAATTATGCCGTTTCCATGTAAATATAAACTGATCTGAGATTACTAAAAAAAGATATCATCATCTCGAATTTTCATTCAAAATTCGTCAAAAAAGTCAAGTCTCGTATGTTTGTCCACGTGAACGCCATACAGTGGCGCCGTGAGTGTCGTTATATCAAACGAAAAAGCCCGCTCGCGCAGATCGAGGGAGAGAGATACAGAGGTATCTCGCTTGCGCTCAAAGCTCTCCTTCTCTCGAATCGCAAGGCTCGCTCGCTCGGACTGCGTAAGTATGAGTGTGTGGCGCTCGAGACACACATTCACACACACGCACGTATAGGCCGTCGCACGGAGTTCACTCACTCCGTAACCTCCTTTCAATCGAAACTATTACATACTAGCCTCAGTGATTCTCAGCTCGCGGCTCGAGAGTAGCTCGTGATTTTTACTTTCGAATACACACTACAACTCATAGCCCAAAGCCTCGCTTTCGCGATCGCGAACTGACTATCCGCACGCGCTACGTTTAGGCTTTCGGTTTTTTTCTTTTTTTCCCCCGTACACGATCATGAAAGTATTTGAGGTGACAGACGCTACGTATAATATGAATTATTTTCATTGATACTAAAAACAAGGTCTTTTTACATTAAAGTCGACTGTGATTCTGAATGCTATTTTAAAATTGAAACAATGGTTATACTTACTTTTGAATCGAATGACTGTTTTTGAATAAAAGTGAAAAGATTAAATTGTTAATAATTAATAATACTAAAACTATTGTTAAATTTTACTTTAGCGCGTTGTAAAACTCCTACAAAATAATACAGATTCTCTCTTAAAATAGGCTAAAACTTGAATCAAATCATCTATTGCAAATGTCATATCGCAATAGACACACTTTCTCCTATGTAAGCAATCGGCAAGTCAAAAGAAAGCCTTTGAAATCCAAATTGGTCTCGACGGCGATGGCGGCACGAGAAAGTAAAAGTTGAGTATATGCTCGGTGCGAGTGCGAGACACTCTTAGAGCGCGAGACGCTAGAGGCCATAAGCGCGCGTGTCCTCGAGCGGTCGCTGCACCGAGTCACTTGGTCGACATTGAGCAACCGGTTCGATCTCTCTCTCTCTCTCTCTCTCTCTCTGTCTTTTACCACTACTAATACGCTATAACGTTTATATGCCAGTATGCGTTCATTTGTCGACACAGCCGCGCCTTCCAGAATTTTCTAAGAATCCTTCGAAGCGCAAGCGCCCATAGTGAGCTTGCACTCTCCTTATCAATGGCGTCCTTCGATTGGTGCCGCGGTGTTTGTTGATCGTGCGCTCGCTTCGAGATCGTTTGATCGTTACTTTCCGAGTTTATTGTTCGAGGTTTATGTGCATACAGCTATACTCGATTGCTATTGGTGATCGATTGTTTTAACATACGCTCGACATAAAAACATTCAAGTTTAATAGCTATCACTATTAGATAGTCAAGGACGCAATGCACTCCACTTTGTAACATAAAGAACGTTATTCTTCGAGAATCATATTCATCAAATTCTATTATTAGTATATTCTTCATATTTTGAAAAATAAGTAAATAGAAATCTTATCATGATCCATCTTTAATAAAATAAGTTATGCAGGCGACAATTATCAAAATCTTTTTTTCCATCAATTTCGTGGAGAGGGGGGACGGAGAAAGCTCGCGACCCTCGGAGTAGCAGGCTGTTATTCCGAATGAACTCGCAGAAAGGGAGCAGATGGAGCAAGCGAGAGATCCAGAGCAATGAGCTCCCTGTCTCGGTTCTCTCTCTCTCTCTCTCTCTCTCTCTCTCTCTCTCTCTCTAGCTAGTTCGCTCGCTCACGTTGAGCAAGTCACCTCGATAGCGCTCGTTGAACCCACGAGAATCTAGGCCGGCTCGTGCGGCCGTCCACACTCACACGCACATATACAACTATGATTTCCCTGAGCAAGTGCACCTACGCTATACGAGTGGCTGGCTGCTGCAGAAAGAGAGAGAGAGTGATTATTGTCGATCGTCGATTGATTCTGCTAAAGACTACTGCTTTGAAGGCATTTTCGTTATTAGTTAGTTTATCGCAATCAATTGGTGTTTAGGATAAATATTATTTAGATTTGTACTTGTAAATTTGATCGACATATCTTTACTTGAACAAACATCGGCAAAACGCTATCGCAAAACCAGTCCATTAACTTGTCTTATCAGTAGACCGATTACAGAATGAAAAAACCATGGCGATCCAAGGGAACAAAAAACTGTTTCGATCGTACCAGAAAACCTCCCCAAAAAAAAGTATAAGTAACAAGGAGAAAAGCGAGATTAGAGAAGACAAAAAAAGAGAGTCAAGGAAGAGAAAAATAATAAGAGGGTTGAAACGGACGTCAACAGGAGGAGAGAGGGAGAGCGCGCGGCACGGTTACACGCGGGAGCGACTACCTCTCCTGACCCGGGTTCGTTGTCCTTCGCGAGCTCGCGAGCTCGCGAGCAAGAGAGAGAGAGAAAGAGAGTGAGCACGCTAGTCGACCTATTTTGCGAAATAAAAAAGCTCGCCTTGAGCCTCGTTCTGCCTATGGCTCATGTGAAAATTGCTCGTTTGCAAATATCGACTTGTTCTCTGAGCTGGCTCGCGCTTATTGTCATTATGATAGGTTTATACGACAATGATAGAAAGAATGAAAGAAGAAAAAGCTTTTTGTTTTACAATAGTGAGTATTCGGATAAATGGAATCTTTCTTCGGAAATGATGATTGCTTGGAAAGTATATCCATTGAGCTAGTGCTTTCACTGATATCTTACGCTTCATATTATGATGAAGTATGTTTTTATATCTGATTTGTTAAACAATAGCATTGGAAAAAGAAACATATGCATACATCTGCAAGGAGAATGTCAAATCCTGAGAATATAAAAAAGGCTATCCACATCTGAGCTCCATAAAATCGGACACGTATTTCTCATCGCAGGCTTGTAATCTATACGCTGACGATGCGCGCGCGCGAAATCTCGTGCTGCAGTCCGGCGTCAAACGCGCAGATATAGAAGCGATGCTCTCGTTAAACGGCTGCAGCGAGCAGGCGAGCAAAATCGCAAGCGTATATACTCGCAAAGGGTGGGGAGGGTATAGAACAAGCGGCCGCGGGAGGTCGTTGCCTCGGCGCTGACGTTAGTGGGACACTTTCGGCTTTACCACCACTATGCTTGCACTCTCTCGCTTGCACGCTCGCGCTCTGACGTCGATCGTTGTCGTCCTGCGAAACCAAAAAAGGACGCCTCTTATACGATTTCGTTACAATGACTATTAAGATCTTTGCTTTTTTCCTTTTTATCTCTCTTTCAGAAGCGTGGAGGGTACGTGCGTGGACTCGAATGTTATTTGAAATCGAGTCATCGAAATAATATTATACGTGCATTACGTAACTATAGATTGGCAAGACTTATAAACCGCGATCATAGACGACAAGAATTGAAAGAAAACGTTCACGCGTGAGACCCTGGCTCGTTCGAGAGAAAAATAAACACATCACGATATTTCAAATACATCGTTGTAAGTCCTTTATCTGCATAACGCTTATCACGAGGCATGCACTGATGCTCGGGAAACTATGAACTAGATTTATTTAAAAAAAGAGAGAAAGAGAAGGACATACATAAGTCTACTTATTCAACAGTATTACGTTTGGTTTGTTGTTACGTAACAATTCCGAGTTTTTTGCCATTATTCGTGTCGATACACTTTTGTTACTATGCCGCTGACCTACTGAAATCATTTTATCTTTCTCCTTCTCTCTTTCTCTCTTTGTCCCTCTACTTTTTTTCATGCACTGTTTTGTCACAAGACTAAAGCATTAGTTTACATAGGACGATCAGCTCAGTGCAGAAATTAATACATTTACGATGATCAAGGTAATTCGTTCAATGGAATAATCACCAAAGATTCCACGTTTTTTATAATTCTGCAATGGATGAGAAAACAGAAAAAACATTGCAATCTTGAAGAAAAAAAATGTTCTCTAATACCTGAAGTACTTAACTGCGCAATGACGTGAATAAATACACACAAGTCGAAATCTATAGCGATAAAAGTCGAAGAACCGCAAAGCTTATTTACATACACACGCCCAAGCAAATTTGAATACAAGATTTTGGAAGAGTAATCTTATACAAGCTCGTACCACTCGTCAAGCTCGCGTCTTTTCAGCTTCGCTTATTTGCAATGCCGAGAATCTCTCGAGGTAAAGAGAACGGATTGACGAGTACTGGGGCGAATGGCCCGTAAATTTCAGGAGGCTCTTGCAAGCTCGCAAGCACGAATCCGGCGTTTGCATATACGTATTTTCAGTAGAAGAGATAGACGGATAGAGGGACGAATAAAATTTACGACTCGAAAGAGGATCACGGAAAAATAAACGTTGAGCCTTTGTACGCCTGTTTATTTGCGATGCTTGAGTGATATTCCAATTGCGAGGCTGACGCAGGGACTCGATAAACTCGTGAAATTATCTGCGTTACTGGCCTTTCACGCGGATTATTTTTTCATATGTCAATAACATTTATATATTTTCATTCTTTGTTATTTATCGGTCTCAATTGCCGATATAAAAAGGGATATCCAAATAATAAATAATAACGTTTGTTTTCTTATTCGAACACATCTATATAATGAAATCTCGTCGGAATAATAAATATGCGTACGATCAGCAGTGCCATTAAAAACTTCCTTCGGGCATCAATCAAAACAACCACGAAGCAAAAGCCATATAAAGCTCGATGAAAAATCCGAGTGCAAAAGTTTTCCACGCAGTGAAGTTAGCGTAGTTACGGGCGGCCGCGTCAATCGATGAGAGATGAAGAGAGTTGCGGCGCTGCAGCAGCAGAAGTAGCAGTAGCAGCAGCAGCCCTGAGTTCATCGACACCGTGAGCCGAGAGAGGTGTATATATAGACTCTATCTCTCGGCCTGTCTCTCTCTCTCTCTCTCTCTCTCTCTCTTGGTCCGCCCCGTGTTGTAACTGTGCGAGTGAGCGCCCTGCTACATATCTCTATACACCATATGCGCGCACGCATGCATACACAGATATACAAATATATCCACGCAATAAACGCAAGAGATATAGATAAGTGTCGGGGTTTGGCACGCTACACAGATATACGCATTCTATTTCCATGTCTGTCTGTCTGTCCGAGCGTAGTCGATCCGTATTGTATGCGTCGATTGATACCTCGACCTCCTCAACTGTACTTCATTACTTGTAGCTGTATATATACAATTCCTTCTCGCTCTCTCATACACATGAGCACGCAGTTTTCTTCGAAACCTTATTTGCAAAAGCTACTTTGCGAATTATGTCATTTTGATGATATGATCAATCCATCAATATTCTGCACTTGTGGAATGTTTTGTTTTTTGTTAATTTTACGATTGTTTGGATGTTTTGAATTTTATAATGCAACATCGTTTCTCAACCACATAATCAGCGCTCATCTATCCCTCCTCCTGAGAGGAAAAAATATGTTACGCGAGAGTTCAGACACTTGGCCAACTTGATCTGGCGTCTCACGGAGCAAAACTTGTTCAACTTTCCCTTTCCCCTCAACGCTACGGGCGTTTCTTTTCGTTCGCGAAACTTGCAAACAATCCCGGCTGATTTATTTACCACTCGCGTACATTTCACACACCTGTATGTATATGTGTCTGTGCCTGGTGAGCTTTCGCCTCTCGCCACCTTTCATCGCCGTCTAATGATACATTTTCCCTGCTTGCTTGTTTGAGCTCGCAGCTCGCCTAATACAGCTAACTAATCAATTTCGCAAGTACAAAAGCATTGTGGGTCTTTCTCCTTAGTTTAGCTGTGTATGTATGTGTGTGGGCGATCCTACATCCTTGAAACGTTTACGATGATTTTAGAATGTGTTTAGTTTTTTTAATCTTTAGGTTACACAATTTTTAATCACGACATAAAGTGCACGTCGTCGTCCTTTTTTAAAATAGTCCCTCTCTAGAATCAAATAACTTGGTTCTATTGCAATACGATGCATTCGTTGCATCAGCTGTGAGTGCCTCGAGAATTCTTTGTTTTCTTGCGATATACGTAGCAAAATGCTACGAAAAAAAAAACGAAAAAATAATAATCACTAGCGAATACATAACCATTAATTAAGAAAGTAAACCAGTTTGATCAAAGTAAATGAAAATCCTTGAACGGTGCTTATTGCGATAAAATGCGGGCAAGAATAACCATCTGCAGGGAAATAGCTAAGCGCCAGTGACGCCTGCGCGTATACTTATGACATACTTGAACTTTGCACGACGAGGCACGCAGACAAATTACTTTAAAGCTGCCTACATAAGTCGTGCAAATAATTGCAAGGTGTTCTATCCACACATACGATCTACCCCCTACTCCCCGGACAGTTATGTGTCTATACGTGTATATATCTAATGTCTGAAGGCGAATCGAGAGGTCAAAGACACTTTCCCTTCTATTCTCGCGAAATCACATTTGACTGATTATCATGAACGCGCCGAGAAATATTCAAATTATGCAATAATACGTCTGTCTGTCTGGACCAAAAGAGAGTTTATAAATATTTATTACTTCGCCTTCGATTACAAATGAAATAGCTGTGATATGTTTTATTTCTCGTTTTATTTTATCCCATAAAAAACGAAATGCACGTATATATATGATTTATACGATCGATAACAATAAATCCACAAGACTTAATCGTTTGGCTGCGATCGAACTTTCGCGCGCGCGAGACTAATTGTTTGCCAACTTGGGCATAAATTAGGTCCTCCCCTCCCCTTCTACCTCTCTCTCTCTCTCTCTCTCTCTCTCTCTCTCTGTATTGACGACGGCGACAGCAACCGCCAAGCATTAATTAGTCGACATTCCAAACGTGCCCGAAAAAGAAAAAAATAAGAACGAAAGAGCAGTGAAATCGCGATGAAACATTTAGTCAATTATGTAACGACAAGTGTATCCGGTGCATCGTGCGCACTAAGAGAAACTCATTCATGCGGGCACACTTTTACTCGATTTTATTAGATACTGTATTGAGAATTTGACATTTTATCTTTATTTCTGTAAGGTTACAAACAAAGCATACTCAAACCTTATTGTTTTGTTTTCGTTTAGAATAACAGATTACTTTATAATTGATTCACGAGTATTTAGCAAAAATAACTATAAAATCAGCCAAAGCTTTAATCAATTTAGAACAATCAGGTCATAAGAATAAAAAAAATTGAATTAGATGACATCGTGCTATGATAATAAAAAGCGTGGTTGCATATCAGGCGCATCGCCTTATAAATCGCGAAGCCATGAAATGAATATTACTCGGGCGCGAAGTCAGCGCAATAATCAGGCGTACTTAACACACATTAAACTAGACGTGCTCCAAGGGCTTTCGGTGAAATCTAGGATTTCTCGGGTGAACGTCCGATTTCCGTAACGATCGGGAAGGTTATATACACAAACGAAATGTCTGTCACATCCAACAACATTCCTATTCTCTTTTTATCATCAAAGTTTACGATAAGGTTCAATAATTAACTTTGGGTCTTTTTCAATTGGATGTGAATTGAAATCATTAAAATTTGTCAAAAATACCCAAAATGATTTGAAAAATTACTCGATGTGTCCAAAACTTCAAGTAATTATGTTATTCAACCTTTTAATTTTCGTAAAGAATTATATTAGACTCGTGGAATAACATAGGTGAAGACTAGGATCTTTTGTAAAAAACCGAAAAAAAACAATAAAAAAAAAGATGATGCATCGAAGAGCCGAATCGATTGAGTCATTTGGTGCAAGCTTGAGCGTTTTAAACACGAGTTAGACGTCGTCGACTACCGAAGAGATAACGATGGCAATATGAGCGATCACGGCGATCGTTGAACAATACCTCGGCGACAATCGACGACCCCTCGACTCTCGACGCTACATACATATATGTATGCCTGCCCTGATTTTTTCTGAACAGGGCAGTTTTATCTTGACAGTAGTTCTCCTTTAGAACCGAACAAAATACTAGACTTTGGTTCAAACTATAAAGTAGAGTTTCTAGTTTATAGAAACTATAATAAAAAATGATACATATGATTTTGCATAACTGAAAAGGAAAAAAATGTTTAGCATAAACGAAAAAAAAAACGAACGTATACTCTTGGAAAAAAGAAACAGTTTATCAATCCGAGAAATTAATCACTGTGTGATTTCATCAAGCGAGTGCGCGAGAGAAAAGTGCAAAAAGTACAGAATGATATATAGATACAGTGTCAGCAAGCAGCAAAGCAAAGTCGCGCTCTCCAGGTTGAGAATCACTGTGGCGCGCAAGGACTCGCGAGTGCATTGCACCCAGGGCAATCGCGCGCCGCTTGCTGCTGCTGTTCGTAAGCTATATAACACGCGTTCTCGTGTTGCACCATTAAAAGCCTCTTCGAAGCTGAAACGAAAGATTTTTCTGGCACACTTTTGGTCGCCAGGGCCAACGTCGTCGTCTTTCTATATACCTTCGAACTTTCACTCTCGAATTCTTTCATTCGTACGATTGATCATCCCAAAGAAATATCATATGACCAAAGTCCAACATGTACCTATAGATATACATGATTCCGCAAAAAATTCCAAGCACTTTTATATTTCTTATTTATTGACGTTAACTAATAAAGTTTATGTAAACAAATATATCATGTTCTTATGATAGTTATATTCCACGAAATAAAAGGAAATTAAATTAATGAAAGTGTTACATTCTATTAATAGGCCATCTTATTTTGCCGAAGTGCAATAGACGATAAGCGACGTGTCTCCACGCGAGAGACCGAGCGCGCTTGCAATTATTAATTTATCCTCGAAAAGCTTCTCCATACTGATTCAACCATGCTGGTTTCAACCTTGCTTTTTTTCTACGCTCAGCAATAGCTTAAGATCTTGAATAAATCTTTAATGCGTTTGCCGAGCTTCCATTTATATTCCAAATCATATATTCATATTTTATGCTCTAATTGTAGAATGGCAGTACTTCACATCTAAATAATCAAAGTTCGTTTTAGAACCTAGCGAAACGTACATAGGCTTCTAGAAAAAAAGCTTGCAATTATCCATTCACAAATACGTACAGATCAAGTTCAAAAATACACAATCGAGAAAAAAGAAACAAAAAGCTTTCTCTCTCTCTCTCTCGCGAGAAAAAAAGCGTCCGCGTGCAAGCGCTCACGAAGCGGCCTGATTTCGGTTTAGCGAAGGTTGCGAGCGGCCATCGAACTCGAGCGCGCGCGCGTGCCTGCGAGGACGGGGTGAGCCACTCTTTGGCGTCCTTAGGGTACGTTCACACCGCTGCTGCTGCAACTGCACCTACACTCTA
Organism: Chouioia cunea; assembly: GCA_030064505.1. Classification (NCBI taxonomy): domain Eukaryota; kingdom Metazoa; phylum Arthropoda; class Insecta; order Hymenoptera; family Eulophidae; genus Chouioia; species Chouioia cunea. The sequence continues at coordinate 22,777,377 of JAOPFQ010000004.1, forward strand.
TACGATAACTATCATTGCTGCCTAGAAAATAGCTTGGTGCTGTTGCTGCTGCTTGCGCGCTGTGCGAGAGAGTTAATTTATTCGCGCGCTCTCGACCTCCTTCGTATATAACGCCCCGCCACGAGTGTATATTGCTATACTTATTGCATGGCGAGGACGTTAAGTTAAAGCCGATCCTTCGTACTCCGTTGATCTATGGGCTTTATGCTTATTATCGATTTACGATGGCGAGCTTGCTGTCCTTTATTCTCAGATTTAACTTCCAACTTGATATTAGTTTCTCTTTAATGCTCATTACTTTAGCTAATATTTTTCCTACTGATCTGTGCTATTCTTATTCTCATTCGTCTGCGATATGTTTAATAATTTGTTAACAAGCGATACTTCGATGTTTTATTTGGATACTATTAAAATGTTCGTTATAGTCAATTATTCAGTAGCGCCAAACCGACCAAATAGAACATTCTAGAAAGTAAACTTAACTAAAAATTTTACAAAAGCTTTGCTAAAATAGTAATAGTAAATATTTTATTTGGTAAAAACCATTCTAAAATTACAATGTTATCAAATTAAAAACATTCTGTCCGATAAATCTCGACTCGATTTATTTGAAAAACTTCCATCGCGCGTGTGCATTATCGGTTTATCAGGTTCAACAAAAAAAATTATTCTTTTTCTCATTTGTCGACAGATCGCATTCGCGTATAATATACACCTTATCTAATCTGACGAGTAGTAAGGCGCTTATCGAGTTTCCAAAAAGCAAATATTCGCGCGCCCTTTCTCTACGCAAGAAAGTACAGCGCGGTCTGAATTAAACGAGAAGGCCGCAAGAGCGAGTGAGAGAGGCCGACGACCTGTAGTTACCAATCTTTCAAGGGCCGCAATTCTCGATTGTCTATACAATTCCTTTTTCAGTGTCGATTGTATATACTTTCCTTTTTAGCTGAACTAGAGAGAATATCGCGTGCTGATGGCGATTAATCAAGGCGTAAGATTTCTAGAAAAGTAATGGTGAGTTATGGCTCCTCAAGGTGCATTGGCATCCTTCTCTCTGCACTTGTGTGCACGTATGTGTATATGCTTGCACACTGGCGTAACTCTCGCGTCGATTTAACGTGGGCGTACCAATGAAAGTCGAGTCGTTGCGTCAAGTGGCATTTTACAACTCTCGGTCTCTTCCGCTCGCTTAATAATTGTCCTGAGCAACTATATCGTACATACGGCTTTCGTATACTCATACGTACGCAGTCGTGATATACATCTGATATGTATAAATATATATTGCTGAATCCTCGTTCGAAAGTGAAGAGCCACGAACGTTTGGCCAGAGCTACATGAAAGATTTAGAATACTAACAAAAAAAGAAAGAAACGTGAATTTTCGCAAAGCCTTTGCATATGTGTGTGTTGTGAGTGGTGAGAGAGGTTGAAGCGTGCGCTTGCGGCTGACGTCAGAGGCTGCTGCTGCTGCTGCTACTGCTGTTGCAGCGCCCTAGATCGTGGGAGGTCAGCGTGTGCCGGGCCGACGGCCTGCCGAGGCCAAACCCTCTCGGACTACTCGCGAGCGAGAAAATGCTCTCTCGCTTTCAGACTTGCGTACATGAGCAGTGCGATTGTAACAACGTCTTTATATGCATCTGTCTTGTACGAAAAAGTTTTTTGTTTGCGTTGTATAGTTTTCCTTTATTTTAGAAATCAAATTTTACGCAGAGAAAAATTGTTATTTTATCTAGTGGTTGTTATAAGTGCCGATAAAAAAATACAAATTCGCTATTATTATAGAAAAGTATTAAATTTCTATAAATCGATCAATATACTCAGTTATAATATCATTAAAAATTTTAACGCGATTATATCCGTCACTACAATTTTCACATAATTATTTTAAATAGTTTCCCCACGTTGATTCCTATCTTTGTAGAGAACTCGATTGCAAAACCAACCCGTACGCCCCGATTTTTCTTAAAACAGAAGAATGCAAAAGTTTATCAACACATAGCAGCAACAGTACGCTTCAATGAAAAAAAAGTAAAAGTTCTAACAACCAACAAATAGTATTTACCTATAACAGTTCGCGTGCGATAGATCGCAAAATCAATGGGTCGTATCTCTCTTTCTCTCTCTTTCGTTTAAACTCAGGGCAGGTGATCGCACCTGACACGTGACAAATATCGGCTGGTACAAGGGCCGTGTGCGCGCGCTAATGTTCATTGTTCGCATGCGTCACGATCGAGAGATTAAATGGTTACAGACAGCAGCCTAATAAGGCATGCGGCCCTAAAAGCTCTCGATGTATGTGTATGTATGTTCGAGAATCGAGAGCAAAGCGTGCAAGGTTTATCGCTCTCTGGCTATGCATATTTTTATTGTTCTTTTCCTTTTCTTCGAGTGTGTAGTTCTCACGCGATTTGCACGATCGACGATTGAATCGTTATAAGGGTGCGTACAACATAATCGTAAATATAAGTGATCGACTCATATTGGCGAGACATTGAAATTTCAATGTTTAATAAAGTTGATAGTTTCAGCGGCACAATGCGATAATTGCATGATTGCATTAGTTGTATTTTTGATGGTATCGGTATTTGATAAACTAGAATAATAAATAAATGTATAATTGAAATCGTTAAATGTCCAGTCGCGACTGGACATTTAACGTTTTTTGATCAATAAAATAAATTCTATACAGTGCCGATAAATCAGATTTTAGTTACTTAATCGCAGTTAATACAGCGAAGCAAATGTCAATATATTTTTCAATAAGTACAGCTGAGAAATTCGTGCTCCAGTTGCATAAACACACCCGTGCAAATTGTTTCGTAAATTTAATTTTCGTGTGGAGAGATGATTTATATTTGTCATTTCCTAACTGTCAACCGATTTAATTGTTCTGTAAATCTTTTAATACGTCATAAATGTTCATAAGACATAAAATCATAAAAGATAAAAAAAGAAGAGAGAGAAAAGAATAATGCGATAATCGAAATAATAACAAACGTGAGAAACGATCGTCGATGACGAAAAGATTAGCATCCATGATATGTGTGTGTGTGTGTGTGTGTGTGTGTGTATATATATATATTGGACGTTGAAAATCACTCACGCGGGATCGCTCAATAAATGCACACCAGCTCTATGTGATTCGCTTTATTGGCCATTCAATAATCGACCTTTCGATTCGCTAATCTCCTTACCACGTTACACAATGCTTTTAAAAATTCCATGTTTATCTATCCTATGGTTAGCTTGAGAAAAAAGAAAGACAGATAGAGAGAGAGAGAGAGAGAGAGAGAGAGAGAGAGAGAGAGAGAGAGAGAGAGAGAAAGACTCGACGACCTGGACTTTCAAAAGCGAAAATACGGCTTGTAATGAAAAGCAAATGGATAGAGTACCATGTAAATTGAGGATATTTTGTAAAATAGCTTCGAGCGAAATTGTCAATTTTAGCGAAAATTCTTAACTACCTACCGATTCCGAAATTGTATTTTTAAGCATTTCTGTTGTTTACTCATAAATGAGTGATGAAGTGTGTGATTAACCTGGATGGTTTAATTTTTTTCTTTCAGGTGAGTTACATGACAATTGTGTTACCCGATTTCTTGCAATGAATAAAAACGTAAGTTCTTATTTTCTAATTCGCATTATAAAGTTTTCAACTTATATTACATTTTAAAAATTCAATAACTTCTCAAATAAGCACTATGCTATTCGACATCGACGTGAAACGAAGATTGAACAAAAATTACCGATCACGTGCCACGAGTAAATCAATGATCGTCAAAATAAAAAAACACCCAATATTTAAAATTCAACCGGGCGTGTGTAAGAAAATAGTGCGCAAACGAAGTATAGAGAAATCCATCAGAACGGCCATTAAGAATTATTGGAGCAAAGTAAAGTGCTCGATGTTGGCTGCAAAAAGATGCAAAGATTTTACGAGTTCTCTACGCTCTCTGACACAAATCCCTTAGGTATATAATTGCGCCTCCGGAGTTTCGCCACGTACATCATGCTAATTCGTCGGGGTCAGTAACATACATAGACGCGTACATATACGTGAGCACACGCGCGCGAGAAAGTTTAGACTGAAGGAGGCTGCCGATCCATACATGGAAAGCGTATTATGCGTGGGCGCCACTGCCTGTGTATCGTTTCAATGTTTAGAATGTTTCTTTTTCATTTCACGCGGGAACGTTGTAATAATCGAAGTACAGGTTGGTTGATGTGATATAAATAATTGGTCTGTAATAAGAGAATGCCAGGCTTTATATTGCAAAGACCCATTAAAAATTATCGCTGTTATTAATGTATACACTCCGGTACTACAATTAGACCGAATGTCCATATCCGATTGCGTTATAAGACCAAACCTGCAAGGCAGATCGATAAACAATAAAAACGCTTTGGACTAATATCACGGAATTAGTGAAGTTATTGTATCTCAATGATATTCTAATTTCACTTATTACATAAGAGACTCCATTCGTATAGCCGAACATTAGTCGATTTTAACGCGTGAGCAAATTGCAACCAACGAAAAAAGTACATTTTGCATTCGCTACACCCTCTCGATGAGCAAGCATTACAGCACAACTAGATAATCGCGTAAGCATGTGGGTTGGGCGCTTAAAGTGTTTGGCGTAATATTTGAAATGCAAGGAGGACGTTTATCTTGATGCCTCTACGGTAGTATTGAGCTGCTTTTCTAAAATTGAGAAAGACCTAAGCACACGCTTGCTCGTTGATTCTTCACGTTCGCGTGAAAATAAAAGAGGAAACTTTTTTTTCGCGAATAGGAGCAACAGGACCTACCGATCATAGGGGTACTTTATCTATCTACGTGAGGCGAATTACTGCGGCTGAATGAACTCTTATCGGTGTTGTTTTGTGAACACAAAAGTTTCCACGAAGAATGAAAATACACTCTGGCTAATTTAATTCTATGATAAGGTCTTTTAATTTTATATTGCCATGGATTTCTATGAATAGAATGTCGTTAATCAAGCGCATCCTTCTTTTAGTTATTCTATTTAGTAATGGCAAAGCTACGCCAAGTGAAATTGGATATTTTTTAATGCAAAAGAGGAACCAGCAGTAAAAGGTTGCCGGTATCTGACAGAATTCAATCTAGTTCTAAGAATAAGAGAGAATTTTAATAATGAAAAATGTTTTATATTCGTCGAAGCTAATGGCTATTTTAATTAAGTAAAAGTACTTTTATAATTGAAGAAATAAAAGAAATAATAATTAAATCGATTCATGAAAACACGAAAAACTAGTCTCGAATGAAAACTAATCGCAAAAGAATTCAAACCACGCAATGAGCAATCGAGCAAGCTCATACGCGTCGGCTTTGCTGGCAAAGAGGGTTGAATAGGCGCCTAGTGCGCTTAAGTTATAATTAACCGTACGACTTGCGGGGATCCTCTTGTCCATGGGCCGAGACGTCGTCGCCAGACTATTGCGTAACGCTTTGGCAGTTTATTTGCAGGTATACGCGAGAGAGAGAGAGAGAGAGAGAGAGAGAGAGAGAGAGAAAAAGAGAGAGGTCTCCCCCCTTTTCTCTCTCTCTCTTTCTCGTCGACGACCTCCTAGATTTTCCTCTTGTCGTTCTCTTTCTCTCTCTCTCTCTCTCTCTCTCTTTCTCTCTCTATCATTCTCTGCCACACTTCCTGCGCGCGCACGTGTTAGTCATCCAACACAATTTAAAACATTCATTTTTTTCTTTGCAAACGGTTGAACGAACTTGTCCAAGTGCATTTGTGCGTATGATAAGATAATATACCGCTATCATTTATCAGTGGAGTGTATGCGTAGCGGGAATACGTGCGTGTGCAAGTGTGATTATAGCTCGCTCTTCCCCGACCTGCGACAATATGTGAGCGAATATGATTCTTCGAGAACGTTCGTAAGCATTCTAATCGAGAAGTTTCTTCTTCTCGTTATTCTTTGTGTGATTCTGCATCATTGCGTTTTTTTCTTCTCAAATGGATATCAAAGTGAATAAAATTAATAATGAAGATTTTATTTCATTTTTTGCTTTTTTCCGAGTAAAGTTCTTTTTACGTGAATAATTGTTTTATTTATAGTACTTCATACTTTTTAATTTGGAAAAGAAACGAATCCGTTGACATGCGAAACTACTCACTTTGAATGTAAAATTACTGCGCCAATCGTTCATTTTTCTAAAAATAATATAGTATTCGATTAGATCGTAAATTAACTATTAATATCTTGCACTCAGATAAGATTAACGGCGATGACGAATAAAGAAAATTGATTGTTCAAGCAATTGAACTTTGACGTGGGGATGCAATTTTTATTTATCTTACAGAACTGCAAAATCATTGAAATGAGATCATTGTTCTTGGCGAATTACGTACAACGAGGAATCAAATTAAGAGATAAGACCGAATTTTTATTTTTATAAATATTAACTCTGACGAAACTATGGGATATTGACATTTCCATGTCAGCCGGACTCCCGCTCACTTCTTACAACACCTGCGCTCTTTGTACAAACTCAATGCACGGGGAACTGTATATACTATCTACATATATATTCCGACTTAGACGCCACGCAAATATTTATGTCTCATCAACGACAGACACATGTACAGCAAATAAAGTCCAACGAAAAAAAATCAGACTCCAATGATAAAGCTTTACTGCGCGCGCCTCTGTGTGTGTGTGTGTGTGTGTGTGTGTGTGTGTGTGTGTGTGTGTGTGTGTGTGTGTGTGTGCTTATCACTTGCGCTTGCGCTTAACGGGAGAGGGGAATTGGCGAGAATTCGGTCGAGTCGTTGAACGCACCAGTCGAGTCAAGGTTACAAAGACCTCCCTTCTCTTTTTCTTTTGCAATTCAAACGAGGAAAAAAAATTGTCGTCGATTTTGATATAGGCATGGTTTTGACGAGTCCACATCCGTTATTGTATCTCGTGTTTGGATATGTACTTCTTCTCCCGTACGCTACCATCTTATAATTTTATCAAGTGTGTTGTGTCTGTTAAAAGAGAGAAGCGCGAAATCCATACGACGTGCTCGATTTTTCTCCCCACCCCCAGATATTTCAATGCTGAATGCATTATTCCGCTAACAGATATGCAAGATCCAATCGTGCAGAATAAATACCCTCTTCTCGATTCTATTTTTAAAAGGAAAAAAAGACTTCGGATACACATCTAAAAGTATAGCGGTGAAACATTTATCACTGTCGACAATAATAATTCATAAATCACAAAAGTTCTTGCTCGTGCTAAAATAACCTATCAAGTGCCTAAATGTTATCGTCTAAAAATAGCTACTTGCGAAGAGTATATGCATCGCTGGTTTCACCTAAACCAAGAGGAGAAGGGATTAATACGCTTGTGCTTATCGTGGCTGTGCGCTTGCAAGCGAAAATTGAGCTTGCGCCACAAGCGAGCGCACTGACTCGCATACACACACTTGTATACTGACAGTAGCAGCAGCAGCACCACCACCACCAGTAACAGCAGTAGTCAGCGAACAGAGAGCCGTGTCCCAGTGAGCGGTTGTTAACCCATGATGACGACGGCGACGACGGCGGGGCCGAGGACACATCCGAGCAGCCGAATATCCTCGAAAGTCCATAGGCCCTTTCAAACGTTTTATGGCACAAGAACGCTTAAGCAATTCGACAACGAAGAAAGTTAACGCACCCGCGAGCACCAGCTCTTTCACTGTGTTTTTAAAATTATGTTGACTTGTATAACCAAAAACACTTTCACTCTATAAAGTATTTACTTAACGTGTGATGGTTGTTGACTTTTAACATAATTTTCCTTAACACTTCTACTTTCTATGTGAGAAAACGGGCGAGAGCTTGTTTTTGTTAACGGGAAATGTTAATATGTTGCATGGATAACTGGCAACAGTATCCGATAGGAGAGCAATAAACTGACAACTTGACAATTTATCCTTTCGCACTTTCGACCTCTCGCAATCGCACTTTCCTTGCACGTCATCAAACAGCCTTGGTTTACTTTATTGCATTTTAACATAAACTATTTTATAAACTGTTGAATGCTGCACAATGAACGGTTCGCAATGAAGTAATTATGTGTTAATCGACACAAGTTTATTTCCTGTATATTGCAGTTCATATATCGCCAACACATTTGTTTATATAACAAAGATTGAAAGTTGGTTGATTTGCATTCTATTTATTGAAAGTGTATAATAGACGATATGCCTGTGTACATACGTACAACGTTGCGTTTACCCAACGAAATTTTTGATTGTTCATAACAGCTAAGATTTGAAACATAATCATAATGATTAGCGCCGATAACGCCCGATACACGTACAGCTAAAATATATAACTAGTATTTGAATGACCTGTGTATAACTACAGTATCGATCTAGCAAATATAGTTATGGCAGCGATTATGGTACGGTTTCATTGTTGCAAATCACTATAAATATCCATCCGTTATTTTTTACTTTTCTTCTCCTTCAAAACATCGCTAAAAATATTAAAAAATCAAAAGTCTTGCGTAATCACGTACAATCGACGTAATCGTAGAGGAAGAATCGAGAAAGTGGTGTACGCGAGAAAGTTCTGTAGGTTCATGGAGTAATTGCAGCAGCAGTGGAGTCGTTGTCCGGTTGGCCTGAGTGCGTGACCCGATTATCACGAGGACACGCTGAGAGGGGAATCGACAAACGGCTCGCAAGCTTGAATCAGGTCTAGTAGTATTTCAAAAAGAGCTTTCGCTCTTCTCTCTTTCCCCTCTTGCTCTATTCCCACTTCCCTTGGGCCAACCTACTCCAGAGAGCTTTGTTTCGCGTTCGCGCGCTAACCGAACGTTCTAGTGTATTTGATGAACTTTGTTGCGCCTTTTTTCTTTTATAGTCGAGGTGTTGATTATTTTATATGATCGTTCTTTGTTTTTATTTTCTTTTTTTTTTCATTTGCTATTGAGTTTGTAGGTTGTCTATTTTTAATTTTCCAAATTTGTTATCAATTAATTGTTTTGGTGAAGAATGGAATTACGGTTTGAATTTCGAAATGGAATTTAATTAAATATACAATGCAATATTGTTACTGCACAAAGCTTGTTGATTATTACAATGAACTGTACGTAAGGAATTCCTACAATAATGAAATTGCATTTCCCATTGTGTAAGAGAGAAAGAGATCATAGTATAGTAGTAGTATAGTAGTAGTTATAGTATACTAAAAGAGCGGCACTGAGCGACATTCGACATACGTTATTATGCCATATCTAAATCCAATGTCAAACTGGACACGTTGGCACGTGATACAAAGAAAGAAAGAGGAGGGAAAGAGAAAGTTTACTTTTTAAATAAGTCTATATATTTACCAATCTCAGCTTTGCTTGAAAAAAATTTAAACAAAGGTCTCGCGTTCCCTCGAAACGTACACTACTAGTCACGATCACAATAATAATACTATATAATCTATAGACCGAGTATATGACCTTTTGAAGATAAAAATCTGTCGCATTTCATGCATATACTCTCTCCTATTTATACTATACATGCTTTGGGCAGGTCGGCGGCCTGTTGCCTGGCCGAAATCAAGCATCGACGTTGCGAGTCATAAACCAATATATAGGCACGAAACTTATTGACTACGCACGATGATTTCATACAACAAGATGCACTCACCGTACGGCCCTCCGCCCCAGTGCTTCTCTCGTCTGAATAACCCAATAACCTACCTCTACTCCTCCTACAATATCATTGAACATATTAGGGTAGCGTAGGGTTTGATTTATGGTTGATATTTTTGGACTGAAAGCGACTATTCAACCTCGAAATAGTCTTATCAGATTCATGTTATTTTTCATTTGGCGTAAATTCAAATCAGTTTATTTGACTAGGCATGATGTTCTCAATGCATGCTCGCCTATTAAATTTTGATTTTTTAAAGAGTTTTGTTTTTATGGAAGGGTGGAGGTTATAGATAGATACTTTCGCCTAATGAACGATATGACAAATTAAATAAATCTAACTTAGAATTGCAAATTGAACAAATGATTCATTACCAATACACGCAAGAATTTAATCTGCCTAATTTCCTTTATACTTTCAAAGAAAAATAAACCATCGTTTTGCGCGGTTAATTACGCAAGTGAAAGAAAAGAAAAAATCTTCATTAAAATCATGTGGTTTCAATCTCTAGTTCTTTGTGTTATTAGAAACTCGCGTAAGAGCAGCAACGACAGCGACGAAACTTTTTCTATCAGCCCTAGTTATTAATTTACATCGCATCATCGCAACCCAGTTACGAACTTGCACAGTGTTGCTGCTGCAGCGAAAGAAAGAGAGCGAAGCCGTGTAGGCCGTTGATCTCGTCACTTTTGTACCGCGCGTGAACGTATATATATGTGATTTGCTATCTTTGATTTCTTGACTTTATAAATTCGAAAAAAAAAAAATATATATATATATATATATATATATATATATATATATATATATGTATATATAATAGAACTATACATTGAGTTGAGGCGGCAAATTCACCAGCGAAATGTAAATATAGGTATGTAGGTCTTTCGAGAGTGTCCCTGTTATTCGTTAAACTGGAAGCTGCAGGGGGTCGGTAAGTCTATCTCTGCAGGCAGGCACAGACTCCCAACTTGGAAAAGGGGACGTGACGTACGCGCGGGCGCACTAGCCTACGGCTCTTTCCCTCCCCCTCCCCCTCTCCTCTCGGTTTGTGTCGAGAGAGCGACTTATTGATGACGTGCAGCCGAGTCTCGATTAATACTATACCAAAGTGGCGCTAAAGCTGCGGGCATTGTTTTGACGCTTCGGGCCGAAACGAATTGAGCTTACTTGATCTAGTTTCGTTAGGTGATTACGTTCAAAGCTGATTATATGACGTTGGAGTCGATCGTTGAATGACATAATATTTTTGATTTTCAATCAAATGAAAGCTTACCGCTAATAATACTCACAGCCGATGATTATTACAAGCAACTTTTCAAATTCTATGGAACAATCATACCTATAAAGCGTATTTTACGATTACAGTTAGAAGCTTATCAGAATTGTATCGCACGGTAGACTGGAGCAAGTAGCGCATTTGTCAAAATTGGAATACCGCGGTGCAACACAACACGCACAGTTCAGCAATTGTATATATAAATATACCGTCTGGAATAGTTATATTTTTATCGCATAAATCGATCAATATATGACCGAACGAGCTTCTAACGAAATTTCCTGTTGAACACCCAAGGGAGCCTGTTACGAAATCACGTACCATACAGCGCGGTGTTAAATGATAAATCAAAAAGTCGCGAAGGTAATAATAGATATTAGAAAACAATGTAGGCAATGTTATATCACCTTTTTGTATTAGGTCGTGCGAAATGCTGCCCCCTTATCTTTTTTTTTTGGTTCATGAACCTTTAGGAGTAAACGCTTGGGATTTAAGAGGCAATTGTGTCGAGCGATATTTTTGCGTTACTATGCCTTCGAGAGAAAAGCGCGAAGCTAGGAAAAGATGAATCGTTGCTGCCCCGCTAGCTCAATAGATTTTTTTTTCAATTGCTCTATTTGCTCGCCAACTGGAAATCTTTTATAAAGAATAACTTGAAGGACGTTCTTCAAGTCATTGAATTTTATAGATTGCTTAATTTATTTAAACAAAATCGAATTTTGTTTTTTTAATTTTATTAAATATGAACCTAATTGAATCGTACGTGTCAGTGTTACAGATCCGATAAAAAATTCACAAGGTGAATGTAATTTGTCGAAAAGAATATATGTAAAGAACAAACAACATTTAGAGGAACAATACAACTGTCGCGAGAGAGTGCGCCTAGTCCTCGGGAAAGTTCGCGAATGCGCGCGCGTGCGCGTATTGAACTCGGTACTTTATACTTGTGCTCTCGCTTTCGGTATGTTCTCAAGCTATCTCCGCACACCTACGTACAATCGCATATTGTATATATACACATATATATATACCTAGCAAGAGATTGAGATCGAGATCGAGAAAATGTTTTTTTGCTGTATGTTTATTGTTATGGTTTTATTAGTGTATTGTAATCGTATTTCAGGAATGTAACGAGGATCGCAGAAAATAAAAAAGGCAAGTAATTGTGTGAGCGTTGCTAATCTTGTGTTGATTTTTGACGTTACGAAAGCACAAATTGCAAGGTGTTGATATTTTCATTGTGATTATTCGCGCTTGTTCTCGGGAGTATCGATCAATTTACACTGGAATTTTTATGATTATTAAAATAACACCTTTTCGAAACACCTTATGATATGCTGAGTTTAAGATTCATTGTATTTTTTTCAAATTATTTGCATTTTAGATCAACGTAAAGGTTTATTTTCGTTACAGTTAAACCTGGTATCAGTACCTTATAAAGTGTATCGTAAAATATAATTACACAAATCTGATGAAGAAAGTATATACCATTGAATTTCAAAGAAAATTTTTGCGTCAGCCCCCGAAAGCTCGAGACTTCATAAGGCAAAATAGTCACTCGAAAGCAAAAAAAATAGTAAAAACGCTGAGGAGAGGATTCGTTACACAATGAGCCGCTGACCGGAGCGCATTCCTAGACATCGCGTTGAGCAACAGAAATGCGCTTGCACTACTGTGTTATATTGCTGCTGCTGCTGTTGCTACTGATCCCCTTACTTCTGTTTTGTTTCATGTGTGCCACTCTCTCGACATGGATACTTTCTCTTTTTTCCATTTGTTTCCATAAAATGCAACGTTTTCCCACAGGTTGATTATATACTTTCTTCCTATTTTTATTCGACTCGAAATTGCAGAGAAACAAAGAGAGAGAGAGAGAGAGAGAGAGAGAGAGAGAGAGAGAAATTAACGCTTTCGAGTATAAACGTTATATTTGTTTTTTGAGACACCTTTCACATTAGAACTATTATTAATAACATGTACAGCTCTCGTAATAGAATTTGCGTAATTCTGTTTGACAAAAAAAATGAATGAATATTACTAGTTGTGATTTTGGTAAAGGAAATGATTCTTTCATCATTAAAAAATCGATTGCGAAAAGCTTCTAACGATAATAAACCATGCGCGGATAATTAATTTGAGTAGCAGACGTTATCACGTACCCCGCGAGCAACACCCGCTTTATTTTTTATATTCATTATCACCGACGACAGACGACACGTTACAATATAAAATTTTGGACTGCAATAACAGTTACGCGAAAGTATATAAAAAGGGACAGATCAGTCGTCGCTTTATTAGGTAAAAAGTGAATGTCTTGTTTCGCTCGTGATATATACTTCGTTCATGCAACGCGCGCACTACGACGACGCGATCATGGACAATTGAAAGAGCCTTGTACCACAGAGAACGGCAACGGCGACGACAGCGCCATTAACAATGGCCAGCACGCGCTAAATGTATTCATCGCCAAGATAACGAGGACACAGCTCCATACTTCTTTCGTTATTGCGACAAATGATAATCGAGTGACAGAAAATAATTCAACCATCGACGTTTAAACTACAGCTTGCGCAGGTGTTGGCGCCTTTTTTTATTATTATTTCTTATTTTTGCACGCGTAAAATACACTTGTTAAACGTAATGGAGTGAATGGAAATTATCAGGGGATGATTTCGACGAAGCAGTAGATCATGGATGCCGTGATCTCAGAGTATGTCGTAATATTTTGCGCTAAATCTTTTATTGGTACGATTGAAATTTTTCCAAAAATTTAAAAATATATAACAACACGGTGAAAACGACAAAATTAATTAAAAATAATTTTTTTTTTCATCGAAGTCTTGTGAAATTTACGTATAAACTTTCAAAAGCCAGATAAAAATCAATATGCAACAAGTCATAAAATATCGTGTCGTTTCAAAATAGAGCCAGAGTAATAATTAAATGCATTGTAAATTTCTTGCGCCTTTGGTGTAGTGCAGTACCAAATTAGGTAATAATAATGCGATCCAACGATCGCTCGTGCTACCATGGCGCTGTAATTTGCAAAGACAAAAATCAGAGTTGTCTAAGTGAAGGAAAAAAACACTATTAACGATCAGCTGTATACATATATGTGTGTGTGTGTGTCTGACGCCGACGTCTTTGCTCTTTCGTCACACGTAGACGTATAGTTTTGCATCACGCGGGCGCGAGCGCACAACTTTCCGATAATGTCGCTTTGGCAGATCGTCGTGCCTTTTAACGACTCCTTAAATCAATTGCTCACTTTTCCTCTGACGACAATTTCACATTTATAACCATGTTGTTACTTCTCACAACATTTTTTGTTTTTTGCCAACTAGGAGACTTTTGTGAAAGAGTTAAACGATTTTGTTAAAAAGATAGATAGTCGAGGATTAATAGGCGCCCTCGCGTATATTACGACAAAATAATTAAGTATTTTCGCGTAAGTATCTCAAGTAATATATATATATATATATATATATATATATATATATATATATATATATATATATATATATACTCGTATAACGTATCGTGAGTGTATAACGCAAACGAATAGAATCTCACGGCCTGTGCGCACTTTCGAACAATCTGAATTTTCGCGTAGTTGCGAGCGCGTAGTTGAATTAGTAATGAGCCGATTAGACAAGAAACATTTAAAAGCGACAAAAAGAAATAAACGCGCAGTGCGTTTGCATAAATTACTCTCGGAAATACCGCTGTGAGGCCCGGGAACAGAACATATATATATCGCTAAGCGCCATCGAAAATGCTTGTTGCACACGCGACTTCTCTCTCTCTCTCTCTCTCTCTCTCTCTGTCAGTGGCAGTTTCTGCTCCATTAAAGAAAAAAAGAACGCGGAGGTGTTGTCGCGTGCATACACGTTATGGGCTAAGCCTTTACCACTTCTGCTGCCATGTGTACGTGCAGTTAGACGTTCTCTCAGTCTCGCAGAGAGAAACAGAGTTGACACGCGGACAACGAACCCGAGGGATAATGAGTGCTATACTGTTACTTGCTAACGGATTTTTCAGTTGTTTTCACACCCCATCTCGCTTGTATCTTTGAACCATTATTTACTGATAACAGAATCATTTTTCATTTTTGGTAGTAGGTAATCTGCGTAGTCCCTTTTCCGTTTACTTCAAAAATAACTATAGAATTTTAGCTCTCATTTGTCCGAAAAATGCGTTTAAATCAACCATTATTTTTCACAAAAGTAATTTAAACAAAATTAGGTGGAAAGTACAGTAAAAGTGTGGAAGCACACATCGAACATAACATTTTTCTGTGGTTCGTCGTCATCGTCGTTGTTGTTACGAGATATATTCGTGCAAGAGTAGAGAAAAAGAAAAAAATTATAAAAGAACACGCACGTGTAGTATCAAGTTGGTAATATGGTTGGCGCGTGTGCGCTTTCCCTGCGTCGAATCCCTCGCGTAATGCGCAATTTAATTGCAATTTGTCTCTCATTTTCCTGCACCACGCGAGATACCTATTGTCACAGGGACAAAAGAGGTAAGATATGTCGATCTAACAAGGAAATTGGTACCTATCCATTTATTATTTTTTTATTATTGTTTTTTGCTTAATAGTCATGGTTTTTATCTGTGCGCAGCACAATTAAGCTTTTGGTTTTGGTCATTATGCAAGGAGATGTTGTGTTGCGCAAAATCCAATTCGTTATATACACACCTCGGCCACAGATTAGAATGCTAAAGTCACGATAAGCAATACATAAACGGCAGCGGTGGCTGCAGTAACGACGACAACGGTGAAAAAATTCAAGCGAGCAATTTTTCAATTAGATGCCGATTCCGATTATCCACTTGCAAGCCAATAAAAGCCAATCTTATTGTGTACCCAACTCCTACAACTCATAATGATAAAGCGTAAATAACAGGTTTTCAAAACGTTCATACCAAATGCGTTGTTATAAATCGCCCCCAATAAAGCGACAATATCTTTGAAAAAAACCTAATGGGGTCCATTACTTCAAGACACGCGCGTGTCCCGTATAATGCTTTCCTGTTATACCACTCCATAAACTATAGAACAGTATATACTTTCAATTTGTGGATCGGACCATAAAAATTTACGCTTAAAATATTATTCTCTCGAGCTATATCCTACTAAAATTTCAAAATTAGACCCCCTGTACGTTGAGTAATTATATCCCACGTGCATACGTACATATTAACTAAAGTGATTTGGTCAAAAACTAAATAATAGAGTAAGATTATGCAAAAGCGTTATTTCGCGATCGAACCGTTAAAGAGACAACAGCGAAGCCCTGCACCATTGACGTGTAGATTGTGGCAACCCACGTTTGTGTATGTGTATTTGTGTATGTATGTATATGTAAGATATATCTCCTCGAAGGGTACAACGAACTTTCGCAAGCTAATTGCCGTTTTGCCCCAACGACTATGTAATTCCAGAACGCGCGATGCAATTCGTGTGTCTCGCGATCGTATGAATTCCATTGGTTTCTAATTGTCCTCGCGCGAGCAAACGTGCCTTGCTTGGCTAATTGAGATTAGATTGCAGGGCTATTACGGATTAATGAGTACTGAATTTCCTTTTTTTTTCTTTCTTACTTTCTTTATTTGCTTGCTATTATGCCAAGTTTGTTTTATCGGGAAATTGCTTTGAAAAGCGGTAATGCGAGACTAATTTGGCGTGCAATTAATAATTTTATGTAATCTACATCAATATCATCGACGTGTAATTGATAAGGTCAAGATCTACATCAGTTATCCACTTCGATAGTATAAATCAGTCAAATTTTGGTTTAATTCTGTACTAAGGAAAGGAATATTTTACGGATAAAAACTATTGACATTTGCTTCTTTGGATATTTCAAAAAAATAGTACCGAAATTATTTTTCAACTATAGCTAGTTACTGGTCGAATTACGATAAATGATTTAGTACGGCAAACGTAAACATCCCATATATGCAGTGGCAATCAAGAAGTTAAAAGAATCTTGTCAATTATGTATTCATGATAAGTCTCCCAAAATATTCGTGATATATATCGTGACCAAGACTTTAAGTCCTAAAAAGTTAATTACACCAATCATTAAATCGTTTTAGCTGTCGCGTACGTAGCGAGCCGTCGTATGGAGAATAAATTCAAGTCGAGTATATTATACCGACGTGCTGTGTAAATCAAGGAAAACAACGCGGAAATAGATTATCGATATATGTCGGTCGTGGCAGAGGTTAATGAACGATGACGTTTTGCGTTAAGGCGAGCACGGCGACTGGAACCTCGCAGTAGACGTCGAAAATAATGTGTAATTGTAATGACGTCGGGAGACTCATCGGGATATAAGTGTATTTTTAATAATAGAGCAAGGGAGGCTGCATGCGTGTGTCTGCGTTTGCGTGTTTTGTGCGTGCCATTTATGTAAACGCACCGTGGCATTTTACGATGTGATATAATGTTTATTTACCGTCTACTCTCTCCCGCCATTTCGCCGTCTGTATTATTCAATAGTTAGAGCGGATTTCTCTATTACCTCCTCGGCAAAAGCGCTAGTGAGAGAGAAAGAGAGAACAATTATTTTATTGCAGAACTCTAGGTGTAGCTTGTATTTATGCACGAATGCGGCAATTGGGAAATTGAGGACTATTCTCTTGGTAGAATAGTGGAATATTAAAGTAATCTGTTAGTTTTCTCGTGCGTTTGAAAAGCTTTATGATCTTTTGGTTTTTCTTTATTTGATTCTCTCTATTATAGAATAGGATTGGCTCATTGACTAGATCTGAAAGATATGTTCTTCCGATTTGTAAATTATACATGTTTTCACTTTGAACGAGAGAAAATCATAAGGCTTAAAAGAGATTTAGCTACTTCCGTAACTAAGACTAAAGAGGAAATTTAAATATTCGTATATTTTGACAGAGTATAAAGCGATGTATTTTGAACGATACATCACACATTATTGTTCATCGTAAAAATACGAGTTCATAAAGAAACAAGACAAAAATACGTGGCCCTTTGGAGATTATTCGCGAGGCTGTTGGTGCAAAATGAGCCAATTGGCAATTTTTCCATCTCCACCCATGCCTTTTCTATGCTGCTGTATGTGGCACTCGCGAGAGAGGTAGAGAAAAAGAGAAACACATACATACATTGAGTTACGCAGTCGCGTACGCTGATAAATGAGACTCGATATTCCCTTTGACAGAATCACGCTCGCGATCTATTGCGCCAACCGAATGCGCGCGCTAGCGCTCAGGCAAATTAAGAAATACATGAGAGCAAATATCGGACAGACAATGACACTACTGTAAGCGCGCAAGTTTTAAATCGATCCATATATATTTATATATTGTGCGTAGGTTCATACTAAACCGACTTACCGAGACTGTTTATACACTTTTCATTCTTCTTTTTTTCGCAAGGGTCTGGATAGTAGCCACAAAAGATTCCTTACGTAATTAACCGGAATCACCATTGTTATTAGATTGGCCAAAGCGACATAGGTATCATGTACGTGCGCAGCATTGAATTTTTGCTGTGTGTGTTGTGTGACATGTTTTTGTCGAACTTTATGACTTATTGATATGTAATTGAATCGCACTCAACTTTCGAATCTATGTACCTATATATTGAGGTTAACCATGTCAAACTGTTTGGCCGATCATGTGAGCACGAAATTGAAGCCAGGCGAAAACTGTGATTTTAAGGTACATGTAATGGAATATTACGAAGAGATTATTTAATAAAATTAATATTTTTTTTTTGAATGTACACGTGTAAAAACAAAATTCTGCATGTAACGTTCAGTCGATAGTCCTGAAATATTTCAGCAATGCTCATGTGGTCTGAGCGACGAAATCTTCCTAAAACAAAATGTGATCGATCATTCGTTCCATCGTGAAACGTTGAAAAGTCACGAGTGACAAGCAAAGTTTAAAGGCGCTGCACCACCCAAAGATTGTCTTGATCCCAAAAACCTGGATTTTGTTTGCAAAGTTGCCAAAAGAAAAACGACTCACCCGCGCACGCCTCCTTCTTCCATACGCTCTCATGTCTGTTACTTCGTCTTCGGAGGCGCGTTGCCGCATCCCTGATTTATGATGGTCGCTCGGGTGGAAAATTTATGGTTTCTATAATACAAAGGCTAGTGTCAAACCGCAGTCGTAAAATTTGCTCTCAAGTCTGTAACTATCTATTTGTGCCCCTTCTGCATTCTTTCGTTCTTTTCTCAAAAGAATGCGCGTATACCTGTGTGTCTACTCCATTGTCGTTGCCACTTTTGGATACCTTACACTATTGACTTTTCCCTTTTGTTTGCATATTAACATTCATTATGACAAGTAATCATTGGCTTGTAAATCAATTCGGAATATTGGTTAGATCATTGGTAATGATAACGTATTTATCAATTTACTGCAGTGACGCGATGAAGCAATTTCGCGTTATAAAAAGAATAATTATGGATTAACAAAAACTCAAAAGATTGCGCGATATATTTCGATATATTTCAATAAAGTGGCTCGGAACAATTAGAGAAAAGTAAAGTGTGTTTACCGTTGTACATATCTATTCGAACGCCAAGCTATCAATTATATGAATAGCTCGTTATAAATATGTCTCAATTTTGTTTCTTCTTGGCATGAAAACAAACCAGAGTGACATGAATACCACGATTGGACGAGTCAATAAGAGTAGTCGTAAGAAAAAAGAGAGTGAGCCGTCATCAAACCGGCCAAACTGCCCATTAAGTATAAAAAAAGAAGCCTCGATCAGGCCTACGAAAGTGAGAGTACGGACAGGATTTACTTGTTAATCATTGAACCGTAACTCATTTGAACGACTGTATAACATCGAGTTAAACATGTATGCTTGTCGTACAGGCTGGCTTACTATGCAGCTTTTTTTTCGAATCTCGTGTATTCGGGAATTAGAGTTGTAAGCGTGTACGACATTTCCTTTGCATTATTCTCAACAACGTTTGTTGTGAAACTTGTTGATTTTTATTGCGAAAAGAAAAATAGAAAGGGTGCGACAATAACACATTTTCAACATTCTAAAATAGATTCTAGATCAAATTGCATACAGTTGACAATCGTGCAGTTTATATAGCTGTGCAGTATAACGAGGTTCAGGTAGAAACGATGTGGCAAGTTCGTCACCGTTACATACCTGTGCGCGAGAACGTATATAGCCGGCCGATGGTCTTTTTAAGATTGCACGCCCCGCCGTGCAACGGGTCGCTCATTGCAGTGCTCAACCTCTATACCTGTATATACATATATATATATTTCGTCTGTAACCGCTACAATATTTGCAAACCTACAACTCTGTATTTTATATAACTCCATTTTTGTCGCTACAGTAGAGTAGTTGAAAATTAAACATTCTACGATTTATTACAAGCTATTAGAATTTTTTACAAACTATTAAAATTTTTATTCGGTGGGGTCGTATAAATAAGGCACGTTACGGAAAACTGTTATACTCATTACTAGCAACCGATTAACAGCTGTTACTTTCTGTTTTTGGCTTGAAACAATTCTTGTTATTCTGTTTTTGTTTTGCTTTGCAACGGGTCAGGTAAACCGAGGTCAACAACGAAAAAACCCGTATTCCCATAATGACGATACAACTGAGCAAAAGGACCGACCTCATGCCAGTTTTATGGTAGGTAGGTTTTAGAGTAATTGTTGTTGTTCGAATTTACCCTTTTTAATCGCTGGAAAATTATTATGAACTCTATTAGTTTTCACTCTTTCGTGTCATAAAAGTGTCCTTGAACAAATAAAACGTTTTATTCAACTTGTTTCACATCGCCTTTAGGTCACATTAACTCTTTCGTTGCTGTCAAACGTTTTACAATAAATACCTTTCTTTTCCACACAGCATACCCTTAAAATTGACCAACTTGTTTTGTTACAATGCGAACATCGCCTCGACCTCACGAAAAAGGAATATAGAATCACTCGAATAATAGATAGAGAGCTTTTGATTCGTTGGGTCAGCTATTAAGCTTAGTGATTCGAGGTTATCGCTTCTCTTTGAACACACATGAATCTTAGTGCCAGTGAGGATAAGTTACAACGAGAGTCCTTGATCCTAATGATGGGTCAAATTGCTTGGCAATAGACTACATAAGGCGGGGAAGAATGTGCCGCTTCTTTGGTGTACGACGATATCAGAGGCAGTCGCGTTATTTTTTAATTGCGAAAACGTAGTTTTATACTGAATATAATATCCAGTATTGTGAGAATATGACATAAGATGAGAATACTTTTTAGTTCAACGGTCTGTTGACAATTAAGAATAGAATTAACGTAAATTCAACATTCCAGTACGAACAGTCGTAGAAAGTTCCACACAACTATTCGTATATTAAAACTTGAGTTTATTCAATTCGCGCTCTTTTTTACCATACGCACATACTTATTAAAATAACACGGAGCCGAGTTTCAATCACAAACCTTGCATATTGGTAACCCTTTCCCCAATGATATACACAAAGTAAAAAACGGCAATATATAGGTGTAATTTGCGCAAGCGTCACCCGGAGTAAAGAGTAGTATATCCAACAAGTAGTACACGCAGAGTAAGTGCATACGCTAGGTGGGTCCAGAGAAGAGAGAGAAAGAGAGAGAGAACATGCATGGCCATGCACATACAGTGTATGGAGCTCGCTTTGCCGTTCGAAGATCGTCTATCCCTGTCGTACTTTTGGATTGCAACGGTATATACATATAACGCTATCGCGGTCGCTCGCGCGCACACGTTTGTTATATACGCGAGAAGGAGCAATTGCGGGGAGCCTGTACGGCGCTTGCGCGCGAACTCTGCGATATGCCGACTCGGCGGCAAAGTCACTCGCGCAGCGCAGCGCACGCCATCAACAACACACAACGTATCATAGCGTCTCTCTGTCTCTCTCTCTCTCTTTCTCTCTCTCTCTCTCTCTCTCTCTCTCTCTCTCTCCCTCACGCTTGCGAACCACGTTGCTTTTTTTTCCTCTTCGATCATCAGTTTACTATGAAGTTCGCGAGTGTCGAGACGTGATATATCATTACGAACAATCCATTGTCGTTCGAGTGCTGTATAATTTTGCATATAAGGACTTAGAGGGAATTGCTATATAAAAAAAAAAGGATCGAAGCAATTTGAGTGGCAGTGCGCTCTCATGATAGACAAGCGCGTGGAGGACTGGTGCAACGGAGCTGCCGCAATGACTGTCCAAGAGTACAAGGCAAGAGGTGCCGAGGAGATTCATCATCATCATCATCAACAACATACGGATATTCTTCATGTTCCCCAAGAACCTGTCGATGCTGACAAGCAACAGCAACAACATCAGCCACAACAACTCGGTACTAAACAGCAAGACAGCGAGAATCTACTGGGCAGAGTTTTGGCCGGTGAGTAATTTTGCATGATGATGGGTCGACGACTCGTTATTAAAAAAACGCAGAAAGAAAAAGAGCGTAAAAAGCACCATGAAAGCTTCGCTACGAGTACAAGAGTTAAAGAGAGAGAGAGAGAGAGAGAGAGAGAGAGAGAGAGGGAGAACGGCTGAAAGAAAAAGTACACGCGGAGGCGGCAGTTTCACTTTCCAGCGCTGGAATGTAGGTCGCGACGACCGAGTAGGAGGCTAGTTCGTTGCCCTCGCGTTCGCGGACGGCCTTCCACTCGCTAGCGATTTTTCCCCCACCCCAATCGTGTCAGAGCGCGTTGCACTCGAATGCACACATACACACACGCACACATACACGCTCTTCTATTCTAGATAAGCCTTAGGCCAGCACTGATTGAATGCAAAACATCATCAGCTCCGTTGACGTTTCGTTTCGATTTCATTTGGAAACCCAAAAATATTATTTTTTTTATTACGAGGATGATTGGTCACTTTCGAAGCGTGAGTTTGAAAGCGAGAGTGGACTTTCTTTTCTACTTCATCTTCTTCTTCCTATTAGTGACGGTAATTCGATTCGATAACTTCTTTTTGTTTTCTTTTTTGGATAGAGGGTCAACAGATAAAATGGATTTTCCAATCAACAGCTCGTTACTTTTAATAAAGTATATCGGGCATCTGAAAATCAAATCGAACGGATCATGGTAGTTTTGGCGATTATGTGGTGGTTCGTGTACAATATATGGGTCTGATAATACAGCAGGCTAGTTGCATAATCGATGTTGTCCGTCTGGTCTTATTTTCCTTTGGCCGCTGCACTGCTCGGAAAGTAGGTCGCAGGGGCCTTGGCGCGAGGCTAGTTCGTTCACCCTGGCGCGCTCAGCCCGTAACTGGGGCAAGATGAAATTAACCGAGTACATCCCCACCCAAATCTCCTCCCTCTCTCTCTCTCTCTCTCTCTCTTGCTCGTTCGCTTGTTCCCTCCCTACTTTTATATAGTCGCTTGTTCGCTCGCTCGTTGTGAACTCGCGTGGCCGACGATCAGTTCAACGAACTTCAACTGGGTCTCGTTGCTCGAATAAGGGGGAAAGCGAGCGAACGGATAATCCCCACTCACCAAGCCGAAGGTCACCGACTTGCTCTTATACACACACCAACCACACTGTACACATGTGTTTATACGTCTGCATGTAAGAGTGAGTCAAGAAAATTCTCGCAAGTCTCTATGCACATGCACATGCGGTTTATTGATGTGTATTATATACACCTAACGTGCACTTGATGCCGAGGTTATCAGCCCATCGCTCTCTCTCTCTCTCTTTCTCTCTCTCTCTCTCTCTCTCTCTCGAAGGTTCTTCAACTCGCATGCGCGTACCGATACCGACGTTATACACTGAGATTATTATAATAGCGATCAACTGATGACGATCGATCAAAAGTGGCTCAAGTTACGCAACAGACAGGCAAAGTTGTTTTGGACGTGCTTAAAATTAATGCGTGAAGTTGTTGCTTTGTTTTTTGTAACTTTTTCTTTTTGGAAAATCGAGAACGATTACGAAATCTGTGACAGAAAGCAAGAGAAGCCGCTTGGAGAAAGTATAAAGATAGCTACCGGATCGTATACATATCCACACGTGCTAGTAAGCAACCAAGCGAGTTGCTTTCACTGCTCGACTACTGTGCACGCATGATGCACTGACCTACCGCAAGTTCAACCTCTTTATAGCGAATGTATCCAGATTTTGTGAGGCTTACTAATTTTAAATCGCTAATGGGCAGATTTACTCTTTTTATTGCGTAACGCATATCAACCTTCCATGAGTATGTGTGTAAAACTTAAGTTTGTGCCAGGTGCAGGCAACGGTTACACTTTGCATATGTACTCTTTTTTATCGACATGAATAATAACTTATTGTTTGCAAATAGAGTTAAAAAAGAGATAGCCACGTACATTTTTGACATTACAATTCAACGATCAGCAGCAACAGAGAGAGAGAGAGAGAGAGAGAGAGTCTGCGAAAAGAACAAGTAAAGAAAGATCGAGTCTTGCTCTCGACGTAAATTATCTGATTGCGTAAATTGCAATCTCTTGGGATGACGCTAAAGTTCTGCATGCTTACGCGTGCACATCGGCAAATACGGCACTGACTAACCTCAAAACGGCGAATTGCTCGGGCAATGACCTAGCCGCCACCGTTGCTTCTGACCTCGATCGAGCGTTCTTTCCCCACTCCTTGATCCTTTTCTTCATAAGAGAAAAGAGTGCTTTTGATTAATTGTTTTTTAGATTATTCTCCCTGCTTCAAGCAAGCAAGGTGAAAAAAAAAAAATTTGGGGATTTTTTGACATCACATCGCGCTTAATAGGATATACTGATAAGAATTTTTTTTGATCATTGGATAGGAGAAAAAGAGAGACAAGGTAAATAACCTCGAAGTAGGTCGCAAGAGCAAGCTTATCAGACAGCTGCTCCCTGCTTATCACTAGCTTTGTTTGGTGTTTTTTGTCGATTTCGCGAAGTTTAGGTTTATACTTCGACGGGAAAGTTATGGGACTATGTCGATTATGCAAGCTCTATTCCGATGAATCTCACAGGTAAAGTTTTCATTGAAGAAATGTTGCGTCAATGAGAGAGAGAGAGAGAGAGAGTTATGAAATCGAAAACAGAACGGACTTTCTTCGGTAGAGATAAGTGCAACGAACTCTCACGCGTGTTTAGAAAGCAGAAAGTCTATGTGTGAGTGGGTTAGTGTTGTTCGGTAACCGGATGACGACGTTGAGACGAGAAGTAGCAATAGTGATGTTGTTGCCCAATGTCGCGTGGGGCCCAGAAAGTAAAAGTAGCCTGACGCGAATGACGGCGAAAGGGAAATCGAGGGCCCCACCGAAATCGTTCAAATGATGCTTCTTTTTTATTCCACAGCGGTCAATATATGTACACAAGCTCTCACTTTCTTCTTTCATGATCGAATAAAGAGAAGAGCTTCGGTTACATGCGCCGCCTGCGGGCTCCGTCGTCATCTACTTTCGCTATCGACGATGATGATGTGAGTCAAATCTCATTTGACCCTTATCGATCTTTCTTTTCGAAAATATTGCCACTAGAATTAACATGAGAAGATCCTGATTTTTGGGCAACTTTGAGGTAGATCATTGACCCTAGTTAAACGACAAAAGATATCTCTGAAAAGCAGACTAAAAAATAAGAGGACAAGAGTTGCTTATACTTGAACAACGAACTACCCCTTTAGATATCTAACAATCACGTGTATCTCGAATCTCGTATGTGCTGGATGGTAGGATAGGGTGGCAATTCAAATGAGAACGCTTCGGGCCGGTGATCGAGAAAAGTGTCGGTCGCAGGGTAGTAGGTAGGTAAGTGGGTGGGTGGGTGCTTGAGAGGTCAACGAACTCTGACCCGGCACCGAAGGCGCAACCTGTGTGTGTCGGCCACCCCACTCTCTCTCTCTCTCACCATCTATCAACCACCCCTCTTCTCGCTCCAGATCCTCGTTTTCCACTTTGCTCTCTTGCGTGTTTATGGTGGTTGAATGAACCTCCTAGGTCGTTGCACCCACGCGCATCTCGCTTAGCGCACAAGTATAAGAGAGGATCCTATTATCGTAGTTTGATGTGAGCAACCGAGAGAACGGCCCGCTTCGTAATGCACGTCCCCAATAGAGATAATCAAAAATAGCGGGCGAGCTGCTCATGGAAATAGGAGTTGTGCAAGCTTACCAGTTTATACATATATTATTAATAGACGATTTACCGAATTCATTCTCGACGAATTATTCGATTTTTTCTTCTTTTTTTTCTCTTTTGCATAATGAGTGAGTCTGCAATTCATCAACGGAAAGTATTTTCGTAAAGATATGAAACAGGCGGAGAAAAATACATTTCAACAAGTCTTATGCTCAAACGATTGCCTTCAACGTCGTTATGCGTCGATTCGTGTCGATGAAAAGAAAATGATTGCACATATGTATATTTATAGGAATTTTTGCCCTAGAAAAAGAAAAAGTAAGATAGAGCAGAGGAGTGAAAATGCGGCCTACGCTTGCGCGCAAACTAAACTAGGAGGGGGAGGTAAAAGTTGGCCTAGTTAGGGTGAGTGGCAACCCCACGCGGTCAACGAACTTGCGACCTGGGCTAAAGTAGGAGGGAATTCGTTCGCATTTTCCGTGTCCTGATTAGATCGCTTTTGGATCTTCTGCTCCTTTTTATTCAAACTTCCTTTTATGTTCTTTTACTTCGTGAAATGCCTGTTGAGGGTACCAACAAATAAAAGATATAGGAAAGTTTTCCGGGAGGAATCAAGGGAAGAGAATTTCCATTTACTCGAAGGAGAATCGACGAATGATAGGGGATACTATTTTTGTTAAAATGTAGGTCACTTTTTTTTCCTATTTGAGAGCGAACGATCTTAGTAGATGTAGTATATAAAAGTAGGTATAAAGATATATAAATTTTCTTTTACTCGTTTCAATCGGCATAATTTTTGAGATTTTTTGCCAATTAATGTTTGTATTTATATTATTTTATACTATCTTTTAATGTATATAAAATGCATCTTTTAAGTATCTCTAGAAGAGACCTTTAAAGAAACCTGTAAAAATTTAGTGTTAGTGCCGGGAGCACGTCGAAGTAAAAATGCCCTCTCTCAAAAAGAGAGAGAGCTCATAACTCTCTTGACCCTTTTTTTCTTTTCTGCCTGCTGAAGTCGTCCCGGTTGAAAAAAAATCTCTTTTTCCGTTGCTAACACACTGATCCTTGATGGAGTCATCGTTTTTGACAAAGTGGCCTTCGCCAATAAAAAGCAAACGGTAAACAACTGGAAAAGGGTAAAAACGGGGCCTACAATATGACTTTTACAAGCCTGTCATAAAAGCAACCAATTGTTTTCCTTTTCCGCGATGGGTTACTTTTTCCCCTTGCTGACTTTTAAATGACCAGACTCAACCCTCTCCTCTAACTGCGCTGACGCGGACAATCCTTTGACTAGCTTGACGAGTTTATTGCCAGTCGGGAGCGCAATGAAGCGGTCACTTTTTAAACCCCGTTAAAGGACAAAATATTGTTTTTTTGTCTCACTAAATTTTCAAACTTGTCGTTTTATGGCCTGTGGAGAGAACCCTTTTACTCTGTGTATACTGTTAGGGACGAATTTTTATTGCTATTACCGCTCCAGGGTAGGTCCGTTTTTTCGGCACCGTTACGGTGCTGCCGACTTAACTTTTCGGCACAATTCAAACATTTATTTCACCTCACTGCATCGGAAACACGGTAGGACTGAATTTTTTCATTTTTTTTTGCATGTTTACGACAACTTCAAAGTCGTAAAGTCAATTTTTTTTACTGCGAAAAAATATGACTTTTCAAACTCAGCAGTGGTAGCAGTAGAAGCAGCAGCAAAGCTACAGAATAAAGCAAAACTCGCGAGAGATAGAGCGGGGTCAGGTGAAGAGGAGGAGGTGGAGGAAGGCGGTGGTGGTGGTGACGGCGTTCGTTCACCCCGCGATCGTGCCACTGTCCGGGCACGGGGTCGCCTCCCTACATCTGGATCAGCGGCCCCATTGGTACTCACTGGAAAATCAAAGGACGATGCGAATGAGAGAGAGAGAGAGAGAGAGAGAGAGGGAGAGAGAAAGAGAAAGATGAAATTTCCTTTATATTATTCTTCTATTTTCGGCGGCCTCAAATACACTATTTTATTAATCGCGGATTCTATGTTGATTTTATGATCATTCTTTTCGGCAAATCACATCAACTCAGTCATTGTAACTGATTATAGAAAACTATTAGATACAATAATTACTCTATTTAATTTTCGGAATAGTCGTAGTGATTCTAATTTCTGAATTGTAATAGAATATACTTTGATGTTTCATAAAAGTCGTATAGACATTATAGAATAAACCGTAAAGGTATTTAAAAAAACAAACAACTGACCTGAAATGTTAGTAATGTGAGCAATTTGAAGTGATTTGAATATTTTATTCTAATGTAACGGTAAAAGTGACCTAATAGTGTCGCGACAATTGCAATTCTCTTTTCTTACTCTTGTAACTGGAACACGGAAATTTCCAATGGCTCCTTTCTTCGCATGGCATGTATAACAGGCGCATTAGCGATTTCAAAGTTTCGGTCTCGTATGCACACATCAAGCCTATCATTCAATTATAAAAAATACGATGTAGTAACAGTTTGCATAAAACTCAGCCATCTGATTTCCGCACCGCGCAGGCATGTTACATCCAGACGTGAAAACTGACTTTCACGTTGCGTCAACTCTCTCCCTCTCTCTCTCTCCGCGATAATTTACTTTCCAGCTCGCTCGTGTACATATACATGTACTTTCGTTTGTAAACAATCGTGCACGCGCAATCTGATCTAATCGTGTTCTGTGCTTGTCTAAATTCGCCACGTCGATTTTCAGTTGATAAGACTTTATGTTGTTTTTGTTCGTATGCGCGCATCTGTTCCAGTTTCAATCGACAAAAATTTATATATGTACACATACAGTACAACGAAACAGAAAGAGAGAGTAAGAACAAATTTGCGTTATCGCGATGATGACAAACAGACGTAAGCGCGGGCACGCGTATCCTCGTTAGGTGTCGATGAACCACGATTCTGTCTACCAAGGACGCACTCTCGTCGCTTTCGTTTATGCCGCCATGTGCTCGTTAGGTAAGTCTCTCTGCGCTGTTGTGCGTGACCCTGGCAAACTTATTTTTGACTTAAGCACGCTCTTTCTCTCGCTCTCTTAGGCACTCGTGCAGAAAAGAGAATTTTTATCCGCCGAACAATCGCTGTTTTGAAATATGTTTTCGTTTATCAATGCGAATCGACCTGTCCCCCTACTTTTGAGTACTGATACCTCCAAATTTTTTATTGTGGCTTGATGTTGATTTTGATAAATGAAATTTCATGTGAGTGAAATCATGATGTGATTAAGTTGTTTACTCGTACAATTATCGCTCGTCTACTTAAATACAAGACGCTCAATGAAACCTCTATATTATAATAACTTTGTAATCATCAGCATGAACTTCCAATTAACAAGCATTACTCATAACTCAACAAACAACCGTCAAATTTATAACTCAGTCTATTGATAGCCTAACAAAATGGTGTCACGCTCTTTTCGAACAAAATACGCAAAGCAATTATCTAATTCCCGGGGGGACGACTA
Source organism: Chouioia cunea (assembly GCA_030064505.1). Lineage (NCBI taxonomy): Eukaryota > Metazoa > Arthropoda > Insecta > Hymenoptera > Eulophidae > Chouioia > Chouioia cunea. Next base: position 22,806,916 of record JAOPFQ010000004.1, read on the forward strand.
GAAAAAAACAGTATCTTTTTACCAGGATAAAAAAATTAAATAAAAATCTAAGCTTGCACAAGTATGATGAAGAAAGAGGGATGATGCAGAGGACTGATCACAATAGGGGCTGTTACCCCTACAGCACGGCCTCGTTTTAAGCCTGCTGCACCACGTGTGTCTCTGACGTCAGAGAGAGAAAGAAAGAGAGAGAGATAGGGGGTGGGATTTATCCCCCCCCCCGACCTCGCAAGCAAGAGAGAGAGAGAGTTCGTCGACCTCCGGGAGGGTGTAGTAGGAGGGATAGAGTAAAGCTACGTGCCGACGACCCTTAACCCGGTCACACTCTTTCTCATTCTCGCGTGTGCGCGCATTGTCGTTGCCCGGGCACTTTTCTTCACACCCCTGGGAAGATATTGTACAACAATTCTACCAATTATTAAAAAATTATACCACCTGGTTAAACCTTTCGACACACTGACTCTCCTGCTTAGGTATTCCGGGTTGTCGAACTTAAGCTGTGGTATTGAGGTCATTACGGAAATCGCTCCTTATGTAAAAGCTCTTTCTCACTCACTCGTCGAAAGAGAGCTTACATAAAGACCGCCTAGCGTATGTGTGCCACCTTTCGACTGACGAAATCATCCATCGCACGGTCCTTTCCATTTCCTTAACGATGTACGATATATGTATATACACGTTGTTTCGTAAATTTCGCGTGCTTGCGTCGAACCATGCTCGTCCCAAAATTAGATGTATACGTACGAACAAAAGAATATAGAGATTCATGATTTTAATCGTGTAAGCTATATACACGATACGTTACAAATTCTCGTAGAATAGCCTTCAACAAAGTTCGGAGTATAATTATGACGAAAGCTGGTCTGGACGATAGGCATAGAAAAGAGAAAAATAGGCATATAACGAATAATGACAGGGTACCGTTAATAAAAGCATCGTATTCTTTCGTGACTCATGATTATTGCTATCTAGCAAACATCTGTAAGACGAACATCTCAAGCGGGAAAGAAAAAAAGAAGAGTGAAATAAATAGTTCGAATCTTAAGCGCGCTCGCATACGCACACTAACAGAAAGAAAGAGAGAGAGAGAGAGAGAGAGAGAGGAGAGAGTGTGTGTTGGGCATACATATGAATTATGCGTCAGCGATCTCTCAAGGCCTCGCGCGTTTAGTCTCACGATACACTCGCAAATATACACGTACACACACACACATATATAAACGCTCGCTCTCGCAGTGTCCTACTTTCCTCAGCGCTCAGATCAACGACCTGACATGCCGCCAAGGTGCCTGCGCCAGCCAGCCGTATATATACACACTCTCGCTCGCGTTATCGCACCTGCGCGAGGGACTTTCTTCACTATATAACTTCTACTAGTTTGCTTGTATACGTTCATCTATATGTCTTCTAGTATGTTGGTTGAGAAATTCGTCTAAACTTCGAAAAGAGTTGGTTGGGCATTTTCACGATTGTGAGCGATGGTAAAACGTCTAATCAATAAAACAAGTAGATAAACATAAACAAGTAGGTGTCTTTTGGAAAGCCATGAACGAATATTGCACAGCCCCAGCAACGGCTCGATCGCGCGCGCGTCAATGCTGAATTATTGCGCTGATAAAGTGACTCGTGCCGAGGCTCCGACCTCTTTAAGAGTTCGTCAACCTCGTGATCCAATTCGCGCGAGCAAAAGATATTTTTAAATAAACGATATTTGTACGCGTGTGTGTATGTGTCTTTCTCTCGTTTTCCATCGATATTTTTCCTCGTTTCTTTTTGTTTTCATGTTTACTTAACGATCGCGTATCGAATATTATCACACGATTAACATTCGATTATTACGTAGTCCTAATCACACGATAACAATCAAACGTCAATCATACACGTATTTATATAAATTTCAAACACCGGAGGAATGATTATAAAATTAACGAGTTTATTCAACAGTTCGCGAGATGAGCCACGTGCTTGCGGGTATAAAAAGCACGTTGCTGTCGCACACTCTTATCAGTGGCAGATTGACGAGGTAGCCGCACCGTGGCGCCAGTTGTCTCTTTTGCTCTTTCACTTTTGCAAGTGCAAGATTCGCAAATTCAAGTCGGTACGATAGGAAATTCCACATACTGTCGGTAAACAAACTGCTTTCGAGAGGCGCACATGCGCGCACGCAACGCGCGAATGTCACACGTGGGCGGCAGAGAGCTTTTGGATTATCGTCGCGTCAAATCTTCATGTATTTTTTCTTATCTAATATCAAAGTTCTACACGATTTATATTGCTCGTCTCTACTTTGCCTACTTTGTATAAACTGTATTTTAATCTTCTGTTGTTGTTTGTTGCAGGTGAGTTGCGTTATCTTTCATTGAGTAAACATGGTTTTCTCCACTCGTAAGTAATACGAAATTTCAATTTCGCTGATATACGACGTCGTAAAGTAGATAGTTTGGACAATTTGATAACTTTTTCCTCACGATTAATGTGTCACGATCAATCGGAATTAATCGAAAGAAGATGGAAATTCTGAAAAAGCGCGCAATCGCAGCTCGCAAACGCGTGCGCACTTAAATAATCGAATACGTGATATACCCCTTCCTCTTTTGGACAATCATTGTATACTCTGTGAACCTTCGAGGGAGCACAGTTCGAATCGAGTCATGAACAAGGGCGGCGGTATAATTGTGAGCGCAACAAAGGGCAATAGCAACTTTGACCCGGTCGAAGTGTGCGAAGTGCTAGTCTGCGAACCAAACGAGGATGAACAACGGCGAATCCGACGATACAGAGGTGCGTTTTACGAAATTTATTTTATACTTTTTCATCGTGCCCCCTGCCTCCAGGGTGGTTCGTGCGTTGGTGGGGAACGCATGAAAAATAGGAGTCAATTTGTCAACAATACAACGATAGTGTAGGCCTCAACGGGGAAGAGTTGACCACCTAGCGAGCTTCTATTTTTTTTGTTCGGCGATGAGTGTATGCGTGCTATAATGTAAGGGTTGGGACAGGTGATTACAAGGGTGGAGTTTCGAGAAAAGTCGTTGGTTTTACGTCAGTGTTTTCAGGGTGAAGGTCATCGATAACTCCCTCCTTCTGCCAAGTGAGTAGAGGACCTCCAAAGCGAGGGGCAGCACTTTGACACTGGAAACATCGATTTTCCAAGCAAGTAAGTGAGAGAGAGAGAGAGAGAGAGAATCTCTGTCTCACGTGTTTGCTGACATTGACATTGGGCGCAAGAGCGCTTGCTCATTCGCTCCCTCACGACGACGCGAGCCCCATCTTGCGATCCGTACTTGCCGCAACAAACAACCGTACATATGCTACGATGCTTCATTGCCAATCGGCGAGATGGCGCGCTGTTAATTCTCTATATGTACTTACATACTCGTGAAAGCTTCTTTCCATCTACATAGATATATACACATGCACTACCTGTTGACTTCATTGCACGTTGTTAAAATGATGTATTGATCGATCCGAATGTGTTACGTTTAAAGTTCTGTCGCGATAATAACATTAACTTATTTTGTTTAATATGGTTTTATTTGTCATTGCACTTCAAAACATCGACACATATTTCAGAGCAAAGAATGCCATAACGCGTATACAGTATCTCCGTTAAAAGATATTTTTTGTGACTCGCCCAAAAGTACGCGTAATCATTGCCAAAAGAAAGTATCACGCTTGCAGTAACCACCAGAAAAAGGACATTTCTTCGCGCGTTTTCTAGAACTAAGTAAACAAAAGGTGAACAAGCGGATGTTGCAATGTGCCCACAGAAAAGAAATTACGTCTTATGTATAAGAAGAGGTGATTTTCAAAGCAAAAAGGAAGGAATACCAAGACGTAAGGTGTTTTTCGCGAGTTGATGTGGCCCACATTCCACGTTTCCCAATACATAACGGGCAATTACGCAACAGCTTACCAGCTAGCTACCACAAACACCAAACACTTTATCTAGATTAGAGACGCTCGCTCGCGCTTGCGCAAATTAACGTCCGAGAACCGTACTTCGCACTTTTCCAATACGCCTGCACATTTCGATTGCACAAATTGCAGTTACTCGTGAGTTGAGACATGATGCGTGTGTGAAAAGAACCGACGTTTTTCGTAGGTCATTTCTAATTGAAGGTAACCAGACAAACTTTCGCGTGATATAGACAATCATCGAGTTTTACATTAATTATCGAAAAATGCGTCTCGTTACACATGTGTGCGAAAACCTTGCATGTGCATCGAAAAAAGAAAATAAGACAAAAAAAAAAAGAAAGCGTTAACGATATTATAAAAAGTTCGACGAAAGGTCTATGGCCGCAATTGGGGTCTCCCGACCCTTCGCTTGTGAATCACTAATCGTCCGCTCGTAAACACTTACATCCGCCCTTCTCTCTCTTTCTCTCTTATTCCCGCATGTGTCGCGTGCTCTATCGTTACACTTTTAGCTCGGCATCTATTTAGTTACTATACGATGCGTTAACCGTCTGCGTTTGGAGATTATACACAGCATGTCACGAGTTTGGGATGCTGTGGCTCATTTTTTTTTATTAACTCTCGAAGGGGAGGAAAGGGAAAGACTAATGAATGGTTCTAAATTCGTGATTAATTCTTTTCGTTCCCCAACAACTAAGTTTGTCGTTACGGAAAGGGTATCAAGAAAAATGTTATTGATATATACGTGATCCTAGATGTTTTGATATTCGATGTGCGCCCAATAACAACGTTTGTTCGTAAAATGGGAAGGGGAGGGGGGCGCTTACCCACTGACTTTCTTTTTGTGGTATATATAATGGCCCGTGTCAAATACGTAATCGGTGCGACTAGGAAGAAGTGGTGGCGTTCAACTTTCTTTTCGAACTCGATGTTTGTAATCGTTACGCAAGCGGCACGCGCGGAGAAAGAACTCGATCCAGAGAGACTCGAGAAAAATAAAACCTTCGCTTTCGTCGTAGAGGCCGCTGTGGCGCATATTATATACGCTCTCGTAATCTACCTTTACCAATATACTCATGGTGAAGAAGAAGAAAAAAAAGGCGCTTATGCCATTACGAAAATTAATGCAGCCCAAAAACGAACGCGAGTGCTTTCACCTTTCTCCGTCGATCCGGCTTTTACTCTCGCTGATAATTTGCATGATACCGCACGCGCAGTTAAATTGTAACGAACGATTATCTCGAATTTTCAAAAAGCACAACAATAACAAAAATTATAATTGCTCCATCAGACCTCGTTTGACAAGTATACACACACGGACATACAGAGAGCGATAAACAAATGTATAACCGTGTCCGAGTGAGAAAGAGCAAACGATTGGGTAAGTGCGCCGTTGTGGCCTGAATGTCGGACGCTAACCCCGACGAGCACGGATCAAGGCCGAGCGAACGAACTATGTGCGCAGTGTCTGCAGTCGTGTGTATGTGTGTGTGTTGTCTTACTTTCTACGTTAGAGTCGGTTCGCTTTCCCCATTTCGACACTGTCTATCAATATGTAACAAAACGTATCAAAAATTATTAGTGTAAATAGGTCATAATATAACGACAGTTTGTAAATGCGAAATTGAATGGGAATGAACTCGATCATTAAATAAAGAAAAAAAAGAAATTAAGTTTTGTTTTTAGCTTTTGAATAGAATTGACCCCATATGACTGACAATAGGTGATCAAAAAACCTTTGGAAAGTTGAAAGCTAGAATGCAAAGTGTAAGGTCTCGTCTCCCTCTCTTTCTCCCTCACTCCTTCTCGTGACTAAACGCTATACGTAGCGTTTATCGCTGTAGATTCTAGAGGCTATAATGCAAGTGCTCACATATAAGCACGCATATAAAAGGCAAGATTAGATGTATAAGCGTGTCGACACGATAATAACGTGACCCTCACACAGACATCCGTCAACACCTTTTATACATACGCGTACGGCAATTACGATTATAGTAGCATCTGCAATAAAAAAAAAACAAAGTGATAGACGCTTTTCAATGTCGTGGCTGTTATGAATTTTCACGCATAGCGCTGTCCGAGTCTCGCTATATTTAACGCTATAAATGCATTATGCTTATGTAGGTGTACGTTTGTATTACAGGCGTCTCGCCGACCTTTATAAATTATTGAAATCGTATGCTATACACATTGGCGCGTTTTCGTTTGTATATGCATTTATTCCAGTGGATGTCGCCGATACAATTTTTCAAGACTGATGTTTGCTTTGTAATAATAATTTACGTACTATGTCATTTTTCTCTCATCGATTATGCAAGATACACTAGTCGCGACGTTGACCTACCATTTGTGAAGATCGATCGAGAGGCTTTTACTAATTATAACTTAATTAAGCGTTTCCTCGTGAATTTTAATACGATCGAGCATTTACAGGAAGGGAAAGTCATAGATGGTTTTATAGTTAATCGACGGACAGTTGTACTGGATTTGATTTCGAACATTTCGAGTTTTTTATATTCGCCTACAATTACAGATAAAAATTATATCATTTGGTCAAGTAAAGGGAGAAACCAAGAATACACTTGAACCGAACAATATAAAATAGTCATAACTATATGTAACTAGAGATAAAACCACAAGACCCATGGACCATGTCCTTGCTCGTAGACATCTAGTGGACCGCGACGTTTACGCAACTTATCGCAGCATGCCATGATCCTTCGCACCCAGTGCACTTTCGGTGCAGGCGTACACAACGTTCGCGACGAGGACTTCCTAATGATTCGTTGATTCACGTTCTCTTTTTTTATGGCTTATGCAATGCTAAGAGCATAATGAATCATTGCAAGACAAATTTGGGCCATTTCCGTTTTAATACTTTCGATTGGCGATGTCTGACTTGAGCGACATTGAAATTGAAAAGATGAGAGTGCGGTGCTGTCATCGCTTGCGCAACGTTATAATGCCCTGGAGGCTTAAATCAAATTGAATATTTCGGTCGTTGGCCTCGCGACCCCATTTACTCTCACTTTGTCTTTCGCTATACTCAACAGCCATGTATATAATTTTTTTTCGAGGATACTTTCTATCACGAATGAGTTTGGTAATCGACATGACAGAAAAACAATGTTATTACACCCTTGGACTGCCCACGTTGCCGAGTCATCCGTTATTATTTTCATCAGCCATGATGCACTTTCGACGGGTTATAACTCTGAAAATCAAGGTCCACTTATCCAAAGCGTTTGATAAACAAATTTGCATTGTCGTGTGTGGCTAATTGTTTGAGAGCGCCTCGTTACGCGCCGTTCAACTGTCGTAATTACGTTGAGTCGTGTCTCCCTTTCTCTCGTCGTGGAGCAACTCCGTTGCTTGCTCGACGAACGATGTCGACACGCTGTTTACGAAAATAAACGAGAAAAAAAATACAAAGCAACGAATAACTTCGACTTGCACGCGTTTAATGTAATTTGGTAACTTTCTTTCTCGTACGGCGATAGCTTAATTTGCTACAATTAATTGGGATTATCACGATACGAAATTTGATCGAAATAAAGGCCAAATTAACGAAGCATCGAATTGTTGGATTGCTATCCAATGTTTATCATGATCGTTACTTGGATAATTATTTAATTATAATTGATAATCAGATTAGTTTGTTACGTGTGAGAGAACAAGATTTTAATGTAAAAAAATAACAAGTCCGAAATGGTATCAATAATTACGAAAACAAATTTCACATTCGTCGAGGGTGTTTAGCCACTAGTTCATATACATAGTGGGCATTATCAGGAAGCAACCTAGCAACATTGGCGCAAACACGTTCTCGGGCTTGTAACGTGACGTTTGCGGCATATCCGGAGCTTTTTTCGCGGGCAATTTTTCGCGCCGCGTGTGCGCATATAGTCAGACACGCTGAGTGGCCGTATGTCGCGCGCGACCCATACAAATGAAATGACACGACAGTCGACGACGTATGGGTCACTCACCGATGCAAACCGTTAAAGCACATATTGCTCGCCACACGTAGTATATATACATGAATATCTCGTGCGAAACTTCAACTTCCTCTCTCCACGAGCATTTGTTTTTTTTTTATTTCTGTATTGTACTACGTACGCAGAGACTTTTGAATACTTTTTGAAGGTATCCGCTTCCTCTCGTAATACGAAGAGGGGTTTTTAACCCAAGTTTCCTGTGCTTATTCGGATTGTCGATCTATCTTCAAAAAAGTTTTGGTGTTGGTTCGTTAATCTTCGGGTTAATGGCATTAGTGGCCTTTGTAGGAAAAAGGAAAACTTTACTTTCGAACACTCTTGTCCATCAAGTTTAACGAGAAATCCATCAAAAAATAAATTAGTTCGAGAAATTAAGAGGTAGAGAGGTAGAGAGAGAGAGAGAGAGAGAGAGAGAGAGAGAGAGAGAAGGTTTTGTAAAGTTGATGGCTCGAAAGGATCAGTTACGTGAATGCAAAGTTATTGCATAAAAAATAACTCAAAAGATAAAGCGAAACGATAAAAAGGGGTAGTCGTTAATTAAATCCCAGCTTATTCTCAGAAAAATGTAATTACATATCAATTCACTTAATCCAACGTTGGACTCCTGCGTGTGCTATATATATATGTATGTATATCTTTCTCTTTCTCGCAGGACAAGCGAGACGTTGGAATAAATGTGGTATAACGGCACATCTTCGCACGTGTCAGAATACATATCTTCAAGGCTACTGCCATGTCGTGAACATTCCAGGACACTCGCCATTGGAAATGTCCTGAATCCGCGCAAAATGATTTTCGTGCATCCGACATCATTTTATTATTCTGTCGCTCGGTTAACGACCTTTCTCTTCTCACTCCCTCTTCCGTCGAGACAAACAGTGTAAAAAATAACGTGGATAAAAAAACGTTTGAAAAATTTGACAATTATGAAATCCCGAGTGTTGTAATAACGAAGGTAGAAGCCGGTTTTCTAATGCGTTACTTCTAACGGGGCCACCAGACCAAACTTATAAACACTTTCGGTTGGCCCTCCTTCCTCATAACACATACATAGGCATACATATGCGTACACTTTCCTCGTGTCTTCTTTCTCTCAGCCTATACGTTTCGGCATTTGATTGGGGTTAGGAAAGACTTTTTTAACTTTCGCTGCTTGTCGGGTAAAGTTTGTCTCGTGTGTATTTGCTTTTGTTACGCTTCGAGTGTTTTGAGTGTTTTTTTCTCGTATTTGCGAATCAACAGATTTTTGTATTGTTTTCTTTCATCCACAGATGTAAATATTTATTTGCAAGAGGACAAAATCAGAAAAAAATATTTATCTAGGTCACAAGCTTATTTTTGTTTGATTATTTTGGGGCGAAAAATAATTAATTTTTCAATTTTGAAATAATAATCTAATTAGATGATCCGACGTATATCAAGTTAGAATAGCGATTTCAACGTATATTTAAGCCATTAATTTTATTATTCAAAACAAAACAACCCAATTAACATTGCTTTGAAAAAAATCGAACTAATAACTAAAACTCAATAACGTATTATATCCGAAAAAGGGAGAGAGAGAAAAAATACTACAGAGAAAAACACTACAGAGGCAATCGAATATAACAGCCTACGAGCGGCGTCTGATCGAGAGACAGAGCAATGTGGAGCGTGTCGCTTGTTTAAAAGCGATTTTTCAAAGCTCGCACGGCGGCTTGTTCGAGCCTTGGCATTCACCAGCTCACTCGCTCACGAGGCTCGCCAGGTTGAATAACCGACGTTACGTCACACGCACACGCGTGCATCGAGCCTTAGAGTGAACGGGAGGAGGAGGAGGAGGAGGAAGGTAGATAGGAAGGCACGAGGTCGATCACCTACGTAGCTGGGAGTCAGTGACACCTTCGAGTATATATCGAGTATATAACGATATACGTTCTCTCTCTCTCTCTCTCGTACTCATCGGAAAGAACAAAAGAACTATTCGTCGACGCGTCGTCGACTAATAAATAATTCTAGGCTCTTCATAAAGCAAACAGTACTGCCTAATGAAACATACCAGCCCATATAATATTCTTATATGCAGCTCGTTAGAAATGCCGAACCAGCGAGCTCGTATATTTTTCGCAGTTGACCTCCTTGTTGATTATTCACGCATGCAGGCAAGAGTTGAGATGATGTTTATTGGCTGACGGGCACGTGTCGTCGCTTTGTTGCTTTATACGACTATGTAACACACAGTCGGAAGTCTCAGGGTCAAACTTGACCGATGAGTTTAAGTTCATGACTTCTTTTGCAAAAAGACTCACACGCGCGTTACCGATTCATCTCCGCGACATGAAGTGATATCATAACTGAACAGCACCAGGAAAAAAAAGAATATCGAGGTCATTGGCTTGCCGAATATAATGGCGTGATCGTCTGGCTTTGGCAGAAAAAAGAGAAATAAAGAAACTACTATATATTTCTATTGCGCAACGAATAAGCGTCAACGTCTCTACCTCTCGGACCTTGACCGCAACGTTGTTTTTTCGCAGGCCCTTGAACTCGCACGCGCAAGATCCTCGATAAAAATGAAGTGCCACTGACCGCCGACAAGGACACATCGGGCCGTGTACTCGACGAAAAAAATGTTTGCCAAAGAGAGAAGAGTGGGGCATATGATAATGCAGACCTTGATGCCTGTTTTCAGCTCTGCTTTTAGAGAGAGAGAGAGAGAGAGAGAGGCCCGTCCGAATGTATTTGCGTTCAGACCGATCGGCTGAATTTACGATATTCTCTCGTCATCACGCGAGGAGATGCAAATCTTTACTATTGACAGAAAAACAACTTGTTTTTATGACACAATAATTTTAATTCACGTGTAAAAATAATCCACGCAACGAACGAAGATTAGTTTCAATAGAGGAATTCGATTGAGCAGTCGGAAGAAACAGAAGAAGAAAAAGTTGAGAGGCGCGCGGTGAAATGCGGCCAACGCTCGATTTCGAATAGGCCTGGGCTACTGACATACTGCCTCCCCTTCGCTCGCTATCGATGTCGTTCATCACTTATAATATACAATCAAACTTATCTGCTCTTAAATATAAAATAGGTCGAACTTACTGGAAAAGTGTAGAGAAAAGAGAGAGAGAGAGAGAGAGAGAGAGAGAGAGAGAGAGAGAGAAAGAGAGAGAGCAAGAGAGTTCATTGTCGTGCGAATTCGGTTCGGCTAACTGTACATATGCAGCGGTCGCACATACACACACACTATCACACATTTAAGTTTTCTAAGCTTGGCACTTTGATTTATCGCTTAAGGTTCAACACAGGTATATATGTACATCGGCGCCTAAGCTCTAACGATCTCATTTGCACGCGCGAGAATTTTCGCACTAGAACGAGGCCTTTTATGGGGCGCTGACGAGGTGCAACGTGAGATATATAACGCTAAAGAGTCGGCCATAATTTAGATGGTGAACGAACTACCTTTAACGATCATTAACTTTCAACGCTGACAAATTGCATTTTCCTGAGAGTACTTGGTTCTTGCAAACCTCCATTTTTAGTTTTATTTGCAACATAGTTGGGTTAGAACAATAGCGATTGTAGTTTACACTCGAACAAAAATTCACCTTACATATATATATGTAAAGAAATGGAAATCTCAAAGCTATAAATTACCCTAAACAATGGAAGACCCTTTAGCAACATGTTTAATACGATAAAAAGCTCAGAAAAGAGTAAAATTGAAAGAAGCTCTCGCTCAAAGATCGCGAAATAGAGTCAGCGACCTGCACTGTGATCGTGCCGAGTGCACTCTCTCGCAGTTCAACGAACCTCCTAACCCAACTTCCTATCAATGGGGGGACTCGTATATAGATATTGCAATTTCTTCACTGTTTCATGTAACGAAAGTATTATTTACTATGTATATATAAAATATAATACTACACAAAATAACATCTCTTTGTTTGTCGGTCATACACTTTCGTTGTTGGATATATAATTAATCGAACTGATGAGTTACTTTCGCCATTGTTCCTCTTTCTCGTTTGCTTACTGAATTTTCGATGTAGATCGCACGGCCACGGGAGAGAGAGAGAAAGAGGTGATTGACCGCCACGCGTTCACTAACCCGCGAGCAACGAACAAGCGCAGCTGCTCGTATATTCCATACCGCATGCTCACCGCAGATGATTACGCGCAAGAGATGTTTATATATATATATATCCGTAAATCTGGAACGCTCTCTTAGGAACGATCCAAAAAAATTAAAATACAAAGTCCTAGTTTTTAACCCTTAGTTAGGAAACTTTAAAAATCCCTCCGTTTTTTCCCAAAGAAGACATTGATAGTGATTCATCAATTGTTGTCGAGACCTTAAATTTGTCGTGAGAATGGCCAGTAGCGACAATGAACCACTCATCAGGAATTCCGTATAGGGCTCTGGCTTTTTTTCCCGTGTTTATTCTCAAACTTATCTCTCTTGACGATCTTCTTATAATACGTGAGCGTTGGCGCCCGCTGCTATATGCGTGGGTATCGTCAGTAATACTTGGGCGTGATACGCGCTCTTGATGCAAACGGGGGTTTCGTCGATCACGTTTTTTGTTTTTTAGGAAGAAAATGAAAAAATATTTAAAAGTATTCCGACAAAAAATTAGCTTGTATTTTTTTATTTGCTTGAACACAACTAATCGGTATTACATTTGTTGGCAGTACTGTGGATAATTCCACGCTTTGTTTTGTTCACGTAAGTATATCACAATCTCACAGCAGATGTAACTCATTAAGCATTCAGCTTGAGTCAAAGCAATATATCACTCAACGATTAAAGAGAAAGAGACAATAACAAAAAATAAAAGAAGAATGAGGTCCGTGATAAGTGCATGGAAAAAGCATCGCGTCGATTGGAGTGCATAGACGAATGCGCTAGGTGAATACTTGATACGTATAACCGTCCAACCTCCCCTCTAATGAATCCCGTAACGAGCAACGTGTACGCATTCTTCCAAAGCTTATTCCTTGGCGACATTACATTTTTTTCAAACGTGAGCTTTGAGTATTTTTTTTATTTCCGAATCTATATTATATATGTGTATATATATACGTAAATGATTCATCTTGCTTCGAGTCACTATATAATATAACAGCAAAAACCAGAAAGCTCGTTGGCAGCAAGCAAAAGCAACGGTACAACCCTCTTCTCGCATAGTTACAAGTGCGTAGACCCTTCCAGCGGACAAAAGGGCAACGACATCGTTAGTGTGTGCTGCTGCTGTTCTTGCACATTATTCGCAGAAGAGAGAGAGAGAGAGAGAGAGAGAGAGAGAGAGAGAGAGCTTCAATTTCGTGTCGATGATATGTATCTTCACACACGTGGCGGTCATCGATCTTTGAGCAGACTAACTGCAGGATTAGATGCAAATTGCACTAGCGGTACGAGCGGGGGCAATGTCTGTTCTTTTTCTTTCCGTATTATATATATATAGCATGTATGTGCACGTTGCACAATTTTGGAAACAACAAGCAGTTCGTTTTTTTATTAAAAAAGCTTCTGTTTAGTAATAAAACAATTAGGTGCAGTCAACACGTGTGCGTACAGCAAAAATATTTCAAGGTCCTCATCGCGCACATTGCGACAGTAGACTGGCGAGACCAGACTTCCTCTTCCGTGAAGAGGGTACGATATTCTCGATTTCGCACGAGTGAACGAACGCTTCGAGGTCTTGAGGTGCGATGAACTCGGTCACCGGGCAACAAACTGCAAGGCGCGTGCCTTCCTCCCCCTCCCCCACCTCTCTCTCTCTCTCTCTCTCTTGGGCGCGCGCTCGCGGTCTTTGCCCCCATTTTGCCGTTTATTTCTCTTTTATTCATTGCGTCGGGAGGTACCCTACTCGATTTATTCTTTTACGTGTTAAGCCATTTGTTTCGATTGTTCAATAGAGACCTATTATTTTATTTATTTATTTGTTTGTCTTTTTTCAAGCAATGGTCAAGGTGTTTTCATCAAGCTTCAAGAAGTTTGGCCTGGCTTGAATTTATTACCATATAATACAGTCGCTAGACTGGTTGTTGGCTTCTGTAAATCGCTCTATTAAAATCTCAATCGTAGATCGTATACATAGGCGAGGTGATGGTGTCCAAATGTACGATGAATTAATTCGTAAACGCGATGGCCACGATTAATCTTGGTTTAAATACGCTCGTCGAGAGTACAACCTTCTCGTTACTTGCGTGTATATATGTACTGTTCGTTTAATTTACTAAGTTTGGCACACCGAGAACATTGCCAGCTCTCTTCTATACAGGCGTTTTGTTGGTCCCTTAACCCTGAACTTCCCTCGTTGACTTTTCCGTCAATCGATATATATATATCGATCAAGTGCCCTTTGTAGCACGTCAATAATATTTCCTTAGGCACAAATCAATTATCGAAGTCTACGTAGAATATAACGTAACATTTTTGTTGTCTTTCGATTCCATAACTTGACGAGCTTAGATTTTACCTTCTTTTTTGCTAATATAACGAATAATCGAACAAACATCTTGATGTTTACAAAACTATGATGACTAACTTGTTTTTTCTATCTTTTCCTCTTCCAAGTGAGTATCTCCATTGCCGAATGTACACATCATCGATTCGAACCAAAACACTCATCTCTACCTAACTCGTGGATTCTTCGAAAGAATTCTCTCGAATAAGATGCAATCGTATTTCTTTCCCTCTTTCTCTTTCTTCCTCTTTCTCGAAGGGGAATCCGATAAACACGATGACGAGGCAACACTTTACGCGTGCAGCGTCGACGTATAGCGGTTCCTCCCGCGCGTAACGAGAGGGAGAAAGAGACTCCAGAAATTTCCAACGCCATGTCGGGTAGACGTTGACACACTTTGAATACGCGGAATTGACTTTTTTCGTACTTTGATTACATAGGATTTGCCCTCCCTACTGCTTTGATTTGAAAATTCACCATATCGGAGAATTTCTCATGGAGCTCGGCTTGAAAAACGCATCGCTCCAGTTTAATCCTATTCATCGCGCCACTTTATAAGTCCGTCACTCAATCACTTGTCGACGCGCTTTTCCATGTTAATCTAGCGGACCACATCTATCGACTTGATTGCGTTACCCTCATTTTTATCAATCGCTACCCAAGCTAACTCCTCCCACGCGAAGCAAAAAAGAAAAAGAAACGCAATGGGACGAGTGTTGTACGTGTGATCTTGTATACGCTTGGCGAACGGTGACTGCAAGCAACAGCAGTAACGCTTAGTGTGGGTTACCTGGTTAGTGACCGGCCAACCGAGTTCACTGGCACCGGCTTCCACCTTGCCGCTAATCTTGCTCCTATCTTCTCTCTCTCCTTTCCCTCCTTCTTCGACGTTACGAGAACATTCGCCTTCTCCTCCTCGTTGTGGCTTTGTTGCGTCGTACACTCCCTTCTTACGATCGTCTCCTGATTCTCTTCTTTTTTTTTCTCTTGTTGCTTTTGGAAGCATAAATTCTTACGTCGATGAAATTATTATGAAACGCTAAAGCTATGCCGCATTTTTTTGTTTTCTTATGTTGTTTTAACTTATTTTGAATACATAATTAATGTGGATAGTATTTATTTGCATGCGAAAATTGCACATGTAAATAATAACCGAGAGATTTAGAATTTCCTACTAATTAATTTATACGTCAGCGGAAATGTTAATCTTAAATATGAAAAAATGCTTTAAAAACATTAATAACACATTTTAAATTAAGAAGAAAAATATGAATATATCTGTAACACCGGTAAATGCAATATACAAGATCAACGAACTCTCACTTAGCCAAACAATGATCACGAAAGATGAAGAACCACGATTACGGATGATAAGATCGCGAGGAGGCTCATTGCTATGCTACAGTTGCAGCAACAGCAGCAGTAGAAGCAAAAGCAGCAGCACCACCACCAGCTTAGCTCTCAGCATTGGCGAAGAAAGTGCTTTCTCCAGCTCTCTTTTTCCGTGCTCGCGTGACACTCACCTTCTCGCGACTTTCTTCGCGTATATCGCTCGTACGCGCTCGCTCTGAAAAATTAGCCGTGCGTGCAATTTTTCCTTTCTGCTTTCTCTCAGTCGTCTCGATTACGTCACACATATGAGTTATCGAGAATGTATTTTAATTACAACATGACACAACATGAGGAGTAGAAATTATGTAATTACAAGAGAAAGATCTTTTGAGAAGGCAGGCTTCATTGGAAAATCGTCGAGATTAAAAATTATTCAGTTCTTTACAAAATAATATAATAACTCAGGCCAGTATATCATAAAAATCCCAACGAGTGATCGTACACCAAGTACAGCTTAGTAAGTCTCGTAACAGCTTTAACTTTTGAAATGACTAATCATTAAAAAACCCCGTGCAAAACCAGACCAATAAGCAAGCCAAGTGAGAAAGAAGAGGGAAGACCGTCACATCGGGGGCGGTGACCCTATAAGAGTACGCTCACCTCACGTCTTAGAGCAGCTGTTTATGAAAATCAGCCGATAGAGAGACAGAACGCGTAAGTAAAAAAAAAAGAAATACGTGCGTAGTTGTGAGTAACTAATGAACGCCGGTCGTTGCGTCATCGCGCGCTGAGAATCAACAAGAACTTTTTGGGAGCGATGTGGGTCAGAAAAATAGCAACGCGCGCATCTATATGCATGCCCGACGATAATGTATAATGCGGAGTCACGCAGGTGTCGGTGACGAGTGTTTTGTTATTGTCGTCATTGTCGTAGCTTCCTCTCTGTGAGTTTTATTTAGCCCGTGATTATTGATTGGCTCTTTTTGTTTATCAATCGTAACGTGTCTCTGGGAATGTATCGGAATATATTATGCATTAACTTATTTTTAAAGAGAATTATTTTTTGAGGGATTATGGGCTATTTTCTGGACTGAGAGACACTTATCAGGAGGCAACGAACGTATCAAAATAGACTCTGTTATTGTGTACGCGCCTGAGAAAAGTTTGAGAAACTCTTATTAACAGTTGTTGCTTGTTGTGTCGGCGATAAATAGAACATCCATATAAATAACGATTATTTTTATCAAATCCCAATCAGAAATAGATTTTTTGAAATCCCCAAAAACACGTTGCAATGCAAAGCACAACAAAAAGAGGAGATTCAACTATAATCGATGCATGCAAGCGGAAGTCTATTATAGCAAAGGTCGACGACCTCTTGCGTATATATATACGTTTTCGTCGTAATGTCGATCACGCCTGCAAGTCTGCAGCTTATATCTATGCGTGCCGTAGACAAGCGTAAAAGAACAGTTACAAGAGCCCTTTTTCGACGTACGTTGCATACGTTTCCATAAAAGAAAAAAAATGTAAATCAGAGATGCCATTATTGTCCATATAAATAGGTCAATCGTAAATATCACAAACAGTTGAACTTTTGCGTGAAATTCCGAAAAAGAAAAGAAAAGAGAACGCTTAATGGCCCTTAAATTCAATCGGTACCGCTATATCCACACACTCGTAACTTTTGGCACAATCCATATAAGCGCACTTAGAAAGAGCGCTGCACTTTTGCCATCACTTTACTCGTGCATGGGACATGTCACACTGCTCGCTATAAACAGTTATTGTCTTGGAAAAAAGTGCGTCAGTACGGGTGAACAACCACCTTGATACCATGGAATCCTTCTTCGCGTAGACGGCTCTATCGGCGATCTTGAATCGACGGATTCTTTCTCTCTATGGAGATCGATCGGCGATTAAATGACGAGATCGTTAATTACAATGAGCGCACGCTTCGAACGCGATTAAATCGGTTTACTTACTTTGAACGTGTCGTGATAGTGACTTTATGCGAACGACGTTCTAGGTCGGTGAACTTTGTACATTTCTCAATGGTCTACATTCGAAAATAAAGAATAATACTTGAATTGAGAATTCACATTGAGCATTTTTCATGTAGTAATTCAAAATGAGTTACATTCAATTAGACGTACGATCAACCTGCAGATTAGCCGGCAAAAATCTTGTGAAATACATTTACGGCGTTTGTTAAACGTGTGTTAATTTGGATAATTAACTAGAATTTCTTTCAATTTTTCTGCGCTCACAAAAATATAGGTTATTCATCGCGCGCCACCTAAATACAATTAGCGTAACCCTATTAAAAAAGCTAACAAAGAAATCTGACCGTTAGGCAAATGTCTCTCCTTTCTCTCTTTGAAGCAACTGAATTTATAATTAATAGAATAAACGAGGATGAATCTGTACTTGGGCGGTATAAAATATCAACTCTCCCCCATTCCATTAAAAACAAATCCAATCGCAATAGTCTCTCGGTCATCGAACCGAACACCGAGAGCCTTAGTAAAGAAAAACGATATACGAGAGAGCTCGAGCGTTCCGCTAAAACCCATCCTCCGATCTATTTTGCGATAAACCGTTGCGGGCATAAATCGGGCGCGGAACTGCTGTACGAGTAAACAAAGCAATCACAGCTCGTTGAGAGAAGAGGCAGTAGCATACCTTGAAAAATCTGTGCAAAAAAAGTCGCGCGAATAAGTCGTTCTGTTCTGACGGCGAACTTAATCGGCAAGCTACGTTCGCGCTCTATTGCGGCCCACGCATCCAACACCCATTATCCCCTCGTTCTTATTGTTATGTTTCTTTTGCACGCAGACGATGATGTAGATGATGTAGCGTGTGGGGCATTTGAACTTGTGCGCTAGTCATAAGAAACTACGTTGATATCTTCGGTTATAGATATTTTTGTAACGAACAATAATTGTCGAATAATGAGCAGACCAATTTCAATCATTTTTTCTTGCGTTGATTTGAGAATTTCAAAACCATTTATTCACGCGATCGTTTTCGCGAAAATTATTATGCAGTCGTTGTAATAATTTTCAATAATCGAAGCAAAGATATTCCCGCCATAATAATTTATGGTTACGATAATTTCGCACACGACTAAATCTTCAAGCAACAAAATACTTCAAAATACTTTAAATCTGTTATACGCGTCTTGAAATTAGTCTCAATTTAAAAAAAAACATCAGCAACAAGCAGCAACCCCAAAGATTGATACACCCTGGTTGCGAAAGTTCAAGGACTCAAAGATGAGTATAATAAGGGCGGCTGTTGCAAAAGATCGTTACACCTAGGCAGGGCATTGCACTGGCGTTCACTGGCAAAAGAGCGCGCGTGCAGTGACCCGCCCTACCGTTAGGACGGCCCCGAGTGAAAGAGAGCCTCCCTCCTTCTTCTTCTTCTTCTTCTTCTTCTTTACTTTTTCTTCTTCTTCTTTGCAAGAGATCGCAATTCCTTTGCGATATATATGCTACATCTTTTGTCTCGGCCGGGCGTTACTCGTGAGTATAGTTTGATTGAAAAATTATCGTGTGAGGAGTTATTAATGGCTTTGTAATTGAATTCTCCACTCGCGAAGGATGAGTTTTAATTACAATTTTATTTTTCTTTTAATCTTAAATACGGGTATACAAGACGATTGATGCTTAAAACGACTGTTTTCATACATTATTAAATTTACGACTTTTACGACGAAAAAGATTGGCTAAAACGAATGCCTCTCTTCGATAAAAAAAATCTCATGACTCGGGTGACTCTCCTTTTAATAAAAAGAGGTTTAGAACAAGCGCGAAATAAAATGTTCCCATGGTAGCTTTAGCAGTGAGCGCGAGTTAAAAACCGTAAGCCGCTAGCATCTTTACGAGTACGCGCGCAAGGAAAAGAGAGAGAGAGAGAGAGAAAAGCGCGCCCGGGAAAATACATAGGTACGACTCGCGGGCTTTTCCCGCGAGCAGTCTCGTGAACGAAAAACGACGAATAGAAGGCGCTTTAGTCCAGTGCGAAATTTACTGTAACGGAGCGTCTCTATCTCTGGGACTTTCCGAATAACGGACTACCCTGGCAATTACACCCCTCGCCCTCAAGCACGGTAAATTTCATCGTATATTATATATATATATATATATATATATATACTCTTCTAAGGCTCATGGCATTTTATTTATTTGCTTGCGTGACGATTATCCAAAACAAAAAAAAGAACACGTTGTTATCTCTCTCATTCGATTCGAACGAACAAGAATAATCAATGGAGGTCAATCTATAACCATACATCGATTTATAACTATAATAGCGTCACGGTCAAGGAAGTCAGGTCGCATCTTTGCGTACTTTGTAAAAATTATTAATGATTACCGGCGGACTTCGATTTCACAGCATCACGGTAAAACCTTTCCTTTGCGATAAAAACAATTGCTTATACAACTAAACGGACATTTCACAGAACAAGCGTCCAGCAGCTTCCAACGAAAAATTGGGACTTTGCACAACCGGTCCATGTATTATATCTACCTGAAAGCCCCCTCCCTTCTGCCCCACTCTGTTTTCTTCTCCTTGTTATACCTTTGTGAGACTTTTCTAGGGTCCCATTCACTTATGTACAAAGGGAAAGTTGATTGCTTGGCGACCTTTCTCGAAGATCATGGATGTTTTTATTTTACAACGCCGATGGGGGTCAGTAGGTTAAACATGGAGGAACTTTGTCTAAATATTTTGTTGGCAAGATATATTCGGAAATGAATTTTAGAATGTTCCTCAGATTAATATTTCTTTCGAGTTCGTTTCTCAAGAACTCACGTAATTTTTGTTTAGCATTCTCATGACACTGTGAATTAGTAAGTAAAAGTCGAATTCCTTTTCAAACATTAAGGCAAAGAAGTGCTGTGCTTCCGATCTACTTATACTGGTTGTTTCGACGCATCCATTATACGTGCGTGTCCATCTCCTGCAAGTATCAATCGGACACACAATACACACGGGAATAACAGTCTCGAAAAACTCATCGTCATGTGACTCTCTACTTTTCCTCTGCCACTCCCGCTTCTTTCATTAACTGATTTAAATGCAGCGTATCACGTGGGCAATTTTGTCCATAGGACCTTTTTTCTCGGAAACTTTATATTCTGTCGAGTCATTAATGTGATAATGAAGCCCAACTTGAGAAAAGACGCTCACATGGCTCGGAAACAAATAAAATGAAACTTTTGTCGCGTCGTCCGGTGTGTAAGTCTCGCGATTACCAATGCATGATTATATTCTCTGGCGATGCGTTTGGAATACTAAAAATGACATATCGAACGATTAGGGAGCTGTCCGTGCGAATTTTAACAAAAGGAAGAATAACAAGGAATAAGAATGCAAAGCTCGCAACTAAGGGCAACGACTCGCTTTCAAGCTCTCTCGTTGTCGTTGACGTCGTCGTCTGTGCGATGAGAGGTCGTCGACCGCATACGTGTGCAGTGTGCTGCGCTGTGCACTTGTAGTTGCACTCCCACGTCGAGCTATGCGCGGTCCCGTAACGTTCGCGGAAGTCCCCTCTCTCTCTCTCTCTCTCTCTCTCTTTCTCTCTCTTTCTCTAGTTGCGAGCTCTCGCTTCAAAGTGTACAAAGCTCCTCGTCTATGCAGCTCGCGACTATTCTTCGGCAAATTGATTTTGACTCTTCTACAAATTGATCGATTTGACCTTTTTTTGCTACCAAGTAATCGTGCAGTGAGCGTGACACGTCGTGTTCTTGATGCACTATCGACTCGATATGTAACTTTTGATTACGTTAAATAACTGCAAATTTCGCTTTAATTTTAATTAGAAAAATTAATTGTTTTTTTATATGATTTAAGACAATATTGTTAACGTCTTAAAAGAAAATTTGCCGAAACTGTCAGTCATTTCAAAATATTGACATTAAAAAAATAATCCTGTTATGAATGAACAGATAGAAACTGAAAAAGTCAGAAAGTCAGTTGGGGAGGATAAGAAGGATTAAAAAAAGTATTTGTATTGGCAAATAATGAATGAGATTTTCGTATATGAGCATTTGTAAAAATCGCAACGTGAAAAAAAGTCTGCTTGAAAATGAATGATGACATCTCTAGGGATAATCCTTTTAACAACTAACTGGTTTAGCGCGATGGGTTTTCCCTTGAGAGAGCCGGGATTATATGGGCTCAAAGAGTTAAGTCCCCGAGACTGTCCGGTGAGACCGGCATATAATTGGTCGGACAATAAGGTCGTCGTCAACGTTGCGGCTGTAACCTCATCGACAATGTTGACCTCCATTTTGCAGGAGTGTCCCGCACCCCACTCTCGTGGTTAAACTGAAAAAGGGATACATACACTCGTAAATTGAATCTTTCAATCTTTCTTCTAAGAATTAAGGGCCAACTCTTTGTCAAGACCTACTGTGACCAACTATGTGGTTCTTGGTCGATCATCTTTCACTGGCTACTTTCTCGCTCACTCATCGCCAGAAGAATGGAAAGTATAAGAGAGGGTTGTGTACAGCCCAACTCTGTGGGATACCCGGACAAATTTGTCTGTGGCCAAACGATTATAGTTTAACGAAACCGCATGCAAAATAAATTGTTTTTTTCGACAACGATGACACGATCTACCCTTGTGGCTTAACACCGTGATATACTCGTCACTTTCTCTTCATTGTTATGGAACACTTGGTGAAATGTTTTGATTTTCTCCGACTTATCGTTACTTGGTAACATATTCAAGTCGACCTACATTTGTATCATTTATGGTAGGTAGTAATGTATTTGTGCAAGTTTATTAAAACTAATTTAAAATGAATCCATGACAATTTGTAAACTCTTGTCTTTAAATCGAATTTATTTCATGAAAATTTAAATTTCAATGCATAGAATATATACTTTATTTAAAGCCATCGACTAGCTTGTTAATAAAAATCGTTGAGCAAAGGAATGGCACAATTTTCTGACTTGCAGTTTCATGCCACGAATGAAAAAATAATCAAACGTTCAAAGTGACTGTCAGAAATGCCAATAGTGCCATCATAAGGTAGCCAAAGGGCTCTTTTCCCCATTGATTGCAAGTCACGCTCGGTTGGTGGAATATCGGTGAAAATTTCTCTCTCAGTTAACCGAGTTTGGCTTTCGTTTGTTTGGGATGACCCCTCTGGGAGGACGTACCAGTGACACAGCTCCAGCTGACTGTCGAAAAAAAGGATGGGAGCAATTTCCTAGATCCACTAAACAACAAATACTTTCTGTTTTTCTATCGGTTAATCGCATTAGTGCCAGAATACAGGGCAGGGACCTGATTTCACGACTTCAAGCAATAGTTCCGTCAAACTCTGCACGATTCAGGTACCACGCCCCAAATCTTGCATGATTTATTGCAGACTAATACGCACTGAAAATGTCATTTGTTTACAAAATCAAAGTAAAATTAATCAAGTACGTATAGTAGTATTTGCTCTTGAATATTTGACCTCGACGTGACAATTTCCTCGAATGCTTGTACACAAAGAAAGGTCAAGAATGGAAAAAGGAGTAAAAAAAGAAGTGGCTGACCGTGGTTCGAGCAATCTACCCAAGAATACTTACCCACCAGTGTTGCAAGGCAAATAAAACGAGAAAAAAAGTAGTACGACGAAGAAGAGGAAGAAGAAAAACTCTTCGAGGTCGACCAACCGAAAAGAATGCAAAGTAAAAAGTTGTGTTTGCACAGAATAAAAACTAAAATATCATTGGAAATTTATTAAAAAATTTTACTTATCTGTGCACCAAAGTTGGTAATGATCGACTTGCTTTCGTAAATTTTCATTGCGCATGTAGCATTGAGTACTAAGCTGTATAGATTTGATCAAATGTAAAGATCAGTGACCTACCCATACGCAAAAAGTAGAAGCCGACGAACTCTCACGTCTCGATTTGCAGCTGCGAGTGAAAAGAAAAATAAAGAAGGTGCAGCGACCTCGTTACACTCTCTCTTTCTCTCCCTCTCTCTCTCTCTCTCTCTCTCTCTCTCTTTCTCTCTACTTTTACTATTTTTCTTTCTTCTCACGCGAGATCATAGAGCATTTTCGAATACTGTTTAACTTACTGCAAAGTCGAAAAATTTCGATGGTTATAAATTCTACTGTACGGAAAAAGTGCAATGCAATTTGAATGTCACCTTCTTACGAGAAAAAATGTATTAGCCGGATCCGAGTCAGCAGGTGTGCGTCAAGAGCGCGTGAACTTTAGATCCTGCTAGCGAGGCCGAAAACGACCCACTGAACGATATCGACAATACTCCCCAGGCGCTTTGACAGGCAGTTTCTTTGCCGTATATTCGACTCACCTTGCAAATTGTTTTTCTCTTCTTGTTCATTAATTAATATTAATACATTTATAGCTAGCGCTGCATTCTGCTTGAGTATTTGGTTTCTTAAGGAAACCTATTCCATAAGCATAAAATAGCATCTCAATACTTGAATATAAATAATAGACCGAGAAGGAATTAGCAAGTTCCTCGAAGTAAAATTCAAGTCGAAAACGTTGAGTATACGTTCCAACCAATCAAGGAATGCAAAAGCCCTCAAAAAAGAAAAAAAACATCTACCCGAGCTCGATTTCAAGTTATATATATATACCGATCTCATGAAAAAGCAGAGCGTAACCTCGAATGTCTCTAATTAAAACCTCAAGCATTGGATAAAGAATGCTTTGGGTTCAAGATCGTGCAGAAAACGGAGGGGAAACAAAGACGGGCGATTGTCCGGCTACATGCTTCTATCTCTCTCTCTCTCTCTCTCTCTCTTTAACGATGGAGTCCTTGGCACCGAGCGACCGGTCGGCGACCCGCGACAAGACTTGAGCTATATAGCAAAGCTTCCTGAATTGCCGACCGATGTAGCCAGGCAGCTTCAGGATAACTCCAAGCTGCTGCTTCTGTTGCTGTTGCTACTGCTGCTGCTACTCCTAGAGCACAATGCACTTCCGCTTCTCGCCACGCATGTAACGGTTAGTGCAGCGCGTCACGCACGCGCCACCGATGTCACTGAACCTCCCCTCCTTATACATCCATCCAACTTTGTTGCTTCGTCTTCTTCATTTTTTTTCTTTACAAATAACATTTTACCGAGCGTTTGCTGAAATCCAAGAGGCGGCATACCTCGTAATGTCTTATTCAATACAGCTAAATCGCCGCTCGTTTTTCGTCAACGTTGAACAAATAAAAGAAAAAAAGTCAACTCGTCAGCGGGTAAAGAAAAAATAAGTTGAGTGAGCAATCGCGATGTATGAAATTCAATCGGTGCTCGCACGCCATAGGACACCAGTGTATAAATGCAGTCGCATACGAAATTGAAAAGAGGAGAAATCCACTTTCTCATGCGGCTATTATAAATATTCGTCGTCGTCGAACAAACAGATAAGTCGTTAAAATGTTAAGTATGGGTTAAAATGTACGCGTCAGGCGGTCATTGACATATTAGAGACGATTGCGAATCGTGGGGCACGTAAGGTTTTTTGTATATTGAATTTTATTTCTTTGTCGACTTTTTCTCGACCAAAATTTTCACTCTGTTTTGATTTGCTTGCTCATCGAGTTTATAATAGGAAAAAAACACGTTTTTTACGTTTACCTTATTCTGTTTGAATTGGAATTCTGGTTTATACTAAATACAACACTCCTACATATTTATATATGTTGTATAATTTAAAATTCATCTATTTCAAAGATAAGTTTTTGGCCAACGTATCTTTTAAATATAAGATTAGTTTGTTCTACAATGTTAAAAAGGAAATGAAGCAATCGACGATTTCAAGAACTTTAATAACCAATGTTTGAACAAAAATTCCCATAAGGATATTTTCATGCGATTGCAATCTAAAAATAATTTCGGCAAAAACATTGCTCAAATCATTGAATTCTCAAACAATGAGAAATTCCTGAGAAGAGTCACGCGTGCAACTTTCATTCTGATCGTCGACCAAACGTGTGTGTTCGTGTAGTATGCATTTGTGTGTGTATGCAGAGAGAGATAGAGAGAGAGAGAGAGAGCGTGAACAGATAGGTTCATTCACCGAGTGAATGAGCTCTCTCTCTCTCTTTCTCTCTTTCGAGTGAGTGCATGGGAATTCGATCTGTGTACGCATCGTCGTACATGACTAATCGAGGTCGTGAACCTTCCTCTTTGGAGGCTGTTTCCAAAAAGTTTGGAATATTTTTCTTCTGCCAATTATGTTCACTCGGTGACTCAGATAATGTTTTTTTTTCAACGACACGAGCTAATATAATTTTTTTTATGAACATGAATATTTGATTGACTGTCACACACACAAACCTTAACCTGACGCCTGTTATGTTATTATCGTGCTGACTCGAGTCAATGAATAAATTATGTAAATTATACGAAAAAGTTTGGGAGTCTGAGCGGAAACACGTAACACCTTCCTTCTTGGTCAGTATAAGGTCAAATGGACGTGGTTTATTGCCAAGGTTAAGAGTCTTGTGTGAAGGTGTACCACCGCGTGACAATGAGAGATAGTACGCGCGACACGTGTACTGCGACTTTATCCTCAAAAAAAAAAATAATAATATAAACCTCTCATGTCAATAGCCTCGAAGAGAGCAATACACTTGCGCGACCTCAGATCCGTGAGTTCGTATCCAAGGACTCGACGAAATAAAATAAAAATTAAGTCACCGATTGTAAGTGTGTATTCTTAATCGACGATTAGATAAAAGATTATGTTGGCTACGTGATGACTTGAGTTTTCCTTTACTCTCTGTTTTACACTTACAATCGTCTTCGATGTTATATAGATAATTGATTCCTATTAAATGACTTTGAAATATTATGGAATGTAATGAGAATTTTATGCGATAGTGAAATGTTTCAAACATCTATTCTATAAGCTTTGTACCAATATTTCTAAAAAGTAGGCCATGAATTAAGTCAAACTGGGTCAAGAAATATGACGTTTTGCATCAGGTATACCAAAAAAGATGACATTTGAGCGTCAATTTTACTAGAGAGCGAGACCGAGGAAGAAAGAGAAAAAAGCAACTTTCAATTGGTAGAAGGCCGGTGATATACAACATTTCGAGAGCCATTGTCGAGACTTGGAAAAAGTTACGTCTCCGCTAGCATACAACCGTAGAAATTCGCGCAGGTCAGGCACGTGCCCGTAGTAAAGCAATATTATTAGCCCAGTAGGAGGGTCAGAAAAGTGTGTATACTTTTATAATATAGATGAACAAGGGAACAAAAAAATAAACGTTTTTGTTAGTGTAGACTCGTCATAAAGTCAGGAAAATGAATTATTGCCTCAATAATAATGGACGGCACGCTCTCAGGTATATGGCCAAGGCTATAGAAGTACTTTGGCGCGCGCCATCCGAAATAGAGAAAGTCTCTTGGAAGGAACTGCAGGACGGTAAAATACAAATTGACGGCTTGGCTCTCGGGGGATGGGGTTGAGATTTTTATTGAGTTTTCCGAGGTCATATTAAAGAAGGATTGAAGAGAATGGTCAACCAAGAGGACGGAAAAATGAAGGGTTAGAAGTCATGTTTCCGCTTTTTATAACGGAGCCCTTTCCCGTTTTTTCCCCGTTTTCTCTGCCGATTTTTATATTGCTAAATTCTACCGAGGCTACGGCCTTTTTTGGTTCTTCTTTGTTTGACTTTCTAACGGGGAGCCGGAGTTATTTTTTGACGGACAGTGAAAAAAATTTGTCAAAACTGTCCTTTTAAAACGTACATTTTTTTCTCACTCAGAATTCAAGGATAGAAAAGATAGTTGGCGTTTTTTTTTCAAAATATCAATTTCTCTTATAAAATTGAGATTAGATATTGTACAATTATTTCCAACTGAAGTAAGTAAAGTCATTTATTCCGTGAACTAGGTTATATGAAATAAGAGTTCAATGTGCTTTGATTTGCCAGTAGAATTATAATTTTTTGACTTATAATTCTTTAGGCTGGACGAGATTCCAGTGAGGAAAGACACGTCACCAAAAAAAAAGAAAAATAAGATGATAGGCTCATTCGTCGTCCTTGTCTGTTATAAGTTCAGCGTCCAAATCCAAGGCCTATATAATATAATATATAAATTCTCTTCCTGTACATTTATGAGGTCCTAAAAAAAAGGACATCGATATTCATACCTGCTTGACGCGCGTGTGCGAGAAACGGAAGCGGGCCTCGAAATAAGAAGAACAAAATGCAAATTCAAGCAGGTGTGCGCCCTTCGTTCGTTTTTTTTGCCAATGAACTCGCAAGCGAAGTTCGTCGAACTCGCGACGCAAGGACGTTGCACTGCTGCTGAATTTGCGCGCGCTCTTTACTTTTTCTCGCGCCAAGTGCGTCGCCCCCTTTCTCCACGACAAGTTGCGTGGGAGGAGGAGAAGGAGAGAGAGAGAGAGAGAGACTAGGCAGTGAAAGGGGATTCATCTAGGAAGGTACGAGAGATGGTTGCCTTTTTTTTATTTTCTCTTGTAGATAGTTTGCACCTATATGCTAGTTTAATTACGGATTAATGAGCGTGTTGAAGAGGTTTTTACACCATCGTGAAAAAAGAGAATGAATAATTTGTTTAATGGAAAAACAAGAGTTGACTGATCTTAAGATTCAATTAAGGAAATTTCTTCGTGCATACTTTTTTTTAGTGAAAGTAAAGCGATAGTTTGCTACTTGGTATCTTATGCATTCAAGAACTAAAATTATGCGAGAGAATTTAATCGATAGCTACAGAACGAATTAATTTTATTGATCAAACGTAATACAAGACAGTAAAAGCTCTCCCACGCAGTTGCGAATGTTAAAAATACTTGGAAAATGAAAGAGAAAGTCAAAGGAAAAGAAATAAAAAGGTGAGATGAGTATATATGCACACAAAGCATGCACGAGTATGAGACGTTGCACTTACATACGACCCAGAAGCAGAAACGGAGCGAGGAAAAACAGTCTAAGAATACACACACGCAGAATCGACGACGACGACGACGACGAAAAAACCGAACAAGTAAGAGAGAGAGAGAGAGAGAGAGATAAGCAGCCGAGTGCAACCCACACACTCTTGCATCGAAAAAAAGGAAGCAAGTGAAGAGAGAAAGAGAGACTCGTATACGCATGAGAGTGAGAGAGAGAGAGAGAGAGAGAGAGAAGTTGAGCATGGCCTTGGCCGCCGCTGCGGGGTAATTCAGTCAAGGTTTCGGCCGATGAACTTCCTCTCCGACTGGCAGAGCAGCAGCAGTAGCAGCAGCAGAATATACATGTACATAGCAGCTCGACTCGTCGCTGTCTTGTGCGTTAGTGGTAGTAGTAGTAGTAGTAGTAGTAGTAGTAGTAGTAGATGGTGGGGGCAGACGGCCAATCGGCGCTCAGGCCTCGGCGGCTTGCTATTGGCTAGCTCGAGAATCGGCATTGTCAGTGACCTCCAGCATTGAAAATGCGATGAACTCGAGTGTGTAGCGAGTCGCCCCTAGACCTCGAAAAGCAGCGCTCTGTCTCGCTGTTCTCCCCCCCCCCTCTCTCTCTCTCTCTCTGTCTCGCTCTCTTTCTGTTGAGCCAAGGGCTGCAGCAGGTAAGCTCGACAGTCAGTCAGAGCAACGCGAGCCTCCCTCGAGTGCGGACTCACTTTCACTCGTGCGCTTATAAGCAAGCGCTCAGAGTTCGTTTACCACGTTCCTTCCTTCGTTTATATATCGTTCGAGGCGCACACCCTAGGCAGCTCACTTGACGTCTGTCCGCCAGTGCGTCAACAACGCAGTTTTTGCCAAGTAATCATGTTTTCCTCAGTGAAGTGCAGTGATACCTAGTTTATACGGTTTAGTTCAGTTTTAGTTTGGTCAAAAAGAGAGCAAGAGTAATAAAACAAAGTTTTGTTGTTTATCGTGATATCAAGAATAAGCGAGGGATCTCTCGAGCGCTCTTGCATTTGGACAAGAGCGAGTTCCGAAGATGATCCTTTCACCTGACAGTAGTGGACAGCCAATAAGCAGTGCTGTTGCTAATTTGGCTTGTCATTTGTTTGCTCAACATCACCAGCAACATTATCATCATCATCAGCAACAGCCGCAGCAACAACACGTGCTCGCCCAGGCACCTCCATCACAACATACAAATACGTTGCCTACGATGGATTCCACGGTGTCGTCTGCGAGACCAGAACCAGAACTTAATATTGGTATGCAAGTATATCAGTTATTGTTAATCGCTTATCGCGTCGTTTGCTCGTCGTCAAATAACTGTAGAAACGGCATAGCACAACTGCAATGAGAGAGTGATAGAGAGAGGTCGTTGATTCGCGTGAAAGCCGAGCATTATCTCTGCACTCTCGCGGGATAGTGAAAGCTGAAAGTTGTAACGCAGCGTAGCGATGCTGTAACTCTCGCGGGAACGCGCGGAGAAAGTGTTCTTTCTCGCGCAGCCGCGTTTATACACTTACTTGTGTATATAGCCATATGTACCAAGCGTGCGCAACGTGCGACCACGAGGGATATACCGCATATGTAAAAGATAGATAGATAAATAAATGTTTGTTTTGTTTTTGGTCTTTCATGCCTCTCGTTTGCTGAATTCTTTTTCAATCTTTAATAAATGTGTATATGTAAGTATATGTATACATACATACATACACACACACATACACACATATATGTATATATATATATATATATATATATATATATATATATATATATATATATATAGATCGACACTGAGAGGTCATCTGCGAAATTGATAAGTGTGCAGACTTTCAGTTCGTACGCTTGTTTTCAAAGCAAGTGGGACATGAATATTTTGTAGTGTCAAATTCAAAAATGAATTGGAACAATAAACATAACTTTTTCTTAAATGAAAGTTAGCTTAACAGAATCTCTTTCAACGGATGTTTTCATATATCCAACGTACAGATTGAATAAATTATTAGCATTATTATTTTATAAATATATATTAGTAAAAATTCACTGTTTACCCATCTTTTCCCCACTGATAATTGAATTCTTATAACTTGATATTACATATAATACGTAGTACAATATTTAAAAACACATTTAAGTCCGTTTTTTACGAGAATTCGGATGAATAATTGGTCACGTGAATTTTTTCAATGCTGATAGAAATAAAAAAATTATCTATATCGCAAAAGGGAATCTTTAAAACTTGCTTGGTGTATGAAAATAAGTTTTAAATCGTTTAAAAATACTATGTTAGGGATATTCGAATGACATAATACTATTTGAAAGCGAGCCATTATTTTCGCAACAGAGTTTTGGTTGGAACGTATGAAATAATATTGATATTTTCAAAACGATACGATATGAGAAATAGATAGAACGAATTTCACGATGAGAACAATCAAATAACACGCATCAAATTCCTTTGCGCTTGCAGAATTCGATGGGACCACAGTACTATGCCGCGTGTGCGGCGACAAGGCCTCAGGTTTTCACTACGGTGTTCATTCTTGTGAGGGATGCAAGGTAAGCACATCAACTTCTTAAAAGAAAAAAAACTAAATAAAATTGTACAACGTACGTATAAATGTATTCTCGCCACCCGCGCTTGCTTAGCGACTTTGTCAGCTTTCACGGTGAATATAAAAAAAATAAGAGCTTCAAATTTCGCGAACAAAGCTGACAAGAACGTTTATAGCTCTGGGCAAGCGCGTGGGACTGTTCTACTGTGGAAGGCCAGGAAGTGAATGGAAACTTAAATGTGTGTGTAAGTAGTGTGTGTATGAGTTGCAAGGCCAAGCGCTAGCTAAGAAGAACAAGAAGAAGCTATCGACCGGGGTTGGTCGTCGTCGCGGAAATCGCGCGAGTCAAGGCCTTGTTAATTTTAAAACTGCGCGTGTGCATCTCGCTCTCTTACTTGTTGGCTTGCATCCGTTTTGTGCACGCGCGCATAGCATTCTCGCGTAAACACAAAGACTAGGTCACTATAAAAGAGCAACAAAAAAAAAACAACTCCTGTAGTTCGAGTTACCATGAAATAAAAAACGGTGGTCAAATTTTCTTAATAGCACGTTTCCGACAGCTGCGCGTAGAGCGATATATATATATACTTATCGTTTTCGAACCACACCGAATACGGACAAGATGTATCGAGATTCGTTGCACGATATTCGCCCATCAGTGTGGTCCGTCATTGTCCCTTTTTCAAGTACACTCGTACGTTGCCCTCCCATCGTCGTCTTTCGTGGCTTGCCATCGCCGCCGCAACCGACTCGCCCGTTTTCAGAAATCCCTCCTTCGCCCGCCCGCGCGCAAATGCCTGTCGACGGGATATTACTTTCACCCGCTTACACTTCACAAATTTTAATTTCAAATTTTATTACAGAAATTCATTTAACGCTTTAACGTTGCTGTAATATCTCTCGATTATATTGTTATTAAAAAAACCCACATTTTCGAATTGTTTAATTTACCATACAAAATGAGTATTAGCATTGTAAAGAAACTTCGTTATAGCTGTTTCATGAATGAGCAAATTACATATTCAATCCGACCGATCATTGAACGAAATAAACGATCTTTTCTAATAAAAACTCGAAAAAGTTATAAAATGTTCTACCTGTGCAAAAAAAAAGACGAACAATTGAACGACGCAAAAGAAAAGAAGTCGAAAAGATTTCTATTTCAAAATTAGCGAAAAAAAGAGCAGCGACGCGTACACACACGCAGATATATATTCGCATATACGTACACGCACACTTGAGGCGTCTCGAAGGCCGCGCGAGTCAACGTCCTCGATGCGATTCCCCGTCTCGCGGCCCTGGGTTTCCCCTCTTAGCGTCGACAGTAAAAATCGGAGTAGTAGGGATAGAGAGTATATGTGTATATATATATATACATATATGCGTGGGACGCGAGCGCATAGAATTCCCCTACCGGCCTGAGCGTAGTTATCCGAGGACCTCGTGAGAGTGCGCCAGGTGCTTGCGCGCACATTATACGATCGGCAGATCTGCTTCGGCTGTTGCGCCGGACACTTCGTTCTCAAGAAGAGCTTTGTATCTCACGAAGGTGCATGCGTTATGATAATGTGATCTGAATGCTTTCGTTTTTTCTGTACATTTTTCTTTCAAGTTCAATGATGCGAAAAGCTTTTTTTATGATTTACGATCATGAGTCCAATT
Organism: Chouioia cunea; assembly: GCA_030064505.1. Lineage (NCBI taxonomy): Eukaryota > Metazoa > Arthropoda > Insecta > Hymenoptera > Eulophidae > Chouioia > Chouioia cunea. Next base: position 22,839,763 of record JAOPFQ010000004.1, read on the forward strand.
ATTTATTTAATTATTCACTTTTAAATTTGCCTCGCTTCAAGTTGTTTTAGCCATAAATGTGGTCAAAAGTCAATTAAACTTCATTTAATAGTCAACGAAATCACGAGGAATATAATAAGCATACACTCGAAACGATTCCCCGCATTCTAAAAAAGGAAAAAGCATAACTGAAATCATTCACCGACGGAAACACACTCGAAACAAACCTACCACAATGCACCCCCATGAAAGTCACGCAACCGTAAGAAAATCTTTTCCGCAACGCATTGAGTCGAAATCTGATGTTGCTGCGAAGAAACGGAAAGTTTTCTCTAGCCACACCACGAAATCATGACGAGGCTTGCTTTCTATTGATCCTTTACCCCACGAAAGAGCAGCGAGAAAGCAGAACAATAGGAGCTTCCTCTCACCACATGTGGGCTACTGGGCAACAGGTTCTCTACCAAAAATCACAGGTAGTTTAAACTCCACAGAGTCACCGCAAAAACATACGTTATGCGTGCTTTTGGTAGTGAAAACTCACCAAACATCAATGGCTCGCTCTCGAGTCGTTTAAATCGCTCCCTTTTGCAAGCGTCTCATTAATCAACTTAAAGAAGGGGAGCAGACCAAAAAGAAAACTTATAGTATTTTTCCAAGGGTGGGAGAGGGAGGGCTTTTATAACAGAGAGGGGTCGTCGGAGACAATGTCCTTTATCGATCACCTGGAATGACCGAGTTTCCACTACGTACACATACACATGTGGCATCCACGATTATTCAGCGTATATCGGTGTGCTTTTACATGAACGATCAAACAATAGTAAATGGACGAAAGAGAGAAAAAAACACTCGTGCGTTTGGCTCCAGTCTAAAGCGGCTTGAGAACGCGGAAGAGAGAAAGAAGAAGACTGGGTCGCTCGGTCGCACTACTGTTGCACCTATTTCGCGGACGACAGAGAAGCGTAGTGTCCCCCCCCCCCCCCGATGGTCGAGTCTAATGCTCTCTCTCCCATAGCAGCAGCAGCAACGTACATAGCGTGCGAGCGGTTCGACCCATATTTGGCGCGTTGCACTTGTGCTCGCGTATCGCCCGCCCAAAAATCGCGAATCTATTATCATTTCAAAAGATCGCTGTATCTCGCACGGATGCTATATATTTAGTGAAATCGATACTCCACTTTCGTGAAAATATATCTTTTGCCAAATTTTGGTCATCCTCTAATCGGAGAACGAATGTAACTACACTGTTCGTAAATATATTTATATGTAATTTAAAATATTTATGTTTTCAATAGTACTGAAATTTATTTCAATTACGAAGCATTGTGCACCTTAATGTCATGATCTCGAAAAAAATCTTCATTATTCATACCGAGCAAAAGCTCATAAAAAAACGAATGCATTCATCACAGAGAAGCAGAGTGCGAAGAAAAAGAGAACCAATAATAACCATTGTTATCTCGTCCGCCCTCGCACATTTCTCAAACGCGAAAAATCTAGAACAGAAGTTTCCAGGGGGTAGGTGGAATGAGGGGGGTGAAATCTAGGGGTTGGTTGAACTGAGTGACCGGGTCTTTGACCTCGCGAGTCAGTTGCATCATACACGTATACAAACCTAGCCTCCACTATTACAGCAGTAGTGGCAGCAACACCAGCAAACCAGCATTGGGTGCCTTCTCCCTCTCGTCACTTTTGATGTCGTAACAAGTCGTGATCTCATTTTCATTTGATTGCGCTCTCTCTCGTTCTTTCTCGCGAGTATTTCGGGCAGCAGCAGCATGGGGTAACTGACCTGGCTTACTCGCAGGAGCGAATCTACTTTGGAAAATCAGGTCACTCGCGCGCTCGTGCTCGTATCTCTACGCTCGCGGTCGAATCGCGAGACATTATCAATTGGGTCGTTACTGATGCGCTTCGCTTCGGAAAAAAATAAACAAAACGTTTCTATGCGCATGTCTATATCTTTCTCTCTTCACGATACGAGAATATATATATATACATATATATAGAGAGAGAGGGCGAGAGCAAGTTGTTATGTCTCTGTGTGCATGTGGAGATCTGGGAGTGCAGTGGCCTAGCGCAAATTCTCGCTCGGGGTCGCGCGCCGGTTAATGCCCCCGAGCACGTACAGAAACTGCGTTTGCGAGCGCATGCGCTACGTCACCGTTACTCTCAGCATTCACCTTCTCCTCTCTCGCTTGCTCTCTCGCTCTCTTTCCAGGTCTCCTCCTACTCTCTGCTGTTATACGCTCCGGTCGTTGGCCTCGCAGCTCGTTCACCCCGCGAAAGAGAGAGAGAGAGAGAGAGAGAGAGTATGACTACAACTGCAAGCTACTCTGCACACCACCCCCTTCTACTTCTCCTGCTCCTCCGCCTCCTCCACCTCTTACTACTTGCAGTGTACGAGAGTCTAGGCGAACGTATCGTTGCAATGAGAGTGACTCTGAAATTATATGTGCACGAGACGACTCATCACCGGATGACTGATTTGGCGCCAAGAGACGATAAAAGCCTTTCTATATTCAGCTTGATTATTTCCAATGAATGCAGACTTTGAATCTTTACAGATATTTTCATTCTTGAGGATTTTTCGCGAAAGTTTCACGTGGCTTCTCGATATTTCCAACAGCGTGGTGCTTTTTTTAAACACAAACGACATTCGTAGTTTTCAAAAATTTGATTCTGTCACAAACAACATAAGGATTTCTGTTCAATTGAACAGTTAAACTATCAACTATTTCGAAAAAATCGGTCAGTATCACAAATCTAACAAAAACCCATAATGGTCGTTATCGTATTCATGGACTAGATTTTGTATTATTTGTAAATTGCACTGATAGCAACAGCTAATATAATAAAATATGAAATAACGTTTCTGAGAACATACAATCGTGCCTAATTAAAATATCCCCGTGGGTCGTGCACAAGCAAAACAAACGAAAAAGCGAACCAAATATAATGAAGATGGCCATATCATATCGGTATGATAATATTAGCAATCTCCAATGACCTACTTTCCCGAAAATAACAAAGGAATTTCCCCTTATAAATAGATCTTGACAAATCCAAGCTTAGAATCCCCCTGTAAATTCCAACAAGCATCTAGCAAAAAAAAATTTGAAGTCGTTCACCCCTTGTCAGTAGTGCCAGTGGTAGTAGTTGTAGTTGTAGAAAGGGGAGGCTTACTCGCTCTCTCTCTCTCTTTATCTCTCTTGCTTGTGTATGTTCTTATATAGCTAGGTTCGACGACCTGGGTGACCCGTTTTGGGGGGATGCAACGCAGTATAGCAGTGAGAAAGATCGATGCTCTCTGGGGTTGCTGCCCTCGCTGCATCCGGGCTCACTGCTCGATGCTGGTGCTGGTGGCGGTGGCAATGGTGGTAGTGCTGCTGCTACTCCGCCAATTAGCCCATTTCCATCTCTCGCGATTTTTGCGTTTGGCGCTTGCGCGAGCGCCGTTACATAACTATACTCTCTGTGCCGCCCCTCTTTCTCCGAACTCCGTAACCGAGCGAATAGCGAGGTCGTCGGCCGGAGCTTGCACTGCGCGCGGGTTTGTTCTTCAGTCCCCTTGCATTTAGTTTGCTACAGTACTATTTAAGAAAACTGACCACCCTCCGTTGTTTTTGCGTGCGTGTGGACATGTGGGCAGGGTGAAGGGATACTTTAAGGTCTTTAGATTCACAGGGTATATGCGTATGTGTATGTGATAGATGGGGGAGGGAGAAAAAGGAGAGCGAGGCGAGTCGTTGTAGTGTAGTAGTAGTAGTAGCTCGAGCTCGACTCTCACTTTCACGCGGTGAACTGTGGGTGAACGTCCGGGAATTGGGTCAGAGGGCCCCCACCTCGCAAGGCTCGCGCTCTCTATGTGTAGCGTATGTGCCGTTGCGCGCGCTCGCTTGTTCGCCTCGCGCCAGTCCACGTTCGAACACCGCGACAAACGGTTGTCCTACGCTCAAAGCTCTATCTTTCTCTCATCCTCGATATTCTCGAAACTACTAATATCTTCTCAGATTAGAGGTAATTGTTTCTGTGAGAGAAAGAGTATTGTTATCGTCGTTGTTGTGCTTTCACGAGAGTGTCGAGATTAAAAACAGAGCAAACACAATTGGAAAAAGCAATCGGCAAGGAGAAAAGGAAAACAAGGGGCAAATTAGCCTTCGGGAGATTTAGTACCCATGGGGTGTTTGTGCGAATGTGATCTGGCCAGCAGTAGCGGTCGCTTAGAGCTTAGCAGCGGCGGCTCGGGTGGCTCGGGCTCATCATCTGATAGCGACGAAGGTTTCAACGATAATCGTGCTCGTTCGCAGGGTTTCTTCAGGCGCAGCATCCAGCAGAAAATTCAGTACCGGCCCTGCACTAAAAATCAACAGTGTAGTATACTTAGAATCAACAGGAACCGTTGCCAGTACTGTCGACTCAAGAAGTGTATTGCTGTCGGCATGAGTCGTGATGGTGAGTAAAAACAGATCTTTTACGTATTTTCTCCTTACACTAAACCGACGTAGAAAATAAATACACGCTCTATCCTCGGTGTATTACGAAAAATCGACTAACCCACAGCGATTACGAAATCCAAAAAAAGAAAACAGTTTCGTTGATACGATCCTTGAACGAAAAAAGAAAAGAAAGAACGGAATTGTTTGTCCAACAAACTCAATTGCGCGTTCGATAACAAAGATCAGTAAACAATGGCGCAAACCACCGTCAGCAGAATTTTCGTAAGTAGTACGAGTGGCGCGGGAGCCTCGCGTTAAGTAGATAAAGGACGCGCTTACATTACACTCGCAGACATACATACATACGTACAGAGCGTGCTCTCTCGAGGTTACTCTCATTGCACAACCGAGAGGCGGAGGTCAGAGAAAAGAGCGTTTTTGAAATTTGGGTTGCCAGGGCACCGACCGTTTACGCAACACGAGCACACCGCACGAACGCGCTTGTTTCTTTCTCTCCATGTGTCTGTCGCAACGATCGACAGAGAGCAAACGAGCGAAAGTGGACATACATCGTCTTTACAACGTGAAAGTCTAACGATATGTCGATCGTTTATCGTTTTGACCGACCGAGACGTCACTGTTGAAACCCGAGCAAGGCGAGCTTGCGACTGGAAAGCTCTCTACTCGTGAAACTCAAACTCCATTTCCAATCCGTGTCAATATGCTAGCGCACACAATCTTCAGATCGAAGATTGTTCGTACTAATAAATGAGATGAGCTTGTACAGATATCGATCGATTCATCATAACGCGTGCGCGGTTCTTATAGAAGAGAATTTAAGGCACAAGTTGTGGGGTCAATAGTCGGTCGTTGCTCGCGAGTATTATAGCGAATAGCGAGCACAGGGAGCGAGCGCTCGCGCAAGTGGTTCCGTACGGCGAGTACCGCTAGGCCGTATAGTGACGCCGCCTCACGGAGACCTCGTGAACCTTCATCTCGAGCGCCAGCGGCGACGGCGGCTCGACGCTCTCTTTATCACTGTGGCTGACTATCGCGTGCCCCTTCCACTTGTACGCAGGCGCTTCGCTCATTCGGCCTTCGGCCGTCAACTCGTGCGCTTCGCGCGAGAGTTGCCTCTCCTTTGCAATTGTTATATATGCATTTTGCATGTAATAATGAATGAATTTTTTCGAATTCGCGGTAACTTGAGACAAGAGTAAACACGAAATTGACTTTATCAATTTTTATGACGCATTTAACAGTTGGATAAAGAAGAAAACTAATTTTTTTATTTATGAAAATGTATTGATAAATTTGTTAGTGAAACGTCAAATTTCACTCTTTATTTTGGTACGTAAAATAAAAGAAAACTGTTTACGCATTACTGTTAATGAAATTATCGATGATAGACGCATAATAATATCAGCAACTAGACGTAGAAAACGAATCTAGTCAGTAGTTAGGGAGCGCATCCCCAACACGCAATAGAGTACTCTGTCCTCCCCGCTCGCTCTTACTACGAGTCTAGCGCCTCTCGCTCTCTCCCACACCCACACGTTCCCGCTCGCGCAGCCAAGTTCAAGGCCAAAGGCCGTCCATGTGCGCGATCGCTCGCGTGTGTGTCTCACTCAACTCACTATAAGTTCGCGGAGAGGGGGGAGGAGTACACGCGAGAGAGAGAGAGAGCAAGCGGGAGCTACCGTCGCGCGAGTATGTGTAGTGGTTGGCGATGGGTGATGTGGTGTGTCGGTGGTGGGGGGTAGAGCGAAATGACGAGTTGGGTGGACAGTGGGAGGGAGGTACTGTGCTCGCTCGACTCGGCTCGGCTGTTGAACGCGAGCGCGAGCCAACTAACGTCAGTCGCGCGGCGATGCTACACGCGCACGTATCACTGCGAAAGAGAGAGTGCCATTCACCCAATATCATTGTACGCTATATAACAAGACAAGTCTGTACTACTAGCAACACGTGACACCAGATAGTACATACAACGGAATAATATTGTGTGTGCGCGCGCGTCAAGTGACACGGAACAGAGTTTAGTTTTTGCTCGAGTGTTTTATAACAGAGTTTTCAACATTTCACCGAAATTCGAAAAGCAGCTCATGCCCGCCGTCATGGGGGACGAGCTGCCGATCCTTAAAGGGATACTCAACGGTGTGGTCAACTACCACAATGCTCGTACGTGTCATCGACCTTTATTTACCCACTTTAAACATGTTTAAGCTTTTTAACAACAACAACAACAACAACAACAACAACAAGTTTTCCATTAGTGATTACGAAAGTTATTGATTTTCTAACGTGTGTGTGTGTTTTTTGTGTTTTTGTTACAGCTGTGCGATTCGGCCGAGTGCCTAAGCGTGAGAAGGCGCGTATCTTGGCGGCGATGCAGCAAAGTTCGCATAGCCGCTCGCAGGAGAAGGCCGTTGCGGCAGAGCTCGAGGACGAGCAACGTCTCTTGGCCACGGTTGTGCGTGCCCATCTCGACACCTGCGATTTCACCCGCGACAAGGTCGCACCGGTACTCGCGAGGGCGCGCGAAACACCCAATTACACAGCTTGCCCGCCAACTTTGGTGAGTATCTTGTCTTTGCTGTTTTTTTCCATTTTCTCGACAAAATAATGCATTTCAACGATGTTTGTTTTCATCTTTTTGCTTATCTTCTGGAGAACAATGTGTGATCGTGGACGTTTGTGTTGGTTTTGTTGTTACAGGCGTGCCCATTGAATCCTAATCCACAACCGTTAACCGGCCAACAAGAGCTACTTCAGGATTTCTCCAAGAGGTTCTCGCCAGCTATTCGCGGTGTGGTTGAATTTGCCAAGCGCATTCCGGGCTTCGGCCTCTTGGCTCAAGATGACCAAGTCACACTATTGAAAGCCGGAGTTTTTGAAGTTTTACTCGTGAGACTGGCCTGCATGTTCGACGCGCAAACCAACAGCATGATTTGTTTGAACGGCCAGGTACTGAAACGCGAATCCATTCACAACAGCAGCAACGCGCGCTTCCTTATGGACTCGATGTTTGACTTTGCCGAGCGCGTTAACTCGCTGAGATTGTCGGACGCAGAATTGGGTCTGTTTTGTTCGGTAGTTGTGATCGCGTCTGACAGGCCTGGACTGAGAAATACCGAGCTCGTCGAAAGGATGCACAACAAGCTTAGAAACGCGCTACAGTCCGTCCTTGCGCAAAATCATCCACAACACCCCGATATCTTGAGGGAATTGCTCAAGAAAATTCCCGACCTTAGAACACTCAACACTCTGCATTCTGAAAAACTGCTAGCATTCAAAATGACCGAACAACAGCAGCAATTGCAAGCCCAACAAGCTCAAGCAGCCCAACAACAACAGCAGCAGCAACAACAGCAGTGGCCAATGGAAGAAGAGCCGGTCGCTTCCTGGGGCTCGGACGTAGTTATGGACGAAGCCGTCAAGAGTCCACTCGGCAGCGTGTCCAGTACCGAAAGCACGTGCAGCGGCGAAGTTGCCTCGCTAACCGAGTATCATCATCACGTCTCGCCACCAGTTGGCCATCACGCGTCGAGTGCCCCATTACTTGCGGCAACACTAGCCGGAGGATTGTGCCCACACCGAAGGCGAGCGAATTCGGGCAGCACGAGCTCGGGCGACGACGAGCTTCACCGAGCGAGCTTAGCGAAGACACCACAACCGGCGCCAGGTCAGTGTCCACGTTTCCGCAAGCTCGACTCGCCGAGCGACAGTGGCATCGAAAGCGGCACCGAGAAAGCCGACAAACCGGCGAGTAGCAGCACTAGCAGCGCTCCCACGTCGGTTTGCTCGAGCCCAAGGTCTGCCGAGGACAAGGAAGTTGAGGACATGCCCGTGCTTAAGCGCGTATTACAAGCTCCGCCTCTGTACGACACCAACTCCCTCATGGACGAGGCCTACAAGCCCCACAAAAAGTTCCGCGCCCTTCGCCAGAAGGACAGCGCCGAGGCTGAACCCGCCGTCAGCGTGAGCCCTCACACTCAGTCCCAGCTCCATCTTCATCTCACCTCGCCACCAGCGAGAAGTCCATCGGCGCCACAGCCGACACAGCAGCAGTCGACGCTCCAGTCGGCGCTACAAAGCCAATGTCCACAGACAGCGAGTCTATTGAGTAGTACTCATTCGACGCTGGCCAAAAGTCTCATGGAGAGTCCGAGAATGACGGCCGAGCAGCTCAAGCGCACCGACATCATTCACAATTACATAATGCGCGGTGAGGCTAGCCTATCGCCCAGTCGATCGTCGCCCTTATCTCAGGCATGCTCGCCGTCCCCAGCGGAACAGTGTGCCTCGACAACGACGATGACCGCCCGCTCGTCGCCTCTCCTCCATCCGGGATCACCACAACTGATGCAGTGCGCGGCACAGACGAGTTACGGCCAGCAGCGTTGGCCCGGAACATCGGTCATCACGACCACGACAAAACAAGATTACCTCGTGGCGCCAGTCGGTTCGCCGGCTTCATCACCGAGGTACCTGTCAGCGGCAGCGACGAGCAGCACGAGTACGAGTCCGCGGCCTGCCTCGAACCACAGCGCCGCGAGCTTGGTCTTGCAATCTGGTAACGTCGTTGAATTACAAGTAGACATCGCCGACAGCCAACAGCCGCTTAACCTTTCCAAAAAATCGCCGTCCCCGTCGCCCAGGCCTCTCGTGCCCCAGGGAAGCTGTAAAGCTTTATCTCTAGAGGCGTAGTGGCTACACTAACGCAAAGATAATTCTGGAGAAAATTTGAGCAACACGAGTGCGCTTGAGAAGCCGTTCCGTGTATGTATAGTAGACACCTATTCCCTTATCCACCTACACTGACTTGGACAAGGACCAGAGCGACAAGTGCCAGGACGCTATGAGCGCGTTGATACAAAACCAAATAATTTATTATTTAAAACGAAGAAAAAACACGATACACCAGTAGCTCGAAGCAGCAACGGTGCAAGAGGATGGACCTACAGGCGGATCGAAACGCAAGTGCTCGTTGTAGATGAGGCACGAATAATTTAAATGATTCCGCTGAGGCGGGAAAAAATGCAAAAAAGACACGAAAGAATGGATCTCGAGAAGCTAATGTGCTAATAATTACGTATTACACGCGCGCGCTCGCGCCAACTCGGACGCTCGCGATCGTATAAGTGCCGACACACGTGCGTGCGCGACTAATCGTTGAGGGTTCTAATGAAAGTGCCGCATCTTTAGAATCCCAGCATGATCTTTGTTCTCTGTCTATCTCTCACCTGCGCATCCATCCACCCACCGACAACTGTCAGGAGAAGATTAAAGAATTGAGCATAAGAAGCTAGCAGCAGCAGCAACAGCGGCCACCTCCAAGTAAACAAACGAGGAGGATGTTTACGAATTACAAACAAACAAACAAAATTGAGCGTTACAGCTACAAAAAGATTAATAATCTATTACATGTGATAATCATGGAAATCGCGCATCCTGTACAGTCTCCACCTCATTCATCGATCATCTACTCTACTATAATTATTGAATTTTATGCAAGTAATTATTATTATTGTATATCCTAAGGCATAGTGTATAATCGTATACAAAAAATGATTATCATCTTGCATGTGAAGTGTGAATGTGACGAATGCCATGAAAGAGTGAATGTGAACGCCTGTATATATCGGTATGAACGAGACATATATATACATATATATGTATATATATGTATATATATATATATATATATATATATATATATATACACACACACACACACACACACATATATATATATATTACAAATATATATATATATATCGTATAATCGAACGAAAAGTCCGAGGCTGTATTGACAAGTTCGACGATTATACTGAACCCAAAGGGTTTTTGTGTGCGGTCGTATGCGAGAGCGCAAGTGAGTGTGTCGGGGCAATCGGACAAACAAAGTCTTTTGTCGAACGTTAATTAATTAATAATAACAAGAATATAAATATATATAAAACATTTGCGATATAAAGTTTTGTCAAATGAGACTGAACGGCCCACCGCGGCGGCCCCTTTCTCCCCAACCTAGCCTCCACTCTTTCCTCCTCACTAATCTCTCATCAATCTCACTGACTTCATCTCATAAATTCACCTCCCTTAAGTATCTCCCCCGTAGTTGGAAGACACTCCTGAAGAACCGAATTCGCGAAGGCAAACAAACAAGTTTTACCATACCATTCGATTCCCGACCTATATATCATTGTTGCAGCAACAAAAGTATATAGCAAAAAAACGCTAATAATAACGGTATAAACAAATACAAAGTGAAGTGTCTACAAAAAAATAGCTCATTAGAAAAAGAAATTTTTCGTAGAAGTAAATGTTAAATACATAGAGTAATTATGTGTCGTGCGTATGCATGCATGTGCGAGGCAAGAAAAGAAAGAAAAGACGCGTAAGGAGTTTACTTGTAAATAGTAGTCTCGATAAGGCTAGCTCTTAAACACAAAAAAACAAACTTATAGACGCGTGGCGACGATGACAAACTACGTCCTATTATCGAGCTCCTGTCAAACCTTTTACTCCAACACCTTTTATCTCATGTATCCTTTGCTATATTACTCATTTATGAAGAATAGAAAAGAGAGATTAATAATCAGATGTATTTGAGAGAATATCTTTTTTTTTAAAACATTAAAAAACAAATGTATATTTTATAAAGTGCTCTCCTTTCTTTCTGCATTTTCCCCCACGATGACTAAAGTTAAATGTTTAAAAAAACATGCACACGCACACGCTATTCACGCTAAAGAAAAAAAAACAACGTAAAAGGAATATTCTTTCCTAGATTAACTTACTCCTTACTCCCCGCTCCTCCCCCGAGAATCGAAACTTGGTCTTCTCCGGAAGAAATAAAAATGCTATGTACTATTTGCTCCTCGATGTATTTACTGTACTTGGAGTCATTCCTGTGTATTATCCCTCGAATTTAAAGGTTTGAAGTTGAAAGAAGATTGTATCTGAGCGAGCATGAAATAAAGAAATTGTAACGGAGTATGTGAAAAGCATAGGCTTGCACATTCCCTGGTACCTCATTATCAAAAAAAGAAATACCTGTTGTTTTTTTTCTTGCAAATTCCGATAATAACAAAAAAAAATTTGAGCCATCCTTATTTCCATGATCCTCCTATGATAGTACCTATCGTTAATTTTCCTCGTTCCCTGAACAGTATATTCCCCAAACCTGTGCAGGAAACTAGCGTTGATAAATCGTCGTATACTGTTATGCATAAACTACACATAATAATTATTATAGTAAACGATACATAAAGTATGATATATTTCTCTATCCATTAAGGAGGAAGACTACAAAATACAGATGAAAGAAAATTGTATGCGCGTGAGCGTAAACCTTGTACATACAATACACACATGTACGCGCGCACGCGCGCGCGCACACACACACATATACACACATACACGCGCGCGCGCGCGCACGCACACACAATCCGCACTTTGGAGTATTTATCTAAACTGGCTAAAATAAAAAAAGAAAGCTGTTCGAACACTAACACGATACACGATGCGAAAAAGAAAATTGTACGTGTACATTGATGAAACAATTCTGAATACACGTACAGTTGTTATTTTCTTGGCAAAGAACGAGTGGTAAAAACAACGGAAATTGAAGAAAAAGAAAAGAAAATACCGAGGTACTCCGCGCAATTATACAAAGCAGCCCCGCATATTGCCCAGTGAGCACGTCATTTTGTACGCTTGGGAGTTGTGAGGTCGTCTGAATAAACATTTGTCTGGTGAATTATAAAACTATATCTTTCATTTATCAAAAAATATCCTTGACTATATACCCTTTCCTTTCATATTTGATCAAAATCATGGATAAAAAGAAGAAAATCAGTTAATAGAGATGATTTTTGGAAATGTTCATAAAAATATATTTCATGACAAAATTGAATGATAAATAAAATATTTGGAGTTTATTTGGAATATAACGTAAAGTTTCTTTTCGATTAAAATTTACTTTGACGTGGAGTTGTTTTCTTCGTTTAAAATGTCGACTTTTCAAAATTCAATTTATATTTTCAACAACTTGGATATAACACTGGTCGATGAAATTATCACCTACAGACATCATCGCTGGATCGTCAAGTTTAATGTTCCTGCAGAGTCACTAAAATGTTTCATCTAAGAATCAATACAATATTTTCGACAGCATACTGTAAAATGCTGAAAAAGATAATCTGACTAGGCAATTCATTATCCTTGAAAGTATAATAACACGTCGTGATATCAAGCATTTTTTGCATTATGTTTCCCGGAATTGGTTATCTCGTCCTTATATTAGTCGGGCTTTAATCGTGAATCAATCAAATAAACTTTTGATTATTGGGAAAAGCTTATTAATTTCGACAATTTTGATTGAGAAAGTAATTATTTAATGTCAGAATACTCTTCCGTTTGCTCAAATTTGTTGAAATTTCACAATAATTATTCATTAACTTTGCCACGTGTTTTCGGTCGTGCATAAAATAAACTTTAAATTTTCATAATATTTTGAGTAATATTTTGAACGTTAAATAATCTTTAATACGTCGAATAATAATAACTTCTAAAGAATGTAACCAAGTAGACATAACGAGTATTGATAAAGTTTTTCAAACACCATTTTTACATTTTTGTGCTTTTATTGGAAAAAAAATTCTTTTCGCAAAATTTAATATTTTTTTCATTGCTTTGTTACAACGAATATCGATTTAACAATTCTTGCTAGCCCATTTATTTTATTTTTCAATATAATATTGTAGATTTCAATGTCAAACGAATCTCGGAAAATCAGAAAGGTGCTATATTATTAATCCCGCGTAATACATTTTTCTTTCCGTTTCTAAAAACAGCAGTTCGTCCGTTTGTATTTCTGCGCGGGGAAGCTACCCACGCCTTGAGCGCGACAGGTGGGCGTATGCAGTTGCCTCGTGCAACGCCCGTATTATACACTCTCTTTTTGAACTCTGAACTTGAACTCAAGCAAGCTCGCGAGCTTCGGCACGTGCCAAAGATATAGAGCATATTTTTCGTGCCTTCATTTTATTTTTGTTATTCGTTGACCTGGTGGCGCACGTGTTGAAATAGAGACAGACAAATAGACGGAATTCCACAAAATTCCGTGAAATAATAATTACGCGCAGACATTTATGATAACGAGTTCATCACGTTTCAAATTGGCACGTGGATATCGCATTGATTAGAATCGGCCGTAGAATAGACATTATCATCAATTTCGGACGTGAGATTTTGAACGACTTTTCACGTTGTTTAAAAAATCTTAGATACTCCCATTGGACTTTAGAAGATAAATCAGATTTGCAAAGGTGTTGCCAATAGATTAAACAAATTGTGCACGAGAAAGTTATAACGGTGAAATGAGCGTGCGCACGGTCAAGTGATAAACGAGCGTATAATAATTGGATTGAAGCTGCTCTCTCTCTCTCTCTTTTTCTCTCTTTCTCTTGTCTCATTCTCGCGTGAATGAACAAGTGCAGCGACTCGTCTATTAATACAAGCAGTACATACGCAGTTCTTGAGGATGCAAATAACATGCTATAGTGAGCCTGATTTATCGACTTGACGATTGAAAGCTTTGTGTTGATCGTTTGAACAGTACGGTTTTTCACATACTTTACTTTCTTAATAAATATGTATAGTACCATCTTTATTGACTTGTCGTTGAAAGATTGAAGTTGTGTCAAGTTCATTTGTTTACACCTTTGATTTTCTTACGTGTATTTTTTATAATTTTTCAGAGCTTAATTATCAATGTATAGGCGCGTTGTCGTAAAACAGCCAGCAAATCGAAGGTATATATACAGGTAAGTAAAAAGAGTGAAAAGCATAAGAAGTTCGCTCGTTGACCTTAAAACAGCTCGACTTTTCGCAAAAAACGAAAGATGAAGGAAGCCTATTAAAATCCAATAAACCACGCGAGATGGTTGCAAGAGTAGCAGCAGCAGCACCAGTGTGTCCCTGATATCTTTGCAGTGCAGCCAAGCTCTCGCTCGCATTCCCAGACTGTGAAGCCGGTCTCCTCTTCTTTTCGTTCCGCGAACGTCGTCCCTCCTTCTCATTATTCGCTCCGCCATCGCTCTCTCTCTCTCTCTCTCTCTCTCTGCGTTTTTTCCACGCGTTTGCGCGCGAACACCCTCTCCCCCTCCTACCCAGTCATAATGCTTAGGACAAGCCCTGCCAATGTTCAAGGTCCGAGAGAGAGAGAGAGAGAGAGCGAGGTCGCAGGCACATCCGACACTACACTACACTACGCGAGGCCGGCGCCCTTTCTTTTTTTCCTCTCTCATTGAAACTCTCCCCCAACAACTTCTCTTTCTTTCTCTCTCTCTCTTTTGTATCTTGCTTTATCGACAGATATCGGCGCTTATACAAACAATACTGTGGTCACTTGTGACAAGCAGGTTGTTATATGAATTCGTACATACCAATCGGAACGAGGACAGTTGCCTATTTAAACTTTTTTTTTATTTGAATATAATTTCAGTGAATTATAAATATTGAAAAGGAAAAGAAAACTGCTATACAACTCGACATCCAAAGATGGGAAAAGAACATAATTTTATTTACATCTGTCCTCCCTGAACGCGTGTACAATAAAAGTCTAAGATCATACTCGTGTCCCCAATACAAATAATGCGTATATAAAGGCAGATGGGAAAAAATCCCATGAATATCAAAAGGCACGCATCATCGTCGGGCAACTAGAGAAAACGTAAAAGGGATAATAGCATCGCGAGAGGGGACTCTCTCGCGCGTGGCATATAAGTTTCTTCAATGAAACTTAACGCTCTTTCTTTCTTTACAACTCCCACTTCAGCACTAGCAGTAGCAACAGTAGCAGCAGTAGTTGACCTCGCAGCATTGCATTCATATAGGTGTGAGTAAAGTAACATATACACACGTATATGCTTGGGCAGCTTATCTCCTCGAGTTTTCTCTCATTCTAATTTTTCTTTAACGGCGCTCTACTACTTTTACGTGCACTCTCTCTCTCTCTCTCTTTGCTTATCTTATCGAGACGTTGACACAGCTTGCGCGCACTTCTGAGTAGTGTATAATAGTTATAATATAGATGGATCGGTTGTCCTTCGCGTGGTGCGATGGCCGCAACCGTTGGCCCTTGAACTATATACATGTGAGAGAATTAAATTCAGGCCGTTTCTATTTATGGAATTTAAATTTCTATTATACAGATACACACGTACACATATATATTTATGGTTTTCCGGTTCACTATGGGATACAAGGTTCTCTCGAATATTTTGTAATGGTACGGATACACGCACATCGTTCTTTGTCTGAGCTTTTAAGTTTATATCTATACTATATAGCGCGGAACATGGCAACCGATAAGGTCTCAACATTGAAATTTATAATATTCTTTATTTGAGAGCGTGAACGTGTTCGATTGAAGCTAAAATTATTCCACTTTTTCGTCATACAATGCAGTAGTAACGTGTCGCGAATCGCAAATGAGATTTGAATATACTTTTCATGTAAAACATTTGTGCGAGTATAACGTCAACCCCATATCGAGTAACAATATCACATAGAAACGTGCTAACAGATGCAGGTGAGCAAACATCTGCATTGCAAACGAGGAACCATATTACATGTGCAACCGCAATAGCCTTCCATCAACACATTTTTTTTTGTTACCTGTGCTAATATATTTACCACCTTTATCGTACTTTACAATCATACATCTTTAGAGAAAAAGAAACAACAACGACTAAATATCGGGTTCGGGATCATAACAATGAAAGTAAGATCGAAGGTAGGCATTGTACGAGAACGATGCGCAGCCGTTCTCGGCGCCGATTGACGGGCGAAATATTCAGAACGTATAACGCCTCGTGATTTTTTACTTGCTAATGGCCAAGGACGCACTTCCGCGAGTATACCATCTCCTTTGTCTGCTTTACTTTATCTCTCTCTCTCTCCCTTTGAGCCAACAAATTTTTCACGCGAGTAGCGTATTATCGTTATTTTTCACAACTAGTCTCGCTCTTATCGATACGAACAATATCTCGTTTTTCTCGGAGACTTTTCAAGGTCGATGAGGGGGGTAAATCAAGGTTAGTACTCGTCCGGATTTACCGTTGCATGCGTGTAGTGCGTTGACTCGCGTGCAGGTGTACGATAGATCGGTAGATTTTTTTTATTGTATTCGCGTATAAGTAGCTAGCTTTGAAATTCCGTGGGGGAATTTTTTTGTCGTTTGATATGCTAAATTCTATATCAATCGAGAAAACGAAAGCAGGCTTGACGTTAAAACTGGTGAAAGCGGTTGTCGACTATTTTTGATCGACGTTTGAATTTTTGATTATTCGAGGCTAAACTATCGTTGCTTACAATTGCGTGTCTTTGTTGGGCTTCTAGATTTATACATGAATATATTCATTCAATTTAGTGTGTTGAATAAGCCTATAAATTATCGTGAAAGGAATAAACGTAAGGATAAAAAAGCAACGAATTATCAAATTCATATAAATTTTTTTTTATTAGTATTTTTGGTTCAGTATATTATTTCTATAAATATTCGAATAACAATTATGAAAAAATTTTACAAATTGTATTCCAACAAGATCATCCGTGTATGTACATCGATCACTTCGAAAAGTTCCATTGACGGCGGCGAAACAGTAGACACAAGGGGAAATAGACGACACACACAGATGCAACAGTCGCCGTACATTCGGCAATCGACGCGTCTGCCTGTTAATCCGCGCTAATTTACAGACGGTGGTCCTCGTCGTCCCTGGATTGGCTCTCTTTTATTCTGTGCTGTTCGGGGACGTATCATAAAAAAACAGCCAAGTAGCCGGAAATCGTCGAGGCTATACAGAACAACGGCTTCGCTCGACGAGAGATCTGTTCTGATGTTAATTGGCTTGTTTAGACCTGCGTGTCTGGGGCTATATTAAATTGATTCAATAGTCGACGGTAAAAATTGATCATAATTTTATAATATCCAGTGGAGTGAAACAATGATATTTTTATAATAAATCGTTTTGGCGATATTCTACTGACAAGATTGCCAATTTTCAAGATTGCAGATAGCGCAGAGAAAAATTTGCGAATGAGATGAGGCATTCTAGTAATACATAAAGGTTACAAGTTTATTTTCAAGTGGTATAATCGTAGCAGTCGATCATCCACATGAATTAACTCTCGTGAACAATGGCTCGTCTCGTATCAAACTCGTAAAATTTTGTAAGGGCGCATCTTTCTCTCGTTTTGCCGTCACCTTCGTATACACGCGGAGAGGCTTTTATTAATTCGCCTTCTAAATTTGAATATGTGATTCGTAGTGAACGAAGGTCGGATGACTCAGAAAAACAAATCTAATTCATCGCCGTTGAAAAAGGTGACACGTGTCAAAGAAGAGCCAAAAAGATTCATTATTTTCAGCTCTTTGTTAAAGAATGAAAAATGGATAGGAAAAGTAGTATTTTCTTGATTTAAGGATTCCGATATACTCATCGGATAAGAAACGCGATACTTGGCCGCATACGTAACAATCAAGTAAATCGAACGTAACGCGTAGCGATAAGCTTTCTTTCTCCCTTCTTCTTCTAGTTTTTTTTTTCAAGGGCACGCTTTGCTCATCGATTACACCTACGAGCATTTACACGCATAAGCACGCAATACTCATTCGCTCCCTCTTTCGAGGCCCTTTCTTGGCCTCGTTGGCACCCCTCATAAGTCCTGAAACTACACGTGGCAAGGTCGCGACCTCGCAAAACTTTTTTGTGTCTCTCCTTTCCCCTCCACTCTCTTTCATTCGTTCTTTTCGCGACTGAGTGAGAAAAAGAGACGAAACGAGGAAGGGATTTTTCTTTCTGTTTGTATTATACTTTCCACTTATTAACCTCCTATTCGAAATCCGTGTGGTTCACACGCCTTTCTTCAAAGTGAAAAGGGTGCCTGTGTGTGTTTTCCTTCCGTTTAAATGGACAAGAAACCACTTTTTTTTTTCAAGAGCTATTGTACAGCGAGGATTCGAGTCGTGACCTATTTTTTCCAGAAATTTTCCTATTTCTACGCGATCCGTATACGTTCTGTGATAAAACTTTGTATAAAAGTAAAAAATTAGTAATTAATAAATTACCGAAAGATTGTTTTTCTAATAAAATGTTGCTTTGTCAAAAATTAACATTGTCATTATTTTCTTTCCTTCTGGAATTAATCTCATTGCATCATCAATAAAAAAAATCATTGCAACATCAATAAAAAAAGAAAGACCGTAAAAATCAATAGCTGTTACGAAAGAGAAAAGAAATCTCGAGACGAAAGAAGCAGAAGAAAAAAAAGACATGAAAAGGGCAATATTGAAGTACGAGGGGTACGAGTACTCTCTTACGTGTAAGAATTCACGAGAAACATGACCTTGGGGCGTAGGTGACGGCGATGACTACTCTCCCGCAATTTCGTCCTTTATCTTGTCGATTTGACACCCTTAGCGGTGACAGCCGATTGAACTGCCTATAAATGGATTAAATCTTCTGAGAAAAATTATTGGGTATATTGATCGAATTACTGTTCACAAGTTGAAAACCTTATTTCGAAATCCAATCGTTCCATTTATTCGACAGAAATGATTAATAATAACTTGGAAATATTAGTAACATTTTTCTGATGGTCTCGTGAAGAGTGTTCATAAAAAATATCGGTAGTGTATTTTTATTCGATTTAATTTAGATGACTTTGAGAGCGTGTCAACAAGTTATGATTGTAAATATTTTTTATGCGTGTCTTCAAATCATTCCAATCAAGCGTAGAAGAGATCTTCCAAAAGATAACGTATTTTACGCACGCACGCTATAAAGCAAACATTCAAACGATAAGCAGTACTTTGAGAACAAAGTGACATTCATAACAATAAGAGAAAAAACGAGAGAGAGAGACCGACAGACATACAGAGAGAGAATAAGAATTCAAAATCTTTGTCTCGACGTTTGTGCTGTTAAAAGGTCTCTTTCTTATCATGACCTTCCCTTATCGAATTAACTTTCAATACAATAAAACGTTTTTTTCCTTATCAAACAAACCAAGCAATCGGATAATCGTAATTGAAAAAGTTGAATCGCTGATTCGATTAGCGAAAGGCGTCTTGATTCATCATGCTTGAGGAATCATTGAAGCGCTATAGGGCAAATATTTCGGCTGATCTACGCAGTAAAATATCAGAAGGGAGACGACAAAAAAACGGCGCCGACAAGGTTATACATTGTCGATTCACCCTCCCTTCATACAGGAGGAGAAGGGGAGAGGGAGGCTTATTAGCCTCTTTTTCTTTCTCCCTTTTTCTCATAGTACTGCTCCCGATCGGTGACCTCATAAGAAACAGACGCACATTATATTAAGCGCGTAACGCGTTTTCCGCTCCACGTATTTTTTGAAGTTCCAGGGTCACCTTCATGTATATAGGCTTGTTCTATTTTTTCTTCTTTTTTTTCTTCTTTTCGATGAATTTTTCAAAAGCGATTAGCGATTGAGCTTCGGCGTTTTATGTTGTCGAAAGATAGAGGGGAAAATCCGGAGGCGTTTCCAACTTCCGTATTATGTAGTATTGTGTGACCTTCGCCGATCCCGTTTCTCCTCTTGTCAGTCGCTGACACGCACGTGTGTGTCTCTTGTGAAGCAAAAGCGTATATAAGTGGTATATAATCGTACAAATGACGCGCGTGTACGTGGTTAGTTATTTATTTTTTTTTTGCGCACCAAGGTATACACTAATGTTTCTCGATTCCCCTATACTGCGCCATTTTTGTTTTCTTCCTCTTCTTCTGCTTTTCCTTCTCTGACAACGAGATGATGTTGATCAATTCGATTAGTCGAGTGCTCGTATGTTTCGTTGATCAATTTTTTTAATTCCACTGATTTGCTTTTATTTTAATATCGACAATTTCTGTCAAATTGACTATGTTTGCAAAGTATACTATTCTTGTTATTACTTTGAATAGAACCGTACTAACAGTAACAACTCGTAACGATTGCATTTGATTTGAATGTTTTCATCAATGAATTCAATCTATTTTATAACGCTTCTTACACGTTAAATTAATAACACAATAAAATTAATGTGAATGTGTTGCATCTGCTCATTTCTCAACAGTAATATAGAACTAAATATCCATAAATCCCAAAAAATACGGTAAAAAAAGGGTCGACTTCTCATTGCTTCCATTTTCAGTTGTCCATAACTTGGACAAGACGCTAACGATTATGAACGCAACTCGAGTCGAAGGAGCGAGACAAAAAGAAGAAATCGTGCCGAACACAAGTTTTGGGCGAAACGGGGATTGGATAAGATTAATGACGGGTACTATATGGCACGAGTAACTATATATGTATATACGCATGTGGATCAACACAAAATAAGGGAAAACAACGTTAAGTTCCTTCATATAATGATGCGATGATCGTTCTTCCGCGTTTCTTTGCCACGTATCGAGGGGGTGTCAATTCAAGGCTTTGTTGTTTTGTGTGCGTAATCGATCATACTAAAATGTTGAGAGGCTATCAAGGATAATCAAGGATTGATTTGCAATTATATCCAAATGTGACCACATTGATCTTGTGTAACCTCATTTCTAATCCGAATTATATTTTTCCCCCCATCTACTTGACTCTATTTAATTTGTATCAATACCACGCTTATTTTTATAACGTATTTGAATGAACATATAAGTTGCGATTTAACAAGAAAAGCTCTACTCATGGTAAAAGAACAAAAAATATATGCATAGAACAGTAAAAAAATTCTCATTATCGCCGTTCAACCAAAGAGTTTCAGACACAATAAAAGCGAAGCATGGCATTCGGGTCTGGAAAGCTCGTTGACTGGCGTAGGCTTGTTAATCGAACAGATTGCCAATTATCTCGAAGGACCCACGGATAAAAGAGCTCTTTTAAGTGAAGATAAAAGAGTGAAACGACACCAAGTCAAGTATACGTTTATACTCTCTCGCGCACGCCTTGATGTATACTCGTGTCAATGGCATTAGAGGATAGATAGAGGCTATAGACTTGGCAAAGGTCGCTACATAAGATCGCGTGCCGTCGCCGTTGCTGCAAGCCGACACATGTGCTGCACTTGCTTCGTTTTATACATGGGATGTTCTCGCGCTCGTGTTGCGATTTGTTATTGTTCTTGTAAAAAAACTCACTTCTTTTATGACGCTGGGAAAAATGATACAAATTGAATCGTTCAAACAAGCGCTTGATGAAGTCGTTTTCCTTTTTATGCGGAAGGAAAAAATAACGTTCTCGCACTCGACTACGCGCATTTGAAATGTATTCGTTGTGCAAATACCGTACCGCACAAAAAAACGTTAGCGCGGTAATCGCATTAAATAATTATTAATTTATGAATTTACGAGAGAATATTTTACGAATTTGCGTTTAGAATTATTCGCTTTATTTTATGCAATGTTTTGAAAGGAGTCTTGTGCCTCTTTACGAAGGGAACAATGTTTTACGAATGGTGTACTTTTAATAGCAGAAAAACGTCTACTTGGAATTTCTCTCGAAGAAACTAGAGACGGAGGTTATTACAAAGATGACTGTAAACGGTGGAACTTACATACTACTGACACTGGTCATACGTACGCTTATACGAGGTCTTCAAAGAATCCAACGTCGAGCTATTTCACTGTAATAAAACGTAAATAGGTTTTGCTTACTTTTGCCGAAAAAAATGATAAATTAAGATGATGGGGGAGAACGACACACGTGTATTTTCAAAGTAGCCAAAGATCTCAGACAAGTGTAAAGATTAGTTATAAAGTCGCCGTAAAAGCTGCAAAACGAAAGGAAAACAACTAAAACTATAAACGTTACTCAGGAGGCAGCACGTTATAAAAGATATGTATCCACAGCATGGAAGGCTCGCAAAAGTGCCGTTGCCCGTGTGAATTAAAACAAAATTGGGTTTCGTTATTCGTTGCCGATTAAAATAAGCATGTAATGATTCAGTCGGGCGCGGTACAAACGAGCGCACTCGCGTACTGTGGTGGGCGATCGGAGTTATTGCCTACTGTAAAGTACATTTTGATGCTGCGAGATATTGAACGTCTTGAAGTGTCACAGTTTTATGGTCTCAATAAAGAAGCGTGAACTTGTGTGTTTGTATTCTGTTAAAGTAATTGCAGCGCTGATAACGTATAATATTGCGGCCAATTCAAACTTTTTGTGCCAGTAACTTTGTACAGTTATATATGTAACTTGGAAGCTGCATTGTGTAAAATGTCAAACGTAAAAGAACAGCCGGATGCGTTTTAAAACGCAATTGCCGTAGATTGAAATTTGCATGCAAGCAGAGAAAGGAAAAAAAGAACAAGAAAATGACGTCCACCTTTTTGCTGCATCGTCGACGTTTGACCCTCGTTGAGCTATTATACCTCTTTCATGTTGGGAACGAGCGCACTTAAAATGTCACAATTCATTTTTTTTCAAGTCTCTAGTTGTATCGTCAAACTTTTTCCAAGACATATTTCTTTTTTTTCCCGAATTGACTCTGAAAGACAATGAAAAATCATCTCCGTGATTTTGCGACTTTCAACATTTCGCCCAGGCGACTGTTATTTTAAAAAAAATACAGAATAATGATTGCGCGAGAGAGATGAAAATCGTAGCGCACGTGTCTCGGCGCGCGGCGATACGAAAATAAGCGTACGCGACCTTGCGACAAAAAACTTAATTTTTTTCGAATTTAAATAAACGAGAGGAAAAAGAAACGAAGAGATATCAGTTTGGATCCTGTAGTCTTCGAAGAAAAGATCGTAATTTTAGTTTTAGCATAGCACTAAGTAGTTATCTCTGCAGACACACACACACACACACATATGATGCGTCCAGTCTGTGTGTGAATGTGGGTTTGTAGGTATATGTAGGCGTGTGCGTATGTGCACGCGTGTGTTTAGTCGTTTTATTTCTGAAGACTCAGCAAGGTCCTGACTGATACTTTTTTTCGTCTGTCCGTTTTACCAAGGTCAGTAAAGAGAATCGATCCGGATTTAGAATCGACACGATCGCTATATAAGCGACAAACTGCGATCATCCCAAAGCACGCGCGTGCCTATGCTTCCGCTCCGACAAAAATTTGGCGCGACCCTGGATTCTTCGGCTTGTCGAACAACTGTCTTCGCTTTATCTCTTGATTTTTTTTAACTCTTTGGGTGTCCTTTACTACTGGACATAAAACTCGCACGAGCGTGAAAGACTATTAGCGAATTACACAGTTCTTTTGATGAGAAGCTTTTACGAACCTTCTTTTAGTAAACTTACGATTTTAAAGGATTTAACTTATGGTTTTGATATATTTATTTCATCTCTGTCGTTGGCTTTTTTCCTTTTATTTAGTAGCACCTGGAAAGAAATAACGAACAGGTTTAGTTCTTTGAACTATTATAATTTTTATTTTTGGAAATCTTGTGTAAAAATATATAAGCTGTCACAATTAGAGTTGATTGTACATCACTACAAGAGTATAGTTTTTGGAAAACTGAGCTCTTTGAGCTACCAAGCAATAAAGACATCTGTCCCACAGTGAAAGATTTGCACCAATTGCGTCGCGTCAGCAGGTACGAGAGAGACATTTTTCAAATGAGCTTGGTAAACGCTTGGAAAATAGCGTCAGCTGTATGTGTTTGCGTGTGGATGAAAGTGAGAGAGTGGACATCCAAGCGTATTTTTTCAATTGAAATACTCTATAAGGATTCGGAAATTCTGGTTAGCCAAAGAGTGGTATGTTGAAAATATAACACGAATATATGTCTTCACATTTTGCGTTCGTTGTACATTATTGCGAAAATAAGGGTTTCGAAAAAATAAGCTCTTCGATCAACCAAACAATAAAAGGCTTCCTACCC
This sequence comes from Chouioia cunea, assembly GCA_030064505.1. NCBI lineage: Eukaryota > Metazoa > Arthropoda > Insecta > Hymenoptera > Eulophidae > Chouioia > Chouioia cunea. The sequence continues at coordinate 22,864,094 of JAOPFQ010000004.1, forward strand.
AAAGTGAAAGATTTTTGCCAATTGCATCATGGCAATAAATACGAGAGAAAACAATTTTTAAATCAAATTGCCACGCTTAGAAAATAGTGGAAGGTATATGTAATAAAAAGAGAACATCCATGCGACCAACTCATGCATATTCGTGCATATTGTGACCTTCGTTAACGGCAAGGAACAAGTGCTTTAGCACGTTTCATACTTTTTATTTTGCGCTTTCTTTTCAGAATGTCTATGCACTCAGCCAAACTTATCTAAATCATGCAAGGAATCAACTGTTACTTTTGCTTTCTTTTTAAATAGGAACTGTCGTGGGATTTTCTTTGTTTTATATTTTGTTTATGTCTTATTGTTTGAGCGAATTCTAAAGTGTCCATTGTTTATTTCACAAAATAAAAACATACGGTCAAAGTTGTTAATTGTTTCACAGTTATTTTATGAATTTTGAGATGAATAAAAAGTTTGTCCAGGCAAGACAACTTTTATCGCGGATAAATGAATAAATATAATTAATGAAAACCCGTCGATAATATTTCCATTAACTCGCCAAAAGCTTTATTGATATTAAGATGCTCAAGTAGCTTACTATAATGCAGAATTGATCGGAATCCAATCATTTTCGATAAATCCCTCTCTTTAATTCAGATGAAAGTCGAGCGGATTATCAAGCGGCATATGTATTTCCGCACCCGGGACCTGTTTGTACGACACCGGTCACAGAATCGCTGATAATAAAAGACAGAGAAAGAGAGAAAAAAAGGTGTTCCAACATTGTGTAGCATTTCCAAGGCCTCGTCGACCTTCGATCGGTTATACAGTCGCGCTGATATTCTGAAAAATGTCTTTATTTCGATATATTTATTCGACCGAGCGTCCTGTTTTGCGACGAGTTAAGCGCCGAAACTTTTATCGAAGAAAGAGAAGCAGCCCGTAAACAATAACATTTGCAAATCGCTCGAAATATCTTTTGTCTGGCTGCGATGCCTTTGCGAATCCTGAATGATACGTAAACATGCATGCGTGCTCGATGACGCGTCAGTCATCCATCTGGGCCCCTTTCTATATGCCCGGGTGACGATTTTTTTTTCAGTTTTTCTCCAAACTTCCTATGAGTTTTTCGAATGGTGCTTTTTGGGCATCTTTTGTATTCGCTTGTACAATTGTCAAATTTTTTAATTCGCTTAACGTATATTCTTTTGACCAATTATCATTTAATTCGAATATGAAGATGATTCTTTTTTTTTTAATTTGTCATTGAAAAATGTAAGAATGCATTCATAACTTGCAATTCTTTATTTACGCTCAATTTATTGTGGTTAATGTAGAATAGTTAAAAATCATGCCTAAGCCACATGGGTATTTAAGTCAAGATCGTCAAATTCACTATTTCAAATCAATTTCAAATGTAAACAGATTATTCAATTGATTGACAAGTCAATGTTACAGTATATCGATGACACTCAAGTTACCGTCAATACATGCAAAACATTTCCAAAAATCTTGCATGTCCAGATCAAGATTAGCCATCAACATGAAGGCGACTTCGCTCAAGAATAAAAGAGCGAAAAAAGCCAGATACCCTATCGTGTAAACTCAGTCTGAAATGAATAAAACACGAGTAGTATCTCCCGAGAAATTTCCTGGGTCTCTTGAGTCAGAATCACCGCTCGTTGTAACGAAAAAAAAATGCTTGCCGATCTTTCTCTCTCGCGTAAAAATAAAAGCTCTAAGTGACCTTGTCGAAGCTTCTTTAGCTGCCCACCCCTCTTTAACCTCGAACGGACGCCTAGATTACGCGTTCGCTCACTCTTTTTTTCCTCACTCTCTTCTCTAATTCGACTCCCCCGCAGAGCCGTAAAACGCGAACTGTTGAGTCTCGACTGTTATTTTTTTTATATTGCGGGCGATCGGAAAAAACAAGGCTACATGTTAAAGGGCGATTGAAGGAGCTGCGGTCGTGTCTGGCACGATCCTCTAGGGTTGTTTTAAAGCCTCAAAAAAACTCCCATTAAATGGTTTTACGAGTTTCATTTCAGTAAATTGATTTTCGTTTTTTTTTCACTTTTTTCAATCATGAAACTGACGTTTCAATCGGATAATCTCTTCTTGATTGTGTAAATTTATATCGTCTACTCTATCATGGTCAGTCGTCAACTTTCATTAAGACGATTGGCTCAATCTGTAATTATCGAACTTTTCATATAATTTTCCAATATGATAACAATAATTTTTTTATCAGCGAATCTTAAAAAACATTTCACTTTTATCGTGAAACTAAAATAAAAGAGTCTACGTATTGTTTACATTGAAGCATTATTTATTAGCATTAATGAAAATGTATGAGCTCACGACGAAGTTTGATGGTTGATATCGTGTATATTTGTCAAACAATGAACGGCCTTGGATAATGGCAAAGCGACAAGGAAAAACGGACTTCAATTATTTCATATGCACAACAGATTAAAGATGCGGACTCTCGGCGCGCGGAAAGGGGAATAAAACACTTCTCAACGAAAGGTGAACGGGAATTGAATATCTCATCCAGGGTTATAAAAAAATGTACTATAATCTGCAAACTTCTGTGAACCTTGTGTGTCGTAGCGTTTTTTGTTTCGTATGCTCCTTCAGTGCACGCCAGATTCTAAAAATAATTTGTGCATCAAACGGCGGAATCCCCCAATTGAGAAAATTGACTTTTGAAAGTAATAACGCAACAACTATATACGTGGAATGGAGCGAAAGAAAAAATTGCGCTTCGACATCCTGCACGCGCCGAGGTCGGCCACAGCGCGGCGCGATAAGGTTTATGACAGCCGAGTATATTATCGGCACGCCGCGGATTACGCGCTACCGTTGTGCCACAAGGTCGCTCTCGATAAATCGGCCGTTCAGCGCTGGCTTATCGTTCCCTCTCTCTTTCTCTTTTTCTCTCGCATATATTAATTATATGCATATTTCCTTCCAAAAATTTCGCAAGTTAAGGATTCACTATAAATATAATAAAACCTTGTTAGTATGTAAGTAATATAGGAATGGGCCATAGGTTGTCGATGAGACTTGTTGACGGTCGCGCAGTCCTTGTTGAACGAATGAAATTATTACGCAGTTTGCTAATAATAATTTTCTCATTTGTTATTTTAAAATATCAAAAAGGATGATTCATTAATCGTCACTTGCGGTCGAAAGAATTCCAAACTGACGACAAACATATAACGATTGCGAAGCGTACATCCTTGACTTTGGCATTTGATTTCTATACCGTTGAATCCTACTTGTCATTAAAATCCATTGAACTTCAAAAGCCATCAGCGAAAGCAAACAAACAATTCGAAAATATTTATCCATCAACAAGTGATTAAGATCGAGCGACCGGTTCATGGCCGTACACGACACTTACTTTCTGGCCTCGAGCAATGATTCTATTTGGCTGGGGTCCTTCGACTTATGATACTGCGAAACAGACAGTTCGAAGGAGGGAGGGAGAGAGAGAGAGAGAGAGAGAGAGAGAGAGAGAGAGATGCGTTCATGGAAATCGGAATAGAATGGATGTATTCTCCGACTTGTTGTACAAAGGAAAGTGATATTTTCGCTGTAACAATGTGAATCTCGAAAAAGAAAAATCTATAATCACAAAAATTGAAAAAAACACAAACAATATGCTGTGACCTATCATCCTTCACCGCAACACACACACGCGCACGCACTATGAGACACGAAGGGAGGTACATGTAACGCGAACGAATATCTTGCGCATATGTGCATCATGATCGTTGTGGACCTTGAAGCCGACAAAGAGCAAACACTCATTATCGGCCACAACGACCAATGTCAACCAACGACGCATGACGCGCCTCTTCCCGATTTATCACCGTCTGTCTGTCCTTCTCTCACTCTTAAGACGAGTCGAAAAGGAATCTTTACGCTTGAATTGCTAATGACAGGATTCGTTTATTTATTCTGCAAAGGTGTTGGCAACTTTTTTTGTTTTCTCAAAGATCGGGTTTGTCTATGTAGTACGATAGAGGTAGATTTCGAAAGAGGGAGTGATTTCGATTTTAATAAATTATATCTAAGTAAATGAAACGTTAGTTGTGTAAGTTCAATTTCTTTCTAAAATGAATTTACTTGTTTGAAAATTTAGTTATCAATGTTAATTTTCACGTGGGACGATTCATATAACAGATAGCTGGTATAATTGATAAACGTAAATTTCGTCTTAAATCTTGTCGAAAACGATACATCTTAAATGAAATCATAGATTGCTTTGGTCGAATAATCTCTGTATTTAACTGAAACGAAGAGATAATCTGTTTGCAGATGAATGAGCACATAATGATAGGTTGGTATAGAAAACGGGAGTGCATGCATTGACTTAGCAAATTTAAATAGACAAGTAAAAGTGAAAGAGAAAGTAGTGCAGCAATGACCGAGAATACACTCCTCTCCATTGTCCATAGAAAATTATACCACATAGCATATATGTGTGTGTATATCGTATATACCAACTGGTCCACTAATTAACGCCTACCTCAAACTCACATGTCAAACTTTCGAAATACAACATTGTAACAACCACGCAAGTTCGGAGACCTGTGAATGTATCTGCAAGGAAATTATAAAAATGTGAGTGTCAGATGGCCAACGGTGCAATGGGTTATAATGTCCATCTTTTTATATAGAGAGTGAAAGCTCATCTTGTGTTATATCGCCACCAGGAAAGTGTTCAACACTTTCGCTTTGGTACGGTTCGGCGCCGTTTATTTTCTCGCGAGAGAAAAAGCAATTTTGGTTTCCATTTGATAAACAAAATTATCTAGAATAAGTTCATCGATTTTTTTGTATATTTAAAAAAACGACAATTTTTTATAATCCAAGGTTGTCATCATTAATCGTATAATAAATCCTTGAGAATTGACGAAAATAATGAATATTGCGAACATCAATTAGTGAATTATGTTTTTTTGCGATAAAAATAAATGCATTTTACGAGTGTAGAAACGACAAAATTTACGACATGTTGTGAATGAATACTATGAGAAGGCCATTGGTTAACCTTCGCTCACGATTGAATGAATGAAAAAAAGAACATAATTTTGCACATATTTTTCAAATCGATCCACCTTCGTTTCTCAGTTACCCGTCACATCCTGCCTTTTGTGTATTGGTTGTGCTAATAATTCTGTTTTTCGGTTTTTTGCAGACTTTTTGAAAACGGAAATTACTTAGTGACCTCGGCGTGGATAGGTTCCTTATTGTTTGGTGTGAAATATACCGATAATTTCGGCTGTTGGATTATTTTCTAAATTGGACACTGATCTTTTTATATTCCGTGAATGCATACAAAAATTACCATTAGTGATCTTTTAATTTGACATAGATAATAAGCATATCCATAAGTGCATTCATTTTAATTAGCCGCTTAAATACAAATTTATAGTCAATGAAACGTTTTATTTTTCCATGATATAATCAGTTTCCATTCAAAATGATTTATTTTACTAATTCAAAACCATAACTAATAATAGATTTTGAATGTTTACTTGAGAATTTTCATCATTTAGACTTTTTTACATAATTTAATATTTCATACTTAAAATTGAGCTAATAATTTATGTATAAGGAATCTATTTGAACCATCATCGGTTTAACTTGCTAATAAGCAAACGATAGAAGGATTCTCGTTAACGAAAGCTATCACCAAAAACATGAATCATTATATCTACAAACCAACACAACCAAAACAAAGAAAAGGCCGAGTAGTTGCATGAGCCAAGAGAAAAGAGAAGAAAAGAAAAATCATCAAGAGAGAGGAAAAAGTCTGACATAATGTGCAGCCCGTGGTGAGTTCTTTGACCCATCGTCGGTCGCGCGACAATACTTCCGGTGGATCATGGAAAAAACAGAGAGAGAGAGAGAGAGACTCACGTTCGCTTGTTTGATTACTCACAGTACCGTTAGGGAGACGCGTGTGCTCCGTGCTCACGTTCTACAGCTGTCCTGTGTCCTACTTTACACGCGTTCTCCCTCTCTCTCTCACTGTTTCCTTTTGTATATTTATACGAGACATTGCCGTGCACATACACAAGCACGCTTTCAACCAAGGCACAAAAAAACCAAGTATCGGTTTACCAATGCAAGCTTCACGACTCGAGCTTTAAGCTCATGTTTTTTGTTGCGTGTCGTGATTAAGCTTTCGAGAAGAAGATTACCGAAGAAGCGTTCCGAAGAGCAGTTTGTTTGTTTGATAAATAGATCCATTTTTATTGTTAATTTTTATATGATTGTTTGAAAAGAACTAAATGAACGAGTCATCGGTTAGTAAAATTTATTTGTCAATTCTGTTTGAATTTAAAATTAACCTTCAGAAGTAACTTATAACTGACATGTATTCTACCACGAATTGAAATAAATGTTTAATTAATAAACATTTGGTAAACATTATAAAACAAACATAATAAATAATATAATATAATAACAACACGATAAAAAACATCTAACAATTAATAAATAGAGAGTAAATCGTTTATCTCATTACTATTCATGCGACAGACTGTGATAGTGTATCGTACATTTTAATAAAGACAAGGAACTCCCTATTATGCAGCTCGGATCTATACGGTATCCGGAAATTTAGATGCTATGTGTCCTGTGTCTACGTCACGGTACTCCGGTCAAAGAACTCGTATTCTTTTTTATTGAATTTTACAAAGGGTATCCCATTTTCCTTGTGTTATTCTTTTATTTCCTATTGTACCGTAATACGATATGTCTTTATAAAACTATTCGAAGAACGACGCATCTTCTGAAATTCATCTAAATACTTATTCATTCACAGGCGAAGGTACAAAACAACGTTTTTATTAACTGTCTTGTAAGTGCGATTTTATTTTATTACTATGCAACAAACGCGAACAGGAAGTTTACATGGAAAGTTCATTCATCAGAAACATCGATAACTATATATCGATGTGTTCAGAATATGGCGAGATCTTTTATTGCGAGTTATCAGCAACGTTTTTTTGTAATTTTTAATTTCTTGTTTCTCATCTTTCGTCTTGTTTATCAAACTGTCAAACTGAATATCGTTATATAGTTTTAAAAGATAACGCAAGCAATTACGTAATCGATGCCAAGCGAGTTTCAAACGATGAATAACGTATATAGGATTCCAATTTTACCCGGAAATCGTGATATGAAAGAATATTATTAAAAATAATATTTTGAAAGTCACATTGAGCTCGACAAATTTCAGTAACGCGAAATAGAAAATCTTTCGTTGGAATCTTATAACTAATATTGCGCTGAGATTAAAAATAGAGTATTTGGTTGCTTGTGTAGGCCCGGAAGAGTTAAGTCGGCAAATTCATCGACCTTGATGTCTGTGATGACTAGCTAGACATCGAACATTGCCCCCAGTATCTTGTGATTCTTCTTAATTAAGTAATAAAAGTCAGCCATCCATATCAACTGTGCACTTACGTAGACTCATAGAACACATTATATTAAATAGATGCTATGTAAGAGATATATTTATTATTTAAAAAACAAATGAGAAAAATATCAAATATCTGAGAAACTTCATCACAGAGGCAAACATGGAAACTTTTATAACGAATGTTACGAAGATTATAGATTTATCTAGCGAGTAAGATAGTACATTCAAGAGAGTGTATATAACTTGAAGTTATACTTATTATCATTTGAAACCGATAGCATAACGCTGACGATTAATAAATCGTTTATAAGTGCTCATACATCGGCTCATTAGCTGAATTGGTTAGTGTCGTGCATTCGACGATTGCGAGCGTCACATGTGACCATTCGATCTTCCACAAGTTTATATTTCAGTGTATCGTCCAATACACTTTTGTACAATGTGAAAATACGTAATCTCTAAATAAACTGATTTTTTTCTCTAAATTAGAACTTCCTACTAATAACGCGAAAGTGGATTTGGCCATTCTTTTGGAAAAATGGTTTACTCTTGTGACGTAGATGATTATATCACCTAGGAAAATTTTACTCTTACGGCCGTAATTTGTACATCGTTTGATTGTCTATATATCGTGTAGATGTCCCCCGTACCATTTATTTAAAAGGTTTTCCTTTTTCCATTAATAATTATAAGTTATTTCATGAGATATCACCATCGTATCAATCAGTGAAGATAGTGTTCTAATACTAAATTTCATTTTTAGCAGTCAATAGCTTGCGTATTATTCGTTTCAACAGTACTGGGCACATTCGAATAATTAAAAAAACGCCACCCTACCACACTTCTTGAAGTGATATCATTTGTTTCCGAAATGTAACAAAAGGAGACTGCAACTTAATCTATGCAGATTTGGCATTCATGGTCAAATTAATTAAGACCCTTTTTTGAGACTACTTATTTTGCGTTCATTTATCACAACAAATTTAGAATTTGATAGCGTATAATATTGAATTTTCCAACGGATGAAAAGACCTGCAAAAGGGTGCTAATCTGAAAAATGTCAAGTGTACATCTCGACAAACTTGTGCTACCACAAAGTGTCTGCTGTTCAAAGAGACTAGTAAAAATAAAAGGCCGCAAGCATGAGAGTAGAGAATGAGAGAGAGAGAGAGAGAGAGAGAGAGAGAGAGAGAGAGAAAGAAAGAGGGACCGATAAGAAGCCATCATCGCTTCCACGCGCCCGGTTGTGCTCTCGAAGCACTTGCGCGCACACCCGCGCGCTCTCTCTTTCTCTCTCTCTCTCTCTCTCTCTCTCTCTCTCGTGCGCGTGCTGACCCTGAAGGTTCAAGAACATTGTCGGGTGAACGCCCGCCTCCCAGAGCACACGCGTTCTCTCTCTCTCACTCTCCTACTTATGAGCATTTATCGAGATTTCGGTCTTGAGGGATAATTTGCCGGGGAAATTCCATTCTTAATCGGGGAAAATATACGTCTTCTGTTCTGTCATCAATCGCTCGCCTCCTCTTTTTTCTTCAAGGCCGAATCACCTATTTTGCACGCGTGTATAGTTTCGTTACTGTTTTTGAGGAATTCGCCGTTGTTATGTCATCAATATCACAATCGTTATGTATGAGAAATCGATTATCACTTTCGTTTGTCTATTAAAAAAAAACAAGTTCCGATGATAGTCCTGGTAAAAATACTCACTGGTGAACAAGGAAAATATACACACCCACCCACACTCACATACACACACAGAGATCGAGAGGGGAAATTTCTTGTGCGGTTCAACGTCCTCGCACACGAGCGAACGAGGCAGGAATATCCTTTCTGCGAGGAATCATAATAATAAAGCGAAAAAAATGTAACCGAAAGGAAGAGGGCATCACGGACGAAAAAACAGGGGAGAGGAAGAAATAATGCTAGCGCGTCAGTAGAAAGAGAGGGAGAAAGAGAGAGAGAGAGAGAGAGAGAGAGAGAGAAAGAGAGAGGAAAGGGCCTCAATTATCGAGCAGCTGCTAAATTTACGCCGGACGCATTTTTGCATTTCTTTTTCTTTCGCTCGCGACATGTGACTGTGTCCCTTATTATTATTTTATTTCAACTTCCAACGCTACGTACTTTATTAATGAATGTATTTTGAAAGGGTAATAACCGTATACTCTTGTACTATGGCTTATTTATGGATGTTCTTGAAACAAGTTTGTAATTGCCATTGTGCGTGCGTTTTCATTTGATACAACTCGATTGTTGCAAACTTGTGGCTCAGTTTTCGAAATTTGGATTCATTTATTCACAACTTTTAATGATTATTTTTTCATAGCTAGTTATCAGGTAAGATGTTATCCTTAATAGTCCTTTTCCTTCGGTGTTATTCAAATTTTGTATTACCCTACTAAATTTAAGCACCTGTTTAGCGACAAATTTATCAAACATTTATTCGTTTAGTAAGTTTTGGAGCTTCCTATCCTTTTTACCGATAGAAACAAAATGAATAATTCAATATTGATGAACAGAATCATAAACTCAAATGGGCATAGGAGAAAATGATAAATCAAAAGCATTTCCGAATTTTGGAGAGACTATTTTATGTGTTTTTTTCTAATCCCAAAACTTTCTTAGAACGATCATTCGGCGTGTATCCCTTGAAGATATCGTACATTAAAATAAGGAAAAAGTATTTAATCATAGTCACAAAAAACATTACGAAATTAGATAACATAAAAAAAACGAAGAACAAAAAAAAAGCCAATCGGCAACTATAGGCTTGTTTTGGAATTCTAGAATAATTTCGCGGTTCTCGCTAATCTATACGCTCCAATAATAGATTGTGAGCTTCGCGCATTGAACCGCTTGGAGAGATAGATATAAAATGAACAAAAAAAATGAAGAGACAAGGCCGTAAGCGCGCGTGTGGATCGTCCCTATCGAATTAACCTTCGCGAACACTTGCTATCGGACGCGGGTTCAAGAGCAGCCATTATAGCACCCGGAAAAACGACATACCTAAGCTTGCGAGCGTAGATTAGACGGATTTTATGGCATAAAAAAACTTATGTAAGTTGGCAAATAATTATTTGTGTCGTCATTACATATAGCTCTCCACGGCGCAGGTTGTCGTATTACGTTTCTATTATTTTCTTTTTTTCTTAGCAAGTGGGATAATGGCTTATTGAATACGAATAGAACTTTGGGCTCTGTAAAAACATACTCGTATTTGAGGATTTTCTCTTGTTCTTGTAAGGTACCTAATTCGTCTATATAACGTAATATTATAATACGTCATCATTGAATACAGTGTCTTTATATAGAAAGAATACCCAATAAATGGATTTTACAAGCGCAAATATCGATGTATTTTATAATAAGTTTAGGTCAAACTTGAGTATTGCATGGAAAAAAGATACATATCGTGGTTACCTCGTACGCCGGAAATATGAACGCGTACAAGTAGTTATAGCTAAAAGAGTTGACAGAACAACTAGATTAATCAAGCGAGCAAATGTAGAAACGCCCGACGTATCTCCGTAGTCAAGGTTTCGCGTTGTTGCGTGCGTCACTAGGCATTTCAGTTCTATCAATAACGAGTCTTCAGTGTCAAGATGCAAGGTCTCACTGGTTCAACATACGAGACAAATAAAAAAATGAACATTCGCTTTGGTTGGGTGTCGTTTGCCTTTGCAGTTTCATTTTTTATTCGATCAATCACAAGTTATACGAGAGAGCCCTTCGTTGCGTTATACACGGCCGTTAATCCTTTTATTATAGATTAATTGATACTGATATTTCAATTCGTCGTGGCTTTCCGTTTGATGTATTGACTCGTTGGGTGAGAGAAACTCGATCACTTTAACCCGACGACCACGACGACGACGTGCATACCCTGATCAATTGCAAGTTGCCTCATTGTCGTCGCATCCGTTTATGAATTATCGTTTCATTGAACGGACAAAGATTTATACATTATTCATGCTTGCGAGGGTTCGTTATTAGTATTGCGTCGCGAAAGTTATTCATTGAACATTGTGTTAATTAGCTTCTCTCTTTTTGTAGAAAGGAAAATCACCTATACATTCTGTATACATCGTTTGTTTAAAAAGTTAGTCTTGAATAAGTTCAAGCCACGGAAAACAAGCACGAATTTCATATTTCTAGAAACGAGGGTAAACAAAACCAGTGAGATCATCATTTTACTTTTGCTCTCGTGCACGTCGCATCAGAAATCCATTAGGAATTTGGTTCGAGTGCTATAGAACGAACGAAAAACCTGGTCGGCCGATTTAGTATGTCACCGTCTCTAACTAGGCGAAGCAAACGCGTCGACGCTATCTTTCGACAGGCCGCCTCTTGATGTAACGACCTTAATGACACGGAGCGTGACGGCTTATGAAATTTCGTACAACGCGGTGGCGTTGTCGGTGGACGTTGAGTTCGTTGAACTCACACCGCTTGCTCGTGCCGTTTTTTATTTGTTATTTTTTTGTTTTTGTTTTATTTTTGTTATTTCCTTCTTCATCTTCCCAGCTCTTTCCTAATTGCGTTTTGTCCGCAATGGCGCGGCGTCATCTGACCTAGAATCTTTGCAAGATGACGAACGGGAAAATTTTGGCGGGAGACGTCGCGTAAACAATTGCGTTGTCAGGCACATGATGTAATTTATTTCGGGAAAATACGACATTGAAACGCACGCGCCTCTTTTTTATCTACGTAATAATACCGATAAGCGATTAAAAAAATAAGGCATTGCGGTGATTTGTGAAATGTTTACCATTAATTCGATGACCTGATTAATCGATTAAGTATATACAGTCACAACACAGTACTTGTTATTTCTTTTTCTTTAATCCTTGTTAGGATTTTAGAGTTACTTTTTGCGTTAGACTAAATATTGACGTAACTGGGTAACAATTTCAGTTATTTGAAATATTACGATATTATTTTGTAATGTTCATGCTCGGTGAAATGATATTTCTAGTACGGCTTGAGTTACAACGATGAAAAAGAAATAACGACCACACGTTCAGCTCATTACCAAACTTTGCTCGATTTCATCTCGTAACATTAACACTTACAAGTGTATTTTAAGGTAAAAAATCGAGTTACATGCGTCTTACGATGACCTACAACGTATAATATACCCACGAAGCCATCACTATCAAGCAGCAGTTAAAACAAACGGCGCGCGAGAGATTCGCTAAAGGAAGGAAAGTCGTTGCCCCGTAACATAAAGTTCGAGGCCCTAGAAAGAGAGCTGCATGCAATAGCAATAGCAGCACCAACAGCACCAGCGACGTTGTTTGTCTCTTGCGGCGGCGCGCGCGCTTGCGCTAACGGTTCGACCTCGCTTGGTGGTATTACTGCCGCTTAAAAGCGCCTCTTTTCTCGAGTGTTCCTGAGCTCCCGGGAAAACTTGCTTGCTACTGCTTCTCCGCATCGCATGCACTTTTATTTTTCAACCGAAGGTCGATGATCTTTTGCGGAGCCGTATATATATGGCTTTGTTACCAAATTTCTCACGGGGGTTTCCAAAGGATTTCGCGATACAGGCATTTTGTTGTATGTGCTCAATCGACGTAAACATTAGAGAATGACGTCTATCAAAGCTCTGGTAATTCGATCACAGGAACTTGCAAAGAAGGAAATTCAATGTTTCCATCGAAATAAGAGACCTTTGATAATATTTTAATTCACGCTAGTTATAATAAAAGGATATTAGAATATTTTAGTTTGGACACAAACGACAAATTACGATGATAAACAAATCAAACTACGACAAACGGAACTTACAATTACGCGAGAAAGCTCGAACAACCCCCACTTCATTCGTCTATTTATACGAAAAAAAGAAACTTTCCTCAACGTCTCGAGGGCAGACAATAATCTCAAAACGGAGTGCGCGTTGGTAGCTCGTTAATCACACAAACATTATACATATACGTCGTCTAGTGAAATAAATAGGCGCCGATGGAGATTGAGCGCATCGATAAATCGAGGCGTCTATAAGACAGACAGACTCGCTTTCAAGCGTCAGAGTTTTCGAGCGATGAGCCAACAAAACGTGTATAGCGCAATGTACGTTGCATTCTATGTATATATATGTATGTATGTAAGTGTGCGTGCGTGCGGGGGAATGCTGCTGCTGCTGCTCGGGAATCCGCGTGCAACAGCAGCGTGGCGGCCGGTCGTTGAACCTTTCTCTCTCTTTCTCTCTCTCTCTCTCTCTCTCTCAAGTCGGACCTCCCACTTTAGCCGATGCTTACAACGCGTTGCTTTTGCTTTTATATGGATTTTGCATGTATGTGTGTGTGTGTGTGTGTGTGTGTATGGCAAGCGATGTAGAACAGTGTCCTAGTTCAGGAACCCCTTATCGCTAGCTCTGTCTCTCTGTCTTTCTCTCTATCTCGCTCTCTCCAACACTAACGCTGCGTGATAAAGCAAAGGTGAAGCCGAGTTCGTTGGCCTCGCGATCATTGCCTCAAATGCAGTCGCTGCGCTAGGAGAGAGAGAGAGAGAGAGAGAGAGAGAGAAAGAGAGAGAGGCGCTTGCACTCTTAGTAGTTCGCTCTCTTTTGTTGTTAGTGTTTTGGACGTTGAACTCGCTTGAACGAAGCTTTGCCAAAGCGCATGTTTTGACACAGCTAAAAATTATGAATTTCATTTGCATAATGTCAATCTGATCTGTCTTTTTTTTATCGTGCTCGGTTGTATTGGTGTTGTCGGCTCTCCGATCCGTAGAGATTATTTTTTAGAAATTTAAATATTGATATTTTTAATTAAATCTATTTCATATTTGGAATACGGAAGATAGAAGGATAACTATATTTATAGCAATAACTAAGTGGGTTTTGTAAATTCGGTGCTGTTTTGCGTCCAATGTAACTTTAAAGGCGTCGGGAGGTTGACGACCTCACGATACACAACAATTGTCGCAGACAATTGAATTAAATGTCAACGCTCTACAAATGTTAATTTTGAAAGGTTTTCACAATTATCAGCCTTAAAAGTGAGCTTCTATCAAATGTGTAATATGTTTGCTTTATAAAGTTTTTTTTTAATAATAGATGTTTTAACTCTCATTTTTACTAATTTTATTTGCTCATAATGATTCTTTTCGAACAATATAGTTAATGAATTAAGATAAGTGGACAGTGCTGTTTAAGTTCGTTATTACCTTATCCTCTTGCTATTGTTAGAACCATCTGAAATAATTCCATTATAACAATAACTGACATTCATGTGTCGCAATTATCATTGTTTATTTATGATTTTTTACTTGGTCAGGTAAATTATATCACGTATCGTAAAAGTCTTATCACTAATGTAGAAAAGAGAAAAGTCATGCGCCACAGTAACACAAACGTATGCGTACAAATTCTACCTTTTGTCTTTATTTGCTCGCTATATAATTAAGTGCATTTAAGTTGCGTGTTCGTGGCCAAGATCTAACGAAAACACAATCAATCAATCCCCCCCCCCCACTCTTTCGTATCATCATTGCCGTTCTCTCTTCGCCTTTATTTATATTTGCAGCATACAGAGTTCATAGTCGTGTGCATATAAGTGTCGTTGTGCGCATATACACGGCGGAAAGGTTCAGTGGCACTTCGAGTGCGTGAATCGCGTGCGATGCCCTTTGTGTCTCGTGTGCTATGTTGCGTATTCTCTCTCCCTCTCTCTCTCTCTCTTGTGTCCTCTCGGTTCTTCTATCTGTGTTGCCTAGCTGCTGTTGCTGCTACTACTCTGCTTCCCTCGTTATTTCTTCCTCTATGTACCTGCCTCGACTATTTCTACCGCATTTTTCATCGTTTTTAATGGATGTTAATTGAGTTTCTTTTTCCTCGTTGGATATCATTATTCTCTTATACGAGTAGTTCAAATTAATAGAGTCGCTTCTTCTTTTGAGATATGAAATTATTGAATTCATTATCATTGCGATAATAAATCACGGAAAATTACAATTTAGCCAAAATACTCTGTTTTACGTTTTCAAACGCATAAACAGCACACTCAACTGCATTTACCGATAATCCTTAAAAACTAGCCAATTTACTACAGTACATAACATTTTTTTCGTAAAATCAAACATCTTGTTCTCTTTTATCGTTATCGAAAATGAACGATGTCCTTGGCAACTTTAAAGAAGGTGTAGTCATGATGGGATATCATTATGACGACGCTCTCACTCTTCTTTTTCGCGTAGGTTGACATTACATCGAACGCACAACTTATGATAGTTACAGTAACATTGAACGTGTGTTTATTCATCGGTTGATGAAAGTGAAAAAATAAAAGAAGTATACGAAGGAAAAACTGACTTTTATAATGATAGGCTTCGGATTCTCGCACTTATTACCGCCAACACGCCGGAACAATAATGGGTTTATTAATGTTTCTACACTTCGCGCGCGGCTGTAATTTTAGTTCCCGATGCGTTTGTTGGTATTATTACTTTTGATTTAGTGTGTTTAGGTATGTATGTTTTCACGAAGATTAAGGCGGTTGAGTTTTCACGTTCTTTAGATTACAAAACAAATATTTGTTCGAACTTATTTACGGCAGGTGAAATATTTAATTTGTAAAATATATAATTGCGGAGAAACTGTTCATCGAAGTAAAAAAAGAAGCAAATACTCACTCCCACGAGAGCGTGTGGAGAGAGAAAAATTTTCAAGTACTTATAAACAACGGGCGAGCAAGAGCGCGACTTGGGAAAACAATGAGTGAATCTCCTTCGTGAATCATAACAGTAGTTGTGCTGTAGAGAGTTCACTCGCCTCTTTTCTATGTTACGCGCAACACGTACACACACACACACACACACACACACACACATAATCCGAGCACTCCAAAGTCGTGGGACACAATTGCATATACATAGTGAGTGCAGTGAATTTGCATGTCCCAGATGCGTATCATGGTAGTTCGTAAAGCGTCAATTACACACATCGACGCGCTGAATTGTCTATAATGAGTTTCACGGTTCACCTGTTGGTGAATATATATATGTATGTATCGCATACATAAATACTGTTTTTACCTTCACGCGCGTGCATTGTCGTTGTTTCAGAGATTGTTTATTGTCTCGATGAGTTTATTTTTTCGATTTTTTTTTTGAGAAAAATTTATAACATTTCATTACGTTGCATTAAAATATTCGACTTCCCACGCGCATGTATGTGCTTTTTTTATAAATTTAAAATTGAATATTTGTTAAATTGTTCTTTAAAGATTAGAATAAATCTAGAGAAAAATTTTTTTTGAGCTCCGTAACCATTTAGTCTTACACGAAAGTCAAGCAACAGATCCCAACAAAATGAAGAAAAACAAACAAAGCTTGAGGCTTACGTCAGAAAGCTCATCGAACGAATGGCTTATTAGTCTAAAAGCCAAAAAGAAAAAAAAAAGAAGTTTTTCAGACGCGCCAACGATGTAGACTACTTGGACGGACGCGCCTTGGGATCAATGAACAGCAAATTCGCACACTCGGAAGTAAGTAGAAGAGAGTGAGAGGAGAGATACAAATAGCCATTGCCCTCGCGACTCTAGGTTTAGCCGCAGTCGCTATGCTACTAACTATTGGCGCGGCTAGCTCGAGTGAGAGAGAGAGAGAGAGGTGACTGCCCCCGTATTAGGTCACACTTGCCCTCGCCGCGCGGTGTTGCGTTATTATAGCAGCACGCGATTTTATTTTTGCTCGCCCGCGCGCGTGCACGAGCGGTTACTGTGATTTCAAGTGAAAGTCCAAGATTGAGAGCCGCCAAGTTAATCGGAGTTATGGTTGCGCTTGCTTGGTTTAATGATGACTTTATCTTTTATCTTAATAGATAGATTAATGAACAAAATGCCCATAGCAGATGATCTCGTAAATTTGCTTGGTATATACTCCGTGTAGACGTCTACATATGTACTAGATTTTTTGCACGACAAGATAACAACAGTAAAAAATCACCTTCCAATGGAATTCGTCTCTCTGGACAAACGTTGCACGAACGAGTATATAAGAGTAAGAGCACCTTAATACGAACGTTGATGGTGTATACGAAGAATATAAGACTTAATTTTCCACTGATGGACATTAGCATGTTACGCGTGCACCGTGTATAAGCCGCTTGGATGAAAATTACCACTTTCTTTTCGCGCGCGACGATTATACAATACCGATGACGGCACCTATTACTACACGTATTTTCTTTTTTTTTCTTTTTCGATGAGCTATTTTTTTGTCATGCAGAGTGAAAGAAAAAGGACGACCGGTCATTGCGGGTGATGAAAGTTGTTTCCTCTTTCTCGATGAAGTAGTATTCAATGTGTATGTTTCATCGATGAAAATCTCTTTTTATACATTTTTGGAGTTTCGATTTCTTATTTTTACATTGTTACGCAAGCAGATTGAGATTTTGCTTTTTTCTGCTAAACAAATAGAAAAAAAAATTGCAATTTTTTGGACAATTAATGAGAACATCTTAAAGCGCTCTATTTATGTTTTGCAATGTTTACTATTTACGTTAAAATATTTTCATTAGCGTATTATAAAACTATAAAAAAAATTAAACGGTATTCTCAATATTTTCGTTATAAATAACCCAACATATTTGATGAAAACAGATTTATCATTACCAACAAACAGAAAAGAAACAGATTCTAATTTTAAAGCCTCAGATATCAAACTAGCCTACTCTTTAAATCTCATTGACAAAAAAAGAAGCGCATTGTACAAACAGATAAAACGAAAACATCGCCGTATCATAGAAGGAGAAGCTTGAGCTTTCCCTCGAGTTACTACAACACACAAGAGGTCGTGAAAGAGAAAAAAAAAAGTAAAAGAAAATAGTGGAGATATATAACGTGTAATACGTCGTTATACCGAGCAAACGTAAAGTGGAGCGAAAAGGAGGCGAAGATCTCGGGCGCGGAGGCAACGACCCCGCTGAGGCTACTAGTATATAGCATCGCCCCCGCAACGCGCGCGCGCCCGAGCGCCAAGCAAAGTGTGCGCGCTGAATAGTGAGCAGGCCGTTGACACGACGAACTAGCTACTGTGTAATGTCTACGAGCGATATTTAAAAAAAATGTTGTCGGGGTTGTGATTTTTCTTATTTATTTTTTTTTCAAAGAGATGATATTTTTTTTGGAAATTGGGCCACACAAAAATAGTTACAACTTTATTTTTACTTGTATCGTGTACATAGCGATGATCTAGATTGTTCCAGATTAATTGAGCACTTTTATTTTTAGATTTATAATCGTCTTTTTATCATGCATTTGTAACCAAAGAAATACCATAAATTTGAATTGATAAATATTCTACGATCTATAAAAGTTGACATCCATGATGACTGAAAGAAAGGCCAATAAAAGAGACAAAGACAGACAGAGCACGAAAATAAGTATGAATTACTTTTTAAGCTTGAAATAATGCAGTGTATTAACCCGACGACGAGAGAAACTCAGCGTCGAATCGACTATTTTTACAACGGGTGCATTGACTGGCTCTAGTGCCGGAAGATAAAATATCCCTCTTTCAAGGGGAGACTTTCTTTTGCCGTTAAGTCAACGACAGATATGTAAATACCCGAGAGCTTTTATCGGGCCTGCTTCTCGTGTTAATTTTATTCCTCTACGCGTGCATTTTTATTTTTCTATTGCTGACAAATGCATAGAGAACGGAAATGCTCATTCAGTTCTCCTTTGTCGGTATGTATTATTGAAACATTTTCACATGCAAAGAATGAATAAATACGTTTAAAAAAACTATAGCTACGACTTCCTCATAGTCGGTGACTTTCGTCTTCATTAATCACACTTTCCAATCGCGTAAACTTTTGATTATAAAGATACGACAACAATCCAATCATTTGTTAAAACAAAACAATACAAGTCGGTGGTGGATTAACGGGACACACGGAAGACGAGAAGAAAAACAAATCAACATAGAGAAGGTCGGATCCTTCGGATGTCCTCGTGCGATGCTCTTGAACGACCAATTACGGCGACTATATGTATACACGCGTGCCACGTGTAATTGACAAGTCCAATTACGCGCGACGATTTCGTTTCAATGACGCGTCTTCCGTTATTCGCGGCTTCGTCGTGATACGTGTGCATGCACGCACAAACACATACACGCACTGAAATGAGAATTTCTTACGATGATACACCTGTTGAGCCTGCTCGGAAAGTCTCTCCTTTTTGGCGAGTTACCGTGAATGATTAATGGCGTGCCAACTCGGCTGTAATGATTCTCAAATGGACTGCTCCTGCGTGTGATTTATCGTATTTTAAAATGTCACGCTACATTTATCTCGTTTTACGATGAATTAAGAAAAGAGTTATCATTGAATTAAGTTTGCCACTGATTGATAGCTTGCTATTTCGTCTAATAGATTTAAAGGCTATCCAAGGTCATTTTTCAACGATCACCTATGTAGTTCACTGCTCTCTGAACCCCAAATCAATTAAAAAATTATCTGTGCGATATGTGCGAGCATCTGTACTTTGAAGTCACAGACGATTCCATTGAATCATGGGTAATTTGACTGTCAAATCTGCAGCTGCACAACAACAAATTAATCATTGTTAATACTCAAAAAAAAGAAAATCATTATCAGCGTGTCATTGACTTAACCGCTTGGAAATACCCAATTGTCTGTTACCGTGAAATGTTTTTGCACAAATATCTTCTCAATCGTATTTCATATAAACTATTGTTGCCGACATTACTAGTCTCCGTTCAAACAAAATAACAAGCAGAGGACATCCTTTGACTATCGCGCGCATAAAATTCCGTTTCGTCACATATACATCGACTTATATATATTCCGTGACACCAATTTGTTTCGAAAGATCATTTGAATTTCCAACGTAAGCGTGCAAAATGTTTTTCCGTAGAGCACGCAGAGGACGAGTCCTTCAAATGGCATTAGTCTTATTTTTTTAATGCACAGGAACTGGGACTGAATAAGCGGCAACCTCATCTACATATTGCATTGTTTATCAATTTAGATAGGTTCGCATTGGATTGATTCTTTTCACTTGGTAATTAGATAAAAAATACAACGTTCGATCAACGCACTTCCAAAAAGCAATAAAGAAAGAAAGAAACACTAGTGGTGTATAATTTCAGTCTCAAGTGAATCCAAGTGGCATTCAAAGTTCGCTCCTATACCCATGACAATAACCTGCCAGCTCACCACTTTCTATGCAGCTCGTGCAATCGACCCATTGAGCGATAGAATTTCCTCGACATGCCATATGTCATAGAATACGCATTTGTCTGCTAGAGTGGTGCTTGCGTTGGAAATAAAAATAGGTTGCATTCAATAGGCTTAGTAATCACAACACGAAACTCGTGCTCAGTCGTTGTCGTCGTCGTTGACCCGCTAGTAAAGTCGATGCACCGTTCGATAAAGGCGCGTCGCAATGGCGTCTTTAAGAGTGCTGCAACAGGTTGTATCAAAGTCGTCGCGTGTCATTAAACACACCCGACAACTCGCTCAATACGTATATATAAAATGCCCGAGCGAACGAAACAATGTATTCAGTGATCGAATGGAAGCTTCTACATTGTGTTTTTCCGTTGTCGTACTTCAACGGTTATACGCCGTTATTGAACTTGCAATCAATAAAGCGTTTGATTTGAACGATTGACGTGCGATAAATAAACCTATACACGTATCTACAGTCAAATATATATAACAAATAATTGATGATTTAATCTCTAATCAATGGGTCGACATTGACAAAGCAGTAAATAATTATCTGTAAAGAGACATATTTATTATTTCTAATCGATAACTATATTTATATATTAAAATATTTGATTTCGTTTCATTGAACACGTATTCATTTCTTTACTTTGTAAAATTTTCAATAACTTTGCGTTTTCTTCGAAATATTCAACTTGACAGCGTCGTGAGAGAAAATCACTTAAAAACCTCACAGATCTTCCCTCACTTCGCCAATCATGCCAAGGCGATGGCAATTGAATACTCGGCGGTAGTTTTTTTTGCTTTTTAAAACAAGAATAGCAGTAGCCACTTCCGTTGACCATACAAATTCATCGGCAACAAGGCCGGTAAGGCTATTACGCAAAATTTGCTCGCACGCGCTTGCTAAAGTTCAAGGACAATTCGGTAGCGGTCACGGTCTGCTTGCTCATCCAACTACAATGATTCGATTAATTATTTTCGTCGCTGTCTCGTCCCGTGACTTTATATATGCAAACACGTCTTTTTCTACTCACTTTTCTACCATTTCACTTTTTTTTCGTTGAAAGTTAGTCATGTCGATTTTCAAATTCAAATCCTTACTTATTTTTTCAACACAAAAAATTGAGTAATTTAAAAAGAAAACGGTAAGGCAATTCGTAGGTGGAGGTGATTTAAAGACGTCATATGCGTACAAACGGATGCCAGAAAAAAAGGATTATATATAGGTGTGAGTTATCTTAATAAAGCAATAAGTACAGGCTGTAATTTATTTTTGCAAAAAATATTTTGCTGTTGCAACTTAATGAACAAAATAAGTCCTTAAAATGTCAATAACTGTCAACCGAGATTCTCACTTGTAACGAAGAAAAACGGACGTGGCACAGATATAAGTGAAAATGAGCGTGATCCTGATTATTGATATAACCAATATGTTTTTTACTAATTCTTGCCTATTTATATCTGCGTATACAATCACATGCAAGTTTTAGTGTTTGCAACAGCTGACGATAAACAGTTAATATGTCAGATCCCGTAGTTAAACTAAAAAGTGTCTCGGTGTGAGGCGTAGTTGAGAAACACGAGGATGGTTCCAATTATTTCGCTTCCAAAGGTATTCCGTATGCGGAACCACCAGTTGGAGAACTTCGGTTCGAGGTATATTGCCGTAACCGTTTGATATAATTATCGCGATTATCTAGTGAATCGATTTACTTTAGGATCCAATACCAATAAAATAATTGTGGAGAGTGAAGGGTTGCAAAATTTATGGCCTACGACGTCTTCAAAACGATTTTTTAATCAAAGCCTCATATTACAGTAAAGACTGTCTTTAACATGTTTTTCCCACTCTATTAACAAACCTAATGTTAATAATCCTGTGATTGTCATGATAGACGGAGAATTATTCGTCTCTGCTTGTGTTTTTTATCATGGACAAAAAGATTTGATAAGAAAGCATTGGTAGGCATTAATTAAAGACTTAACATTTTGGTGACCAACATAGGTTTCGTTTATATTATTCTTCGTGCAACGGTCTTATCATTAAAAAATGGTCTTTTCAAAGATAACGCGATGGCATTGCAATGGGTTCAACAAAATATTCGAAAGTTTGGTGACAATCTCGATGATGTTACTCTTTTTGGGATAGGCAATGGAGGAGCTATGGCGCACTTTCTAGTTCTATCGCCATTAATGAAAGGTTACATTAATACACACTTTATCGAACCTTATATTAATGTACAATTTGTTTTTATTTATTTAGGTTTTATTCGTAAAGTTTCAAGCATCAATGGAGTGACATGTACTCCGTGGATTTCTTGTTATAAAGACACAAAGTGGGATATAATTTAAATTTGTCCAATATTACATAAAAACGATTTAGTTAACCCTAAAGTTATCTTTGGATTCCTGAAGACAGTCAATGTTAAAATACTGCTGGAAACTCAGGAAATCCTTGAGAAATTCTTGGTAAATTAATTTTCCGATAATACGTTTGTTGCAGTTATTAATGATTTCGTTTATTACGTTTTTTGTCCAAAAATCGTTTAGTTTTCGTTCCGGGAATCGATAGTAAATCAGCGAATCCTGTCATGCCCGTTCATCCGTAAATCTTAGCTAACGGAGGCGTTTACCTTCCTTACCGTGTGGGACATACTTTGCGGGAAGGACTTGCATATATGCTAGGTGTTGCACATTGATAAGCATACTGATACGTATGCGTAGTGATTAGAAAAATTCTCTTTCATCCTATCATCGTTAGATAACACTGACAAGCTGTGCACTTATATAATACAAGGATAATAAAAATCCCAATTTTGTGATCGATTTTAATATGTGAAATGTTTTGAACCCGCACAATTTAAGCGCGAGGCTATATCGATGAGAAACTTCGAAAGTCAAATAGATTTTCTGGGTGATATGCTTTATGTCAAAAGCATCCATAAATTTGCTAAGGACGGCCACGTAATTACACCGCTTTGATTATGAATCATCCGAAAAACATGTCAAAGATGCGGCTACAGATCAGTTGAGTTAGAAAATCTTGCAGTATTATCGGTTGGAAAGCAATATTGATGCATGTTTGAATATAATAGGATCCAATCATCTCGATGACATGAATTTTCTATTTAAAATGCGTATTCACGAATTAGCTTCAAAAAATGAACACAAGATGATGGAACAAATGACAGAAATGTGGACTAATTTTGCTAGATATGCGTATGTTATACAATTGATTAATTCTGTATATTTATATTGATAAAGCAATGTCATAATTGGTAATTAATAGAAGGCCAACGATCGATACATCAGACTTGATACCAGTGCACTGGAAACCAATAGCAGACGGTGCACATTTACGTTATTTGAACATAAGTGACAACGTAACAGTGCAATACTGTATAAACCTTGATAAAAAATATTTATGCGCAAGAAGTGCAAAAGTATAAAACCTTGTATCAGTTTTACTAAAATGTAACAATAAAGACTACGTATTATTTTAAACAAATTTTTTGAAAATTCGTCTGAATAATTTCGTTTTCTTAGGATACTCATCGTTTGTATTTCATTACTTACCATAAAAATAACAATTGTCACGTTAGTATGCAAATAAAAATGTACACGTAAGTATTTCCAATCTGACCATTCGCTGAAAAACTTACAATACTTGAGCTTTTCGACGTCGTCAAATAATAATAATCCAAACTGCAATGCACAATGCGCCGAGAAGTCAGAGCGACGACAAAGTTTTCCCCTGGATGAAAATTATTACGTGCATATCGGTATACACACCTCGTCGAGCGATAACTCAAGCGCGTACAAAAAATTCAAGGCCGTATGCGATAGCGCTTGAAATTTCGACTTATGCTTTTTCCAATAATCGCAAAGCATTAACTTATCAGACAGACGCCGTTGCCGCCACAATGACAAACAAGTTGGGCCACGTGCATTTGACGCGACAGATGCTATCATTAACGAAAAAGAAAAACATCCAGGGGGCCCGACATTTAGTGGATGAAAACGGTGGATCTCCCGGTAGGATCAATTACATTGTTAAAAATGCTAACTGAGATACGATTCCATTTCCTCGCCGAATGATAAAGCTGAAATTGAAAATCACTCTAGTGGACCGAGAGAATCTAATTGTGATCGATGTCATTCACTTTTCAATTGTTTAACCAACAGGAAACAAAATTAACTCAACGTATACGTAACGATTAGAGGTGATTTTCGCGAGCTTTTGATTCAGTGTAATTTTCTCGATCAATGTCAGTGCTACAAGTTTAACGTACTCAAAGTCAATTCGAGCTAGATTGTGAAAAATATCGCAATTATCAAACGACCTAGAGCAGCGTATCGCGCGCTTATATGTATTCGCGTGACAAAGGAATCGCGATATATCCACGTGCGTGGCACATCATACACAAAGTGTCTCCTACATAGTTAGCGGTATTCCTCTTTTTTTCATTTCCTTGCCGAACGAGTTATACGATGTGTGTAAGTAGACGACAGTCATTGGCGTACACGTGCGCAAATGTAATAACGTTGTCAATGACAAAAAGCGCTGCATGCATATACATACACAAATTACGGTATATAATCGGTTCGAAACGTTGCAGATAATGACGGACTGAATTCTCGAACAAGTCACCTTTCTCCGCGTGCTACTGATATATAACGCTGGGTGATTAGGAAGGTCGATTAAAAAAGAAATTCTGCGCTCGCGCGTGCGTGCAATGATGTAACACGCCTCGCGAATGCGATTGCATAGAATTTTAAATACTTGCTCAGTGTATACGTGCGTTTGCTCGAATTTTTCTCGATGGTTCCATTTTTCTTTCAAGCGTTGAACTTTTTTTACGAGATCTGCGCAGTAGTTTTACAAGCGGAATTAACAAACTATTCGTCGATAACTTTTCTTTTTCTCACGCCACGTGCTAGATAACAGATTCGTGCGCGAGCGGTAAGTACTTAACTTTTGTACGTTATTGCGTTCACGCGCGAGCGACCGTTTGGCTTTATATCGCGGTAACTTGTTCGCGAACGTATGTACTCGTTCGAACAACTTTATTGCAATCATATTGCCTCTTAATTTTACATTGTGCAAATAAAATTGTCGACGTCATAAATATGCAGATAAAATCTATCTACAACAGAGAAATTTTTTATGATTAATCTGTACTGGTTCTGTATTTGTTGGAATGGCATGGCGGCATTGGAAAGATGTTTTAAGTTTATATACGAAACGACTCTTGAACGTGCCAATAATTATTTCCACATTTTGCTCGAAATATAAAATTTTATTGTTACCGAATAAGATTGGTACCAAGAGTAATTTGATAAATAACGACATTACGAAAGCTTTGTATTCGATAACTGTTGAGACAACTGTCTACCAATAATTCACTGCTATAACAAGCGCACGGAATAAAAGCATTGACAAAAATAAATCGTTTTAATATTCATGATATCACATGCGTACACGAGCAATCTGCATTTCTCCCGATCAGTGTTAACAACCACAAAAGCTACGACGGGACGTCATCGTTTTAGCCTTGAATCGCGTGCGCGCAAAAAAAGTGCGTGTACGCGAGAGAAATACTTTAAGCGGCACGTGCGGCAAGTATAGCTGTGTATTTATTATTAGCATTCACTAATGGAAATTTTTTCGGTGGTGGTGGTACGTGGTAGTGGTAGTGATGGAGGTGTTGTTGTTGCTAATATACCGGAGGGATCCAGCGAGGATTTATACCGGGACGGATAAGGAAGTGGACGCTAGGATTACGCAAGATGTACGATTCGCAAATGGACAGGTCAAGGGGGATGCCGAATTATCGGAGATTTTTCCGGTTTGTTTCTTCTTGTTTATCGAGGATGTCGTTTTCTTGGAGTGAGTGGGCGGTTTAAGAATAATTGAATTTTTGATTCCGACATTCAAATATAGAAAAATAGAAGGTTTTTCCTTTCACCCTAAACCACTATTGCAACAATCCTACGAAAGCTCTTTGAAACATCGCTGAGTACACATCCAGTGAAAGATGACTTATCGTCGCTTTTTTTTGCTACTCAATAACAAAAGCAAAGCGTTATTCAGCACGTACTCTGCCTCGACTAAAGATAGGTAATCAATTTCTCGTAATTAATGTGACACGTGCTAATATTAAAGTGACGCGGAACAGTGCCGCCCAAAGACAGAAATATTGGCGCTCTTCCTAGTACTGGCATCAATATACACGATTAAAATTTATTTTGAAATGTGATGTTAATTTTTGTTGCGATTATAATAAAATCGTATTTTTAATATCAACGTTCGTGAAAAAGTTCGGCGTACCGGCAAACGGATTCTTTGTTTGACAAAACTGGTTATGTTTTTCACCGAAAAATAAGAAAATTACAATATATTTACGCGATGATTGTCGGTAACAAAACCACCGACTCCCACGCGACGAAACACAAAAACCTCAAAAAGAAGGTTTGGTCAGGCGAAGGTCATGATGGCGGCGGTCTATCTCTTTCGCTCTCCTTTCTCTCTCTCGCTCTCTCTCTCCCTCTCCCTTTCCATCTCCCTCTCTCTCCTTTCTTCTATCGGATGAATAATATATATCCCAGACAGACAGAGGCAGAGCTACTACACCGATTTCCAGAATTAAGTCTCATGGTCAGCGTATCTCTGTCTAGTAGCTTTTGCTTGACAGTGACTGATCTTCGCCGCAACCGTCATCCGAAAAATCAACAAACAATGCAATTAAAATTTGTTTAAATAACATTTGTTATTGTCCGACAAACAGACGTTGTCGTGCATTTATGTCTATTTACTAACTGCAAAAAAAATGTATCCGATGAATTTGTCGTAGGTGACTTGCACATCGTAAAATGCTGTCTACATCCATGCAGATATGATACGAAGCAGCTATTACTCATTCAAAGCTTACCGCCTAAAAAAAATATTAAAAAAAACAAGTCAATAAAGCTCAAAATAATGGTAGAATTTATGAAATATTTGTAATTTGAGTCATCTCAGTCTGTTCATTCATGTGTGCGAAGATGCCGATGCTGACCAAGCAGGAGGAGCGAGCCAAACATTACATTATATCTTCGGTGGTGGCCTATAGGGATGAGTATTTTGCACGCGCGAGCAGACCTTGACGTGCCGAGGCGGTCGCGTAACTTCCGCTAATAATTGAGAGCTTTCTCTTCGTTTTGGCACGTACGTGTGGCATTTATTTGCGAAAATCTACACGGCTATATCGATGCGGATTTCGAATTTGAAATCTGACTTGTATCGATATAGCTTCTTAAACGTATACGGACTTTGGACCTTCAAAGCCAAAGTGATCTGATATACGTTATTAAAATATCGCACCTGCCAGTGAGCATACGATATTACGATTTTCTTCTGTTTTTATATAATTTTTTGCTTCGTAACGTACAGAAACCAATCAAACCCATAACTACAAATACGGATGGAAGCCATTCCGTATTCCTAACTTTTTCCGTCTGAGAAATCAGTTGCTCTTAATTAAATCTATATAAAATGATCAATTTTAATCAATGTACATATATTGAATGTATTCGAAGCATTACTTGTGAATTAATTGATACTATTAATAATTTGTCCTTTTTTTCTCCATCGACGGGAATCATTGCACAAAATACAGAATATCAAATAAATCATAAGCGACTCAAGACTTACTTGGGTCTTCGATACAGAATTCATTATACACATAAATTGTTATATATATATATTTATAACATATTGAGTTATTTTTAATACGAGAACTTGACTCGAATGCACTTTCAAACACACACGGTCAACAAAACATTCTCTTACTGATAGCAACGTTTAATTGATTAATCATATCGTGTACAAATGAATAAAGCGCAGAATAAACAGGACAATAGTCAAGTTTACAGTACAGTTATCGCGTTAGTAATGGACCGCCGGAAGGTCGACTTTTCGCAGAGAAAATACAAAAAGCTTTTCACCGCATGAGTTTCCGTTCTCAGTCGATTATCGCCGCAAATGAATCGACACAACGATAACGCAATTTGTTTTCAAGTTGAATGTATGAGAAGAAAAAGTGTGTTTTTCTTCATGCACGCGCGCGCTCAATTGTAAAGGCTAAAAAGATCGAGAGGACGGTAATGACGCCACTATAAGGAGGCAACTTTATACGAAGATCACACTTGAAGTGATATTGACTCTTTAATTATTAAGATTACAAAAGTCATTGAGAAAATAAAACCTATTAGATTGTTTATCGCGTGGCAAGGTTTGATTGAAAGCTACTTTGTTCATTCCAAGAGTCAATGTAACGTGCAATTAACGTCCACGCGTTTTCTGGCATTGTACACCGTTTGAAACCGCTACCTTGCAATTATCTCATTGAGGAACTCTGTGCCAATTCAGTGTCAAGCTTATGAGATGAACGACACAAGAGGCAAAAAATGTAATTGACAAACGAGTTTAAATAGACGTGTTTCAATAAATATTTTACACGTGTGACGAAACTTGTGTATACAAATATGTGTACATATATATAGAGAGAGAAAGAGAGAGAGAGAGAGAGAGAGAAGAGAGAAAATTTTTCTAGTAGCAAGAATGACCAATGAAAGAGCATGCCCCACAACGCAAACAAGATAAAAACGAGAGCGCACGAGAGGCAAATAATGATACGGAGTATAAAAGAGAGAAAGAAGGGCGAAGAGAAAGAAGAGGAGGAGGAGTGAAGAAAAAAAACATAAAGAGTAGCTCTCGAGAATGGCGACGCGCGTGACCTTGTCCTTGAGAATAATCTTTCCTCGTTATCGGACGTCGCCGAGAGAACTCGCGCGCTCGTCTCAGCGACTGAGACTTTATTCCAAAGCTTCCAACGATTAGCATGGCTTTGATAAACGTGCCTTCGAGTACGTTTTTTTTCTTATCTTCTTATACTTATTCAAGAAGTGATTTGTCCGGTTTTTCAAAGCTGACTCGATCTCTTCTCATGCTATGACATTTGATGAATCATTATTTCTTTTTGTTCATTACTCGAGCAGCTCCCATAAAACCGATGAAATTTCACAGCCATAATATTCCTAGTACACTTTGTTTTGTATTCAATCCACTTTATAGCATGTCTTGCAATACGAGTATTACGTACGTAAATGTATCTATGATAATATTAGAAAATCTTGCAGAGTACGAACATGTTTGAAGGAAAATTGTTGAGTCATGAATCTGAAAATGTCTTTACAACGCTGTGGATTTCCCCACGTGATTGCAATTCTAATTTTACGAATAAGTAATAATTCAATAGTCCCGCAATAATACGAACGTGCAAAACTTCACAGTATGATCACACGTGTAATTATCATAAAAAATTAATAATCGAAAGGTCATTTAACGAAGATGTAAAAAATTACAAGCCAATTTTGTTGAGCGAACTGTATTGAATGGTGCAACAAGCGACAAATCGGGTGAAAAATTAAATCGACGAGTTTATTTTTCGCACACCCTTCTAGACAAAAATACACTGCTGCTTCTATATTTAATGTAATGAAGAAATAAAAGGCAGCTCTGCCCACTGCACTTATGTACGAATCTAAAGAGAGAATCAAAAAGGTGGAAATATTTCAGTGGGCGAATTATTGTATCGGCGTTATAATCAACTGTTGGCACAAGAATAACACGTGGCTGTGCGATTGACGTCACTTGGGAATTCAAACGGTAAGCGCGCGTGTGACGTAAGGCCAGTAGTTCGCGCGCGTGCGCTCACGAGAAAAGACGAGACCGGAAAAACATTCGCTCGTTCACCTTCGTTTTTTCCTTCCTACTTGTATACAAGAGTTGAACTTGAATTATAAGAGCCGTTTCGATTAGTTCCGCACTCTCTCAAACTATATCTGTGCGTGTCTGTGTATGTGTGTGTGGTACCTTCGCTTCTCATTTGCATGCTTGAATGACTACAATGATTATGGGTTATCGCTCGTTTCGATTGGAGGTTTAACGATAATCATCACTCGAATTCGCTTGTAAATAAACTCATCGATTAAGACCTTTTACACGGATCGCATTAATCAGATTATATTTATAAGCAAAATGTACGTGTAATCTGGTGGCAATTATCGTACGGTCATTATTCGAAAATGAGCAGAGCTAGTTTATTTAATATTTTTCAACAATCACCGGAAAATTGATCGATCGTGACCCACACGTGTATCTATACGTGTTGTAACATTCAGCGTTTCCAAATGCGAGTTACGAGTTACAACTGTGACGGCATCTCGAAATTTCATGCGGAAGCTATACACGGAAAAAGGCCTCTGGCGATACGAAGAAAATAGATTTGACGTTTCAATTTTGTATAGACGAGAGAAACAAGGCCACTGAGTTTAAAGTCACGGTCAAAGCAGGTCGTATACTTGCGCACCTAACGATAGAATAAAGATAGAATATCGCTTTAATTAACTCTTCAATCATTTTAATGGATTTTTTTCGATATACCTGCTTCTCGTTAGCTTTAAATACGTATAGTTTTATTACCAGTCGCTCAAAAAGAAAAAATGGAGTAAATTTACTTTCTTAACCTAAAAAATTAATATACAGATGTTATAAGTTCGTTCTACGTCTATTTTCAACGACATTAATTATTTGCAAAAGACTATTATCTAAATCGCGAAATATTCTAGAAACATAGTTTTTTGTGCCACGACTTATAATATTAGTTATCTATGGAAGCATCCAATTACAAGGAAAAATTAAGTCATAAAAACTATGTATTTCAGTTGTTTCGCAATGTATACAAATGCTGTTGGCAAAATGTTGCCAAAGTTTTGGCAAATCCTTGGAAAATTTCATTGAAACTCCGCCGCTGTCACATCACGCTTGACGTTGGGATCAGGCAGTCCGTTCATGTGCTTCGCAATTATACCACCGAGTGTCGAAGGTCAACTAGCGACTATTGCTGTATACTATCGCATCTCTCTTCTTCTTTTTCATCTTTTTTTCCTAGAAGCTGTATGTGCTAAAATTGTCGCAAGGACAAGGTCATGCGCAGATCGTTTGACATGTAGATTAGCTTGTCTAAAGGGTTATACATACATGTATACAATTTTAACCGCGATCGTTATAACGCGTGTACCTATGTGTATTGGTCATTAGATTTGCTACTGTTTTTGATGAAGTTGGCCTTGATATGTAAAGTAAACGTTTGGAAAAGCGTATGTACGAACGTGCAAAAAAACAAATCGTCGGATAAGTTGCTCAATTTCCTTGAATGATAGAGCAGAATATTTCCAATGTCGTCAATTATTTTCGATATTGGAAGTTTGCGACATGGACGATAGGCATTATTTTATAAAGGGATGTCAAATAAGCCGAAAGTCGTGAAAATAATAAACCAGCCAGAAAGAGAGCAAAATTAGCTTTTTGGTTACGTGATGATCGCTCGTTACACATTGGTGCGATAAGCTCTGTCACTTGTGCGCGATAGGTACGTATATACACGCATTATGTGACTTTACTGCGGTAATATACGTCGAATTCGCGCGCTAACGGACGTTGCGCGTGTAAGTACTAAAAACGTGAGCGTCGCACACGAGGTGCCTCTTTTTGCCTCTTGTATGCATACTTACGTACGTCGATGTATACGTTACACCAATACGGAAAATGTGATTCACTTATAAACCATACAAATACAAATTTTCGCTATATCATTCGTTGAACTTAATCCGATTCGATGTTATTAACAAGATTTACATTTTTGTCGAAAAACGTGAAAGAAATTCGAGAGCACTTAATTTAACCTCCCCATGGATTGTTGGCACATGAGTTGTGCAATAGTTTATAGAACGTACCCTCTGGGAACTTTGCGTGCAAGTAGTACTTAGCTGACTTATGCAAATGCTACACGATGACGCGGCATCTATCCTATATACATCTTTATACACAATGTGTGACCATCCGAAAATCATCTCTTGAAACTTTCCGCAAATAAGATATCATGGAATTTAAATTATGATGTATATCACGCTGCCGACAAAAATGTTGGCGCTTATTATGAGTCTATTCAAATCGAATATTCATTAGCCTACTAGATAGGTTATTGCTCTTTTATGTACGGAAAAACACTTTGATTTCGAGCATCATCTCAATTCGGTACCAGTTTTCTTTTTCATCTTCAAACGACTAGACTCATCACTTTACTAATGCTTCCCTTTGACGGTCAACCTCCAAAATATTAGAAACGGAAACTACTCATTAGTACGTGACAAAGACAACATCCGACAATTGCGCAAAGAAAAGCAAATGGTTCCAATTAGTCAAAATTTACATCGAAGAAGGACAAGTGTAAGTGACAAGAAAAAATAGTTGTCACGTATCAACAATATAAACATCAAAAGCGCGCTGTGCGCTTTTGATAAAAAGCTTCATTGAGTTCGCACACGCGACGGTGCAAACACACATACGCACACATATATGTTCTCTTGCGCGTCGCAGAGCGAGCCGATGATTGCGCGCGAAGAATAATGTATAGAAGGTTCACTTGCGGCGAGCGCGAGAGAGGCACAAGGACAAGGCCGCGTGGTCACGGACGACGGCCGGACGAACGAAGCCGCGAGTCACGTTCCCCTTCTCCAACTAATTCTCTCTCTCGCTCTCTTTCTCTCTCTCTCTCTCTCTCTCTCTCTTTCTTTGTGAGTCTCCCAGGCATACAAGTGTGTGTGCGTGTGATGCACAGTACGCTGGCACCACGCTCGATCTTCTTTAGATTATGATTTTTTTTTAATAATAGGCAAACAAGCGATGTGGGCTTTTTATTTTGTAAAACTGCAGGTTTTTGGAAAAAAAATAACAGCAAAACACCTCTATATAATTAACTTTTCGTTAGGAAATATTTTTTACGATTAAACATTATTGCTTTAACCAACATATAGTATTGTGCTGACTGCATGCATGTGTAGTGCTACTCGTTTGATGCGCATATTTCAAACGCGATTACTTGTGCATGAAACATTCATATCGGCGTGGAAACAAAGTATGAATAAGATACCTTTGTAAACAGAAAAAATGAAGAAGTTTTTAAAAAAAGTATAAGGATTTCGATTTCTGCCAGTCACTCGATAAAAAAGATGACACAGGCGAGAATCACGTTTTGTCGTGTGGTGCGTGAGAAAAAAAATATAGCGCACTACAATTTGTTAATTTCTCTGAAATTTTATCTTTTGTGCTGAGCTTTCATAAGTGTAATACCTTTGCAGGTTCTGTTACAATATTTCGCTGTGTGTTCGCAATTTAAAGACTCTGTCCTTGACATTCAGTTCTATATGAATCAGCATTTCAAACTTATACTCTCGAAACTATTCTACGTATTACACTCAAGTGCTTGTAGAATATTGCCAATAAAGTTGGTTAAACGTTTAATATTCACGATACGCTACAGTAGTCAATGTTTTACATAATTAATTTTGGTCTGTATATATACGACAGTTTGACGTCGAATTAATTTTATTGATAATGTATTTTAATACTAGACTTGAATTTACTTAATAAGTTTTATCGATGTCATTACACTGTGATGATAAAGAAACTTTTAGCAGTTATTTGTTCTTTTTTTTTCTTTTTTTCAATATAAATCATCGCAAAATACTTTTAAAAAGCCACGTAACCTCGCGAAGCCTCGTGTCAAAAAGTCAAGCTGATATATCCCAAAACGTTGCCACATTGGTATAAACATCCGCATCAGAGCTCTCGATATACATATAGATATTTGTTTGTCGCGCTAGATGATGATCAAAGGACATTTCGCGGACGCGTGGTTTTGCGCATCTCCGCACTCCGTATGTATATTATATGGTACCACGTGTGCAAAAAAATAATGCTTTTAGGATTATGTAAGATTTCGCGCGGCGCTCTCACGTATAAAGCGCATTTAATTCCAGCGTATTGTAGCGCGATTTTATATTTAGGTGTGTGTGTGTGTGTGTGTGTGTGCACGTATATCTGTTGCACATATACGTTGGTTGTCTGGACGTTTTCAATGTCAAAGGTAAGCGTGACCAATTGCATATATATATATACGTATATATCGTGCGACAATAACGAGCGGCAAAAAACGAAGACGACTACACTGCATGATAACGCGGAAGGAGTTTTCCACGACAAAAAACGAGAGCTTGCGCGCACTGCATTGACTTTAATCGCATACAGACCTGACGGCATTTGCATTACGTATATACACGACATTTGAGGTCGAACGCAAGCTTTCGTTAATAGTCTTTCAATTAAGATGGACAAATGACGTTACGAACGATATGTATTGCCCATCCGGTATAATACGCTTTGGCTTGGGCAAAAAATAACTTTTTTTCTTTTTAACACGAACAGCGGTATTTTTATTGTTTTATTTGCGAGACCTTGAGACGCATCGTGCATACATTCCTTATGACATATGGTTTCTCATAAATAACAGACACAAAAAAATAACTTGAGCGCGATACATTACACGTGCTCGCATCAAAGTGACACTATACAGGCTTATAGTTCTTCAAGTATGTAACTCTTCGACTTGTTAAAAACTTATAAGTTAATGGGTGAAGCTTGTAAGCATCGCCAACAACGTAAAGCTCAATATTTACAAACAAACATCGGGACAAAATAATACTTGAACATTTTTCTGCGTTTTGAGTGCTGTTTCTTTCCGTTGCGTCACGCTGAAAAAATAAAAAGAAAAACGATTTTCGTCTCGTTTAACGAGACTAACCAATAACGAATAACCGTGACAAATTCTATTAAACAAATATGGAAATATAAGTCTCTAACTCATTGGATCGTGCGACGTGTATCGTAAATAATTGATAAGCTAATTTTTCTCTCTGTTTTCATTTTTTTCTCGCGGGCAAAAGGACGGGCTCGTGACAGCGCGAGCTTGCAAGCATCAGAATCGATCCGTGGCCAAGGCGAGTCGCTCGCGTTACGCTACGCGGCCGCTCAGGGGCAAGGACAAGGTCGCGCACTCGAGTTCGCAGCCACGCAGTGCTCCCCGCTTTTCCGTTATATTGAACCACTGTCTCTCTCTTTCTCTCTCTCTCTCTCTCTTTCTCTCTCTCTCTCTCTCTCTCTTGCGGGCATACCCACATAGCTTTCTGCATGCTATACAAATTCCGACATTTCGCGAGAAAGAATGAGATTCGATATTCGACAATACCACAATGTCGTGTATATTGTTCACACGGATAATATTTTAACGAGGCTTGCGCAACATGATTTTTCTTTGTGCTGCCCGTGCATGAGAGCGATTGTGCATTGCTTTGTTTAATGCAATGCATGCCAATAAATTATGTAGTGAAAAAAAGGTTGAGTAACTCTGCTGCCAATATTTCATTTTCTGACTTTTTTGTGGTATTGCGACGCTTGGTAACTAGTTACGATCGATATACTGCCACGTTTGGTATGACAGCCTTGACGATCTTTATCAACATTTTTATAATAAAAAATAGTGCGTGTGCATGAATTGTATACAATTATTTCGCTTAGACGAAAAAAAATAGATGTCTCTCAAGGTCGGATTATCTAAAACGAAACAACTTTACGTTATCTCTGCGATAACGCGGATTATAATCGCAATCATAATTAATTAGACGACGTCGCAGGTTTATATCATTCGGCGTCAGAGCTAAATCGTCGAGAAAAAAAATTGACCGCGAAACAATTGCGAAGTGATATGAGAGAGTTGTGTAGCAGGCATACACCGTCTCCGTGACATAATCGAACCACTTCCGCCACGCGCCGCAATTTTACATATATATGCACACGGATGAGCTCACATTTTTTTCCTCAGATAAAAAAAATTATGCAAAGAAACAAAAATATGAATATACGTACACGCGCGCGCTAAACTCTGGCCTCGAAGCTTCGCGAGAGCTTTGTGCGTGTCTGTGACTGTGAAGTTACAGTTGGAAAAAAAAAACGAATTTGCGAGATAACCTTGTTGCGAAAATTACGTAATGTCCAGGGTCCCTCTGTCTAGGCAATTGTAGACTTTGTTCATTTTCGCTCTTGTACATGTGTATACGATAAACTTCAACGAAAAGAATTACGGAAATTCTTAGATGGTTTGTGTCAGGGAGAATGATTTTTAAAACGATAGAATCAAACGTTACACGAAACTTCTAATTATTCTTGAGCTTTAGCACACAACATCCTTCAATATTTGAAGCTTTAAATGAACAACCACTTACAATGTATTAAACGTGATGCATGAATCATTGATGGTCGGTTTAAATTATAAATGACAATTTAAATAATAAGCGCTTCATTGAATTGGATGTTACTAACAAATCAGTTAAAAGTATATTACAGTGCTGTCTACAATTTTTAATTGACTTACACAATATCTGTGTGAATTATATATGGGGAAATGTCATAAAAAAAACTTTTTCAAGGTTCTGATATCGCGTGTTATTGGTTTTTGTACGAGCTGGTAATTTTTCACAAGATATCCGCTGTCAGTTTTTTAACACCTTTTAACTAGTTTCGAGACTAAAGGCAGTCAGCATCGGAGCAGATTCATAGTTTTCCACCGTCAGGGTTTTGAAACCCTTTCGGAGTCTCTTGCGCGAAGGTTTATCGAATATTAATATTTATATGCAACCATTGATGTGCGATTTAAACAAGACAAAAATAATTAATAATTAGTTAGTTTGAAAAATATGTAATCATGAAAGTTGTTTCCATATATTTTCAATTATTAAAACTGTTCAAAAGACTATATTCCAGTGGTAAAACAAATGCATTTTCACATTCATTAAGCGAGCATCTAAATTTAAGCTTTAACCTTTTGTCTTTCTAGAAACCCAAAAAAGCTCAGACGGTCACACTTTATTGCTGGACGTACAAAAAAAACGACGCAGATGATGAGCATCTCTACATTTTTTTAGCAGACTCGACACTGAGACACAGGTTTTGACCCTAACTTTTTCTTTGTCTTTTTTTAGGTTAAATATTTTTGTAATAATGCGTCACCCATCCATTTTTTTCGATAAAGACGGTATAACGACATAAATATTCGGCACGAGTCACAGAATATAACTCATACACAGTTTAAGACGTTAATTCCAGACAAAAGCACACATATACAGACTCCAAGATGTATAGGTGCTCGAGCTTACCACGTATAACCGGGTTACATGTTAATTCGTGCAAATGACCGACGCTCGCGCGCTCGTAATCACGTCCTTCATTCGTTTGACGTTTTTTGTTTCATGTGTGGAGTTCTGCTTCTCTCTGTTTTTCTGTATATATTTTTTTCAACTTAAATTCACCGTCTATGCAAAGTCGATTTGACACGACCAACTTTCCTCTTTTCACAGGTCTACGTCAAAAAGAGAAAAAAATTGGCGCAGAAGGACAACTTGTAAATCAGAGTTTACCGTAGAAGGTGAGAATAGGTGTCTACGTAAAATAAAAGAGTTCTTCAAGATTTTTGGACTATTTTTTATTTGACCTTACACGTCATATGTTGAACATTTTTTTTCAACAGAATGACATTTTGTCCACTAAAAGCAAATTCGGTTATGTGTATTTCCCTAAATTTCTTTGAAATTCGTGCTTTCACATTAATACTTTTAAAGGTTACCTTTGTTTAGCGCATAAAACCACTCAAATAAATCTCATTGTGCAGACAAGTATAGGAATTGAAACATCGTTCACTTCCTAATAACAAATTGTTCACAGGGTAAATATTTGTTTTGACAAGTAATTCGTGGAATCCTCAAAATTATCGCCAATCGAGAAAGATGTGTCACTCGTTCTCACGTACCTCATGACCTCTGAATCGAAATACTGAACGGCTCGATTGAAAGAGGATGTATATATCAGTCACTTTAGTCGCGAGACGATCTCCATTCGTGAACCAATAAAGTACACGCTCCAAAAATCGAAAGTGTAAAATAAAAAAATTCCTGAATCAGCCTATAGACACGTATAAATGAGTCACACAGAAGCAAGACGGTAGCACAGTCGAGGGTAGCTCATTCGATGGGTGGGCGTTTCGGACATGCGTGACCCTGGATGGTTTTGTTTCAAAAAACTATATTCTATCGCTCGATCCTTTTGCGTCCGGCTATATCCTCTGGCAGCTTCTTACTTTTTGTCTTTTTTGGGCTATCGTTTCCTGTGGTCGCCAAGCCGTTTGTTTGTCTCGGCGGCATCACAGATTGGTATTAATTGGTGACCGTTCAGTTGCCAAAATCTACAGGTTTAAACTTGTAAATACCTGGGATTACATGGCGATTTGAAAGTTTGGCGCATGGCTTAAGGATTTTGTATCGATGCTTCTCATCGTTTTTCTTATTTCTTTTCCTATACAGAGACGGTCACGCGTGCACGCGATGTGTTGTTAACGACTTCGATTAATCGGCTGGTGGATCTCTTTTTTTTTGTTCTTCTAAATTTACAAGTCAAGCTCAAAGTCCAAGGCTGTAAAATATTATAGTGACACTTAGTATTCAAGGCCAGTTTATTTAGCAAAATAATGCAAGGTTAAACCAAGGAAGTTTTTGAATGATCTATTCCTATTCAAGTACACGATAACACGACTAACAACAAAAATTACTATCTTGAGTTTCTTGACAATGATATTTTCTTAGACAATTGTAAAATTCGAGTCAAGTCAGTATTTTTCGGTTCATCTACATTTCGTCAAATTACTTTGTCAAGTATTTTGTCAAGTGCAATGGTTGATATTATAAATATTGCAATTGTCATACGGTTATCGTAATGACAATCGCGCGAGGTTTCACGAGTTTTCGTGAACTTAGTAACGTGATATGTATACCTGCATAGAGAAGCTCAACACATTGCGATTAAAATAGAGACATACAGCAAAAAAGGAGCAAACAATGCAAGCGTAAGTCCACCTGACTTTTGTGGCTGTAATAATTCATCGAGTTGTCGGCTCCCAAGGACTTTCAACACTTTATTAGCTTTACATTGCATTTGGTGAGCAGTTTAAAGCGCGAGTTTTACACAGAATATAAGGCTTAATCAACGGAAAATAAGTGCTGTTCACTTTGAAAACTTCTTAATGTCTCACTTATATATACGAACGGCTTTATATTCTCAACAGTTTTAATAATTTTTTATGCTTATCGAACTATCGAAGCGATTGATAATTCATTGGTTTCACGCGAAAGTTAATTGCCGGGGGCTCGTAAACGCGCGAGAGTTAATCTTGTTAACAGTCGTTCGTGGAGGAAAAAATGATACAGTCGTTAGCAAATTAACGCATATAGAAAGTATGAGCTATATAATTTCTTACTTGCAAAGTGGTCAATAATTTCGCTGCGGTCATTAGATGCACGGGTTAACATACTTTCAAACAAAGTTTCTAACAAGTTGTCTACTTGAATGTCCATGTCAGAATTGCACTTGATTGTTTTCAAAGTATGAAAATAAAATCTTTCGGAAATTTTCTGTTTTATTTTTAATCAATAATCTTCAATATCTTCAGTGATTGATTGTAACCAGTTAATCGTTGGCAAACGCATCTAAACTAATACTATTTGTGAAGAAAAATACTATTTAATCTTTCCGTAAGACTAAAGCACAGAGTACTTTAAAAACAAGAAATATAAGAAACAATAATAATAAGGAAGAAGGAAGCTGATGAAAAAAAAGAACGCAAGGAAAACAGGCGTGCGCGCATTGACTTTGCGCTCGTGGAGAATCCGCTTCAAGGCCGCGAACCGGTAAAAGCCCGCGAAGAGATATAAACGAAGGTGAGTCGGTCGAGAAAGAAAGAGAGAGAGAGAGAGAGAGAGAGAAAGAAGTTGCGTGTCACGCGACTTTATACCTTTTGACGTCACTATGCGTGACGCTACTATGTTTATACTCGCGCCTCTCTATGCGTGTCCCCGTTACTTTTCCAAGTTTACACTGCTTAATTTTTCCACGCTATACTTTCAATTTCATTTCGGCGAATTTAATGTTTTTGAACAAGTATATAATTGTTTTTGAACAGAAAACATGATTTTATGATGGCTTGGGAAAAGATTGTGCAGTGCTTTATCTCGTGGTGGCGATCGTAAAAAATATTATTATTGCATAGAAATCGAAACTGACTATGTCAAATTTCCTTTTTATTTATTAGCCTTCATTTTTCTTTCAAAATTAAAGCCGTAACTCTTGTTGTTAGTATAAAGCTTGACTTGCTTT
The DNA here is from genome assembly GCA_030064505.1 of Chouioia cunea. Classification (NCBI taxonomy): domain Eukaryota; kingdom Metazoa; phylum Arthropoda; class Insecta; order Hymenoptera; family Eulophidae; genus Chouioia; species Chouioia cunea. The sequence continues at coordinate 22,904,930 of JAOPFQ010000004.1, forward strand.
TTTTAAGTTCGCGGTCAGCTAATAGTCTCACGAATTGTCACAGTGAAAGCGAAAGTATATACAACAACCATCAAGTTTCGACCTTAGGTCAGTGCTCTCGTTAATTATAATTATATCTTCGAAAGCTAGAAGCAATTATGGAACGATATTTCCTGGCATCATGATTGAGATCGATTATGTTCGTTTTGTAGTTGTTGTCAAACGCATTACAAAAAAACAAGAAGAATAATAACCAAACGTGTCACTTTCTTTTTTGATTTGTGAAATTTCGGTCAAACAGCAAATTCTAAACACATACACGCGTTAAAAAAATACCACTCTCTATCAAAGGCAACGATTGGAAAGCTCGGAAGAATGTAACTGGCTCACTCGCACAAGATAAATTGAAGGGGCCCTTTCGCGCAAACCGGAACACATACAACCGGAAAACTTCTGACACTCCACGGAGAGACAGGGAATAAAGGAAAGAACAAAAAATGCGGTTATACAGACATCCTTCATATTCTTTCCTCGCTCTTGTAATTTCGAGACCTATTTTATATGATGCTGTCATCATTGACATTTGCACTTTCTCTGGCGGTATAGCGCGCGCTCTAATAAAGCAAGGCGCAACTCCCACGTGTCTCTTCGTAATGTATTGGCCCACGAGTTTGTTCCCGATTCGTCCTCTCTCGTTTCCTTTTTTTTTTACTTTTTAAGAATTGATTGTTTTGGCTGAATGTAAAGTCATTCGATTTCGATTGACACACCTTTTCGGGATGTATGTACGTGATGTATTTGTCCTACAAAATGCTTCGTTCTGTAAAGTTTACCCTGATTTCTCTGCTTTTGAACAACACGGCTGTTAACTTATCAAACAATACAATCAGCTACTCGAAAGTCTCATAACCTTTTTTTTATAATTACAAGGAGGAATTTAGAGAGCAGGGGTCACGTACAATTTTATATGACTCTCTTTTACTGTGCACAAAACTCCTCCAAGAGACAACAAGACAAACTTTCTATTTCCTTTTCCTTCGTGTAGTTTGACTTTAATAACCCGACTGTAGAAAGGCAAACGACACCATAAATTTGCATGAACTCTTTTCACTCCCACAAAATGAAATCCTTGAAAAATGAATGTGGCCTCGACATTAGAAACGACAATAAAATCACGTGCTTGAGTACTCGATTACTTCGTCACATGTTTCTCTCTCTCTTTCTCATTCAATGATAAAGTTCTGAACTTATAGAGCGCGTAGGCGAAGTCATTGCCATCTCAAGAAGCCACAAGAGAGATTAATGTCGAATGAAAAGGAAAGCTGTTCGTTACTTGTTCTTTTTCGACCTTCTACCTCGTTGGTCAAATGAGAATCGAAAGTCGCCCGTCAAACGCGTACAGTAGCCGATTAAACGCTTGTGTTTAATGGACGAGACAAGTGCATCGAATTGATATCGCGATCGTAGATTTTACATTATCCATATTAGTGATATTGATTCGTTTTGAAAATATTCTGTATTGACGAATACTCCGTTCGATCTCGAGATTTACCTTTATGAAAAGAAACTAAAACAAATTTTTGAAGTACTAAATTGGTACTTATTGATCGATACAAAACCACTAGATGATTTTGAAGAAGAACCACAACTCAGTGGCATAGCCTAATTTTTAGTGCGCAATTTCAACTTCCACGTGAATATAAAAGTGAAAAGCACATATTTGTCGAAAACGCAGAAGAAACAAACATACAGTGAAACAGGCGATTCGTATAAATCGAGTTGTGTATATGTTTGATGCACCTTACGTATGAATTGGATCGAGCCCAATTGTGAAAGTTGAAAACAAGGTCAAGAAAGTATTTAGCGAAAAGTTTATGTAAGCTTGCCCGTCAAGCATATCACGAAACGACAAAATCGGGCCACTTCTCGCACAATTTAAATTCACAAATTTTACAGATTCATCTGAAATAGAAAATGTATTCAGTCTGAATATTAGCAACGGTTTCATGAGTTAATCATACAAGGCGTTTAGAAAGTTGGCAAAGACGAAAGTAAAAGTTCCCGAAATAAAAATCCAACAAACGAAAAATATTGAAATTTTATTCAGCCATAAGCATATAGTCGCTTTTACTAAATGATCGACTATGATTTACAATCCAGGAAGAATAATCCATTGAAAAGAATTATTAAAATAAAAATCATCATAGAGATTCGCGATTATATTGATGACAGGATAAAAGGTCGAGAGGTGACTGTAATCAGTTTAATTCAGGAAGTTTCACAATTAGAAATTTCACACGCGTACGCGCAGCGATAAAGAGTAAGAGTTATCTTTCATTGATTAATGAGCCGAGACCTCTCACGTATCCATTGTTGTACATTTTGTCTACACGTATCAAACGTTACGTGATTCGTAGCGCAAGATCATTGACACGAACCACTACACTTTTCAACTATTACTTTTTTTATAATTGAAATAAAAAAATACATTTGAATTTATATATAACCGACCCGAATGTGTATCAAAAATAGAGTTTCTCAATAAAGAAAGCGCAAGCATCTGGTTGAGGAAGAAGAACACGAAATAAAAAACGATGTTTGAGAAAGGCCCAACTTGAAGTGTCCGCAACTCACGCGCGCGAAGAAAGTCGCGCGGGAGATAAGCGAAGAGCTACTTGCCTTTTAAACTTTCTCCGCTCAGAGAGCAAGCAGGTAAAACGTTTGCGGCGGCGGTGACGGTGCGGGGGAGGAGGCCTCGACGTGATCTCGATGAGCCAAGTGACCCGGATCGCTGTACTATACGTTTTCACTCGGTCACTTAGACTGTTGAAACAAGAGCGCTTTGCTGATTTAATTGGTTTCACCTTGATGTGATTTTCCGATTTTTGTACATTATCTCTCGCTTTCTCTCTCTCTCTCTCTCTCTCCCTCTCTCCCTCTCTCCCTCTCTCCCTCTCTCTCTCTAGCTCTGCTTAGGTGGTTGTGTTTATTGACACGTTGAATTACGAAGAATTTCCATTGAATATCACGGATTAAATGTTTCTGGTATGATAGAATTAATCAAGTTTCACTTAATTTATGAATGTAACGAAGGAATAATAATAAAATTAATTTGTTTTAATTGCAGTTTTCTTTTAACATTCTGTTGTTCCTGTGAAAGTTATCAATATTGTTCTATATAGGTCTCAGTTTACGAATAAATGTTTAAATATAATGTTGTATAGCTGATAAAAAAACACCAGGTCACGTCAAAAAATCTCATAATAGTAGCGAAACTGACTGTATATACAGAAAATAAGGATCTTTTATGAAGTCTTGGCAAATTGATTTATCGCATTCTTGCGCTGAAAGTAAAGTACGCTTTATTTACGGTTTGACAAGGATTCTAATAATTTTCGATTTATTACCGCGAGTGCAGCTTTCACATATCGCTAGAAGCATTATTCGCTTTGTTCGAAAATCAACGTAATCGTCGATCGCAAATCAGTTCAATTTTTTTCAATGTAATATCTCGCAAAATTTGTGTTTATTGTCTTATACCGTGCATTGTCCTTTTTACCATCACGAAATACAGATTACATTTGTTTCATAGTTCCAGCCTCCAGTGTTGCTCCATTACGTTCTTTCACCATGTGTATATACATATAAATGCACCGAGTGAAAATAAAAATTGATTAATCTCTAATCATAAACGTCATAGTACTTTGTCAACTCTTTCAATTACAGCACGAATTCATTTAGGGGCAGCCAAATCGAACCTTTTCGATTTCCCAGGGGGGCAAGTGATTCAAACTTTTGCTCGCTTGATCAAAAGTTTATTCTTTTTTGTTCGAATATCAATATACATCATTTCGTAAATACTCACCGTTCTCAGACGAGAACTCTCTAACGGAATTTTTTCGTACCCGTACAGCAATAAGTCGTGAAATCAGGTTGCGCGAGCTTAATTAGCTATTTGCCCGAGGCCAATAGCAACAACAACAGTAATAGCAGCGGCAGCAGCGGCAGTAAAGCAGCAGCTATCTTGTAAGTATAGGCAAATTTCACCCCGAGACATGCATAAAAGTAGGCCAGAGTGCAAAAACCTCAGAGTGTATATAATAGTATTAACTCTCTCGTTTGTCAAGGCTCACTCTCTCGCTCTCTCGCCCACGCGAAAGTGATATGCGCGCTAGACGACGTCGCGCTCGCGTACTCTCACGCTTTCACGCGACCGAGAGCGCATTAGAGAGGTGTCGTTGAACTCACTCGCGCAAAAGCAAGCTGCGCATTGACTTATGCAAGCGACTAACTATATAAACTTCGTGTCGCCAGATCTAGAGCTTTTTCCTTTATTTTCTCCGTATGCGTATAAGTATGTGTCTATTTTTATGTTAAGGGAAATTTTCCGGCAGTCTACTTTCCTTGTTCGTAAATTGTAGGAGGTATTGACCGTTTAACGAGAAGCTGTAGGTGGCAGACATTTATGCAGCAAACGGTTCGGCTAAATAATTAGAGAAAGTTGGAGATTAAAATTTCCAACATTATGGTGTCTATAACGTTGTCGATCTGATACCGATTCTCTTCACGTTACATTCTATTTTTGCTTTGGAATCTATCAGATGCATGACACGCTCACTTGAACATTTGTGGGTGGGTTGGACAGAAAAAGGTGGAAGAGGTATTTCCTACTTTGCTGAAAATTAGTTACGCTTGTGGTACTTGAGAAAAAGACTTGAGAGAAAGGTTGGTGTTTCAATCGAATAATTCATCAATTACTGAGAAAATAGGCTTACGTGTGAGGCTTTAGATAACATTAATGTATTGCGATAGACTGATGTAACATTCGCTTATTCTTGTGTTTTCTCGGTTTCATTTTTTTTGAGGAAAATTTCAGGTACTTGAAATAAATGAGTTCACATAGAAAACTTAGCGGTTAAATTTCAGTGGAGCTTATATTGGAAGGTAATCACAGTTCATCTTTTTGATTACGAGGAAAAATGATACTTTCTACTTATCCATGGAATTATTTTGTATTTTTGAATTCTTTTTTACGGTCCATAAATTACGAGGATAAACGAACGTTTAGTTCGACGGAGTAGTATCAATATTTAGAACACATGTTTTCAAGATTTGGTCGAATAACAAAATTCAAAAAATATATAGTGTATTACGACTACACGTTTTTTGTGGATGTCAAAAAATCTCAAAAATCAGGCTAATAAATACCATAAAAATACTAAGTGCTCGTAGCGTGTTATTCGACATCGATATCCGTCGATAATAATGTGTAAACAAATAAAAAGCAATACAATAATTACCAAAAATAAGAAACCTCGACAATTTTTTTCACATACCGTTGGTTCTAATCGGCAAATCGTTCACGCACGTGCCCGATCAAGTATGACCTTCGACGTTCTCTTATCACTCGAGGCAATTAACATGTTGCGCGTGCCCTGTCTAATCATCATCTTTTTTTGGTTTCGGTGTACACGTGAGCGGCCAGAAGATCTCGATGTGTAGAATGATTAGCAGTCAATAAGGTCAAAACAGATCGTAATTTTTAATCATCAATGAGAACGATCGCGAATTGAGTGTCCGGTTGAATCATTTTGATAATTGTAAATATGGGCGCATAGATCGACTTATATATACATATATTATAAATGTTTGAAATTAAATTTACAAATCATCTTATTTACAATAAGTATTGTAATAATTTACAATAAGTCAAATCAATAAAACAATAACAAGAAACAGAATTTACTTTGTTTACAATCATTAATGTTAGTACTTGTAAATTAACATTTTTTAATTAAAAAATGAATAAAGTATAAAGTGATAAGAGATATTTCTGACGTATGCACATATGTAAGCTTGTTTTGTCTGTTATATGTAAGAAAATTATAATAAATAATTAGATGATTGATTTTGAAGACACCTGTTTTAAAGCTTGTTATCAAATCTAACATTATTCAATATAAATGTCTGATTTAAATATATCGTGAGTAGACGCGAATTCTGATGAAATTCAAAGTCGACTGTGCATTTCAACGGGAAAGATTTCCATTTCAAATTTTAAAAGTATTCTTAATGCACCAACGATGAAAATAAATGTTTACTTCAATCATTGTGTAATACGAATGTTTATATATACCAAAGAAGATACATGCTTTATCTACCGTTATCCTTGTAACTTCTCAAAATGATCCCAAAAATATCATGAATTTCATCCTACATGGGCCAAATAAAAATTTATCTCTCGAACGGATTCGATACAGATGGGCCTCCTCCCTAGCTTAGCCTCGTCAAGGCCATTATCCCACCACGATTTGCGAGGTCGCACAACAATACTTATCATGAATTTCGGCACTTGATCCAAGGTCGAACACATTTTTTCGTCGTTTGTAGATAACGGCGAGCATATGTACCGGTTATTTCCTTTTTCGGAGTAATATAAATGTCTAGTGGCGCGTTGATAATCGTACATAGCTTGAACCCACGAGCTTAATTTAATTAGAGCGATGTCCTATTTTTCGTGTTCTATACGTTTATCAGGCACTTTTTTATCGTGACATTTGCATACGTCATATTTTGATTTTTAGAACGTGGTAGATAAGCTGTATTTAGTTTATCGTTTCGAGTGAAAGTTTTTTTTAGGTCGCTATGTTTGCTCTTAATCTATTCGCATTGAAAAATGAAGGAATACCCAATGTATCTGTTCTAATCTATTTTCTAAATTCGCTATCAATTATTTTGATATGAGTATGGAAAAGTTAAATGAACATTTTCCGCCCATTCACTTTCTACCCGTCAAATCTATAAATCATCTAAACAACTCTCTGCAAAGATTTTTATCACTTATATTATGATAATACCAGAGCGCAGTGAGAGAAGTCTATAAATATGAGTAACATTTTAATGGGAGCATCGAAGGTATACATGATTTTCACTCCATGTCGAAATTAGAAACTCTGGCGATTCGCCCGCGCGCGCGCGCGCGAGAGAGAGAGAGAGAGAGAGAGAGACAATCGAACCTGAAATGAAAGTAAGGCGTTCGAAAAAAGGGACGCGACGAGAAATCTCTTTGTCTTGTTTTGTATGTTCTCTTCCTCTCATATACATATATACAGACATATGTACGACGACGATTTCCCTGAGCGCGGGACGACCTCGAATGCAAAGTTTTGATCGCCAACGACAACGACGACGAGTTTCCCTTGCTCTTTACATTAGAGAGTTCCTACTTTATGTGCGGTGATCAATCGGAAAACGAAGATTCTCGCTAGTATTTGTAGACATTTCGTAGATTTTAATCTACAAGTAACGAATGTAATTACTCCGTGATCACGGTCTATTTAACCCAATGAGACAAGCATGAATTTTTATATAGTTTGACATTTCAAAACGAAATTTGTTCCAACCATCAGTGAATGTTCTACATCGCGAAAAAATCAGAAATGAACTTTCTAAACTTTCGTTTTCAGTGCAAAGCCCGGCGAGCTCAACACTCAAACCTCAATCTCCGACACTTTCGATCGTGTCGGCCGACTTGCTTACATAGAGCAACAAGTAGATCTCCGTGAAACTCTCCTTTTTTTCCTCGTCAGCGGGTCAGCAGGTCACTCACACACCACCAAAGGAGAAAAGATTACTGACGAGCCTCTTTCTTTAATACACTTTGTAATTGGCACGGAGACGAAAGTGACAGGGATCTATACCGTCCACTACTCGTTGCATCGTACGTCGTGTCTATGTCGATATATTTTCTCTTCATCTATGGTCTATTTTTATAATTCTAACGCACGATCGCTGTGCTGCAATCGCAGAATTATATTAGGCGAACTTTTTATTTTTCAAAGGCTTTATGGGTTTGTGATAGACGTACGAAAGTTGTAATTAACGATGCTCATGATGGATTACTCATGTGATCGGTAACAATTGAGAATGTGTTACGATTAAAAAAATTATAAGCTGATAATCGAGAATCATTGGAAGACGAATTAATTCGTGTAAATTATCGTTATCAATGTTATCGTTTGCAATTTTCACGACTAAAATAACTACGAAATTCGCTTTTAATCGCGAAAAATTTATTTAACCATTGTTTTATTTACGTTCTCCAATTACAACTGAATACTAAATAGACCGTTAAATAACGGTCATTGCATCGAATACATATCATACGTATCGTCAAGAAAGACAAAGACTTCCAGAAAAATCTAAAACTCTAGTGGAGTCGGAATTGCTACTAATTCAATAATAAGTAACACTTAAATCAACCTTTTCCAAAAACTCCTTGTTTTATGAAATATTGCATGAAAGTCAGTTCGCATTTAAACGGCCAATAATCGAAATTTCAACACACGCACATGTGGTAAATCAGACAAATAAAAAAAGTAGCTCAAACACTTTCTATCGCTCATTGCATCGTATAAGTGCAACATGTATGTATTGGAAGACTTATGCACGCACGTGTCTATATGAGCTTAGCTTTTTAAAGATGTGGGCGCAGACAGTTCATAGACACACGCGGGATTTCTTCAGAAAAGAGAGAGAGAGAGAGAAACGTCCAACCTAATTATTCGTCGGTGGCTGAGGCGATGCCGCCTCTAATGGAAAGTGGAACGCTACGGCGGTAAACCAGCGGTAAACTTTCGGTTTCACTATCTTTCACTCGGCGGACGGCGCCGTTGCTGCCACTACAACCTCCATTCGCGCCCGAAAAGAGAGAAGTCTGACTTGCCGTGTCTAAACTAATAATAACTATATGCACTTTGGGTTTTAATGAGACAGAAGTGTCGCGAGACATAGTCTAGTTTTCCATTAGGATTTCACATTTCAGTATAGTTGTCACGTTGCTACCAGTCTCGATCTAATGGAGTAAACTTTTGTTGTATGTCCATTAGTTGTATACGATATACTCGTATGTCGCGTATGTGTGTATGTGTCACACGAGGAGAAAGTGTTTACGCTGGAATTTTACTACTGTCACGCTTGAATTATTACGTGATATTTATAAAAGCGGGACAGTGACCTCAGACATCGTTTTACGTAATAATATAATGTTAATTTGCAAACGCAGATTGATTCTTCTCACAATATTTAAGATTCTCGTAGACAACTTACCGAGCAAGTGGATATTTCGTGAAAATGACTCTCGATGAAAACGACAACTTTCCAGTAAACTTTCCATTTCCCATAGTGAAACCGAGAGAAAAGAAACAAAATTGTAAATAAGAAGTCACATCACGCCGACTAGTGACTCTGTAAAATAGATGAAAAAAGTACCTAGTAATCTAAAAAAATTAAAGCGAAAAAAAAAATGTCATTATATAGTTGTATCGCAAAAAGTACGAACTAAATGAACTCGTCCAGTGGGTTGTATATATCTCAAATCACTTTCTTCGAGATTTCCCATAGTAGGCGAGTCAACGGCCGGGGCCAAGTAGAGTATATACTCTGTCGATGCAACAGACGCAATGCACCGTTGCGGCGATGGTGGCGGCGACGGCTAATGACCGCCCGCAGATCATTGCACTAACCAGGAAATAAAGCTACGCGGTGTGCTGCTGCAGGCAATTGCACGTTTTCTCGCGAGTGACAACGACGTGCGACGGGATATCTCGTAACGATCGTTTGCGGACCGACGTTGGAAAAATTAGAAAGATAAATAAATAAGCATTGTACGTGTAGACAGAGTTATATTATACCAAACTCGCGAAATTGCGACAACGAGAGAAATGACGGTGAATGAGCTTTGTGCGGTCTAGTCTAGTATTTAAAACGACAATTGGATGCTCTCTGATGATTGCCGAGGTAATGGATGTATCGTAATGAGCTGTAAACGTAGATGACGCTAGTATTTAACACCAACGTCTTGAAAAATTATTTAAAAGTTGGCCATTTTTTAATTCTTTAAGTTTTTTATCATTTTAGATCGTCGCTCGCAGGCTAAGAGTCAAGTGAAATTGTTGTGATAATTAGACGGTCGAAACCTTTATCATTTTCGAAAAGAAGTGGTTTCGACAGTTTGATGCAGTCGAGCGAATATCGACTATATATGAACAATCAAAAACAATTCAAAGAAAGCTTCAGGTTTCAGCAGAAATACGCCAAACAAAATGTATATAATCTAATCTCGCGCCAATGTAAAATAACCACATAGGGAGCAGCACAAGCCGCGCGATTGTTAAGCATTTCCAAGATTCGAATCGCACGATTGTAATCGTCGATTGCAGCTGCTATGAGAGGCTCTGCATCATCTCGATTAGAATTGAATTAGGCCTTCTGCTTCCTTTACTAATATGCTGCCAATATGTTTTTTCTTCCGCGGTATAGTTAGGTGTAACTTTCAATATATCGTGCAATATCGTGCATGCCTGGATCGAAGAAAGTATACCGCGTGGCGTGTCGTCTCGTTATCGGTTATCGACCCTATCAATCGAGCTAGCCATTGCATTCGAGCGTTTGCAAAATTCTCTCCTAGTCTTTGATTTCACTGAGCAAAATAGACGAATTCATTGAGCGTTGGTTCATTAAATTTTGCGAATGTGTTTTTTGTGCAGACAATGGTATTCGTTTCATAAGCGATTTTGTTGTTCGTTAGATTTACTAGACGGTGAGAACAATTGCATTTCTTAATGGTCTTTCAAAGTACATCAAGTGAAGTAATTGCTTATACGCGTTTATGCAATGCGATTGTACTTTTCTTATTTATTTATTTTTTTGCCAATTTTTCTATTATTTCAGCCCTAGATTTTAATGCATCGACATCGACATCGATATCTATTAAATTTGTGAGAATAACAATGATTGGGTGAAATCTAACGTCACAAAAATTGAATATAAATGTAAATAGACGATGATGACTTGACTGCAAGAATACAAAACGATCGACGTTTGTCGATGCAATTACATTTTCGCAATGTTTTAGTACACGAATAAAATACTTACTTTCTCCGTCGAAAAGTAAAAGTTTCTTATTGGTAACACATAGCGGTGCATGCTGTGCAGAAAGTTGGCGGCGCATTGCCCTCGAAGACTTGAATTTCACCATTCTAACTTATTATAGGTTCAGCGCAATATCATTTATCACCCGATGCGATCATTCATTTTGAAATAAGTCAAACTTTTACCGTATGATGTATGTATTTTGATTAACAAAGATTATACATTGAAGAGTAATATAAAAGTAATTTCTCGATACTCTATTGTACTTTAGCCAACGAATTCATTCAATGTTATTTATTTGCCTATTATTCACTTGTAGTCTTCTCTGTATTGTTGCTAATGCAATGTTTTAAAGTAAGATTGAAAATAAGCTGATTCAAAAGTAACGAGCGAGTTTTTTTTCAAAAACTTATGGGTATTCGTGATAGTATAATCTGTTCACCTTTTTTATTTTACAAAAGACAATTACGAAATAAAGTTTTAAGTACAAATAATTCAATACAAAAATTTTTTTTCAATAAAAAATCCAAGTAAAATTCACTAAATTGCATGTTGGACTGAAATGCTTCTTTTATCGCAATATCGTGCAAGTTTCCGTAGTGTAGTGGTTATCACGTGTGCTTCACACGCACAAGGTCCCCGGTTCGATCCCGGGCGGAAACAGTTGATTTTTTACTTTTTTAAATAACTGTTTCGATAATTTATCCATACTTTCAACTTTTGTATTCATGGAATTTTCAAATCCAATTAGTTACTGTGTCAATTTTCCATTGTAGTTCATTGGAAGTTTTTAGATTCTATACATGTCATTTAGCTATTGCAATCATTTACAAAAAATATTTAAAACGTCATTTTCTACTTTGTTTATCTTTTAATCGACTTCAAATTACAATGTAAGCTTGTACGTTATTGACAAATGTAATATGATTACCTAACTATTGATTTGAAGTGTATAATATCCGAGTTTATCAATATGCAAAAACAATTGACTGCTCAGTTATGAAAAGCATGCTCTGATACTTAAATACAAGTGCAATTACGAAAGAATAATAACATGTTTTTTGGAAGAAATATTTAGAAAATCAGGAAAGTTAAACATATTCAATTTACATTTAAATAACCCCATTATACTAGATGAACATGTGTCGTACTCGTACAAAATTATAAAAATCAGTCAAAGAAAGAAATCTTCGGATTCACGCTAAAAACTCTTTCAAAATGTTAATTATTTAAATAAAAGTATAGTATTATTTATTGTATGTTAATTCATATATCAATGGAAATATCAGTGTGAAAAGTTGACTAAATATTGAACAAAATTACTTTCATCGTTTCCGTAGTGTAGTGGTTATCACGTGTGCTTCACACGCACAAGGTCCCCGGTTCGATCCCGGGCGGAAACATTGATTTTAATTTTGGTTAATTTTTATTTTCGAAAATGACACGTTATAAACTTAATAAAATGAATAAATGACAGTATCAAGATTTTAGAGTAACACCGCTAGAACGTACTTGTGAAAATTGGAATTTTAAGAGATGTAGATCAAAATCCAACTTGTACGGGGATCGAAGACCTTTCGAGAGGATCCAAAGGGCAGTCCGTAAAAAAAGCAAAATCAGAGAAAGAGAGAATGCGTGTATATGCGAACGCGGGAGTAGCAAGCTAAAAAAAGGGGGGAGAGAGAGAGAGAGAGAGACGAGACCTTGTGGAAGGGCGCGGCGCATGGCCAGTTGCCCTTGCACCCGCTCGACCTTGAGACGGCATCCTAACCTTCCCTCGGCTATATAGCCGGTGCATCCTTTGCAACGAATATAGGAGGGAGGGAAGAAGGGACGAGACAGATTCCGATACACACTCGCCTGACGAGCTCCTTCTGTCTCTCCCACCTCGCGCAGTACCTCCTTATATCCCTCCGAATTCACTGACGCCTCTATATGCAGTTTCTCTCTCTCACTCTCTCTCCAGAGCCAAAGGTGTGGTATCAGGTGCAGCTATTTGCTGATGGAACCAGTCATTTCTTTTTTATTTTCCTTTGCTTTTGTTGCGTTATTGGCTATACAAAAAAGGGTAAGAGGAATACTGATTTTTTTGCCTTCCGAGAACTATTAATAGTCCAATTTCTGTATAATGGAGATAAACTATAGAGACGAAGGAGTTTGTAAATCATTATGTCCTTGTGGATGACAAAAGCAATCGTACCTTGGAGTGTAAGATATAAATTATCGAACTTCGCAACCTTCCCCTGTTCTCTGGATACGATAAAAATACACTAAGTTGGTTACTAGTTTCAATTTAGGCATATACGGTGTGTAATATTTCTTTCTACGGTTATTCTAATGAATCTACTTTTTAGCGCGAGTACACATAATCGAAAGTAGTCTACTTTTTTTCAAATCACCTCAATAGCCTTGATCATTATTCGTATTTAATACTGCAATCAACGAATGATTAAAGTCGATTAATCTCTTTTTTGCGCCTAGATTAAGCCTTGAACCGACAAAATCGTTCTCGTTTATAAGCAAGCCAGTCGATTGAACACGTCGAGGTCTGAATTTCTCGGGGAGACTAAAGTATCGCTTATCGGCGTTATTGAGTTATCGCTTTTTCTTTCTCCGGTTGTTAATTCCAAGTGCATAAATGAGTCCATTAAAGTGCATGGCCTTCGAATTTCTTTTATCGGTGTTGAATTTGTCAACATCGACTTTATGTATATATCTGTATCTTTCTTATGCATAGTCACAATCCGTGTATTGAATTGATATCGCAAGTTTAGTATTTCGTTATTTCTTTTTTAATTCAACTTCTTTCTGTATTCATCGAATTTTTATCTGTTGATTATGAACTACTCTGAAACTATCTGTGTTAGTTTGGAGAAATATATCTATCCATTTTATTTAACCGCGATAGCTGATGTTAGCATTGACACCTGCTTTCCAAAGGTATCAGCTTTCATTAATTGATCGATCGAGTTCACGAACGTATAATGAAACGCATCGTCTCATCGTGTCAAAACAATTTCCGATGAACAATTAGATTAAACTTCCTTGTCTCGATTCAATGTCAATTTTACATTCTGTATAAAATAACAACAACATCATTTTAAATGTCGTACAAATTGTTCTTTTCAACTCGATAGCCACCTAGAATCGAACGTTACGACAGCTTGAGCAACCCTTAGGTCAGGACCCTTGCGTTCGTCCGCGCAAGTTTTGCGTCGCAATTTTTCGCAGCTGCTTTCTTTTTATGCTCGCGCATTCGCGCTTTTGGTGTGCGGAAAATGCCATTCGACTAAATTCCATTTTTCCACCACAAAGCAAACGCGTACTTCGCGTATAATTAGACTATGGACTTCTGAACTATACGAGAATTCAAGTTGAGGTAGATCTAGAAAAATCGTGTTTAAAACCCTTCTTGTGGAAGCTTGCTCTCGGTCTTTCACGTTTTATTTTAATCGACTTGCTATTATCAACTTTGATTTCTTTTTTTAAATATGTACTGCACTCGCGCAAAAACGACCTCGTTTATCCGGTGAGTGACATTCAGAACAAGCCAGTCTGGGATCTGCGGTGTACGCTTATCATATCTGCTTATGCGTATATAAAAGAGAAAGAGAACTCAGACGGCTCGTATCGCCAAAAAAGAGACGATTGCCAAAATACTTCCGACGACGAGTGGTTGAACGTGCGTGTACGTCTGTGTGTGGCAAACAAAGAAGGTCGACCGTCTGAGCGATAAACATGCGTGTGTAAATTGCTAAATTGTCCTTGAAACGTATCATGTTTAATTCCTCTTATCGTGTGATTCCGTTATTATCACATTATCTTTCGCTATACTTTTTGGCAAAAAAACTTTTTTCGGTATGCCCTTTACTTGTTTTCTATTTGCTCTATTTTCTATGAAGCCTAAGTTCTAGATAAGTGTAGAATTCTTAATTGACGCTTGACAAAATTAGTATCTAATCAAATTATTCCGATATATCCATTGATATTAACATCGCAACTCTATTCATCGATAATAATACGCGATAGATCGTACCAAGTTTTATTTTCTAAACAACAGATATAAATGCAAAACGAAGGGCCTAGGGGCAAGACAGACTAAACGAAACGAGAGAAAGAAAAAAAAGTGCAGCAAGACAAGCTCCGAAGAACACGATTCCACGAGAGAGAAAGAGAGAGAGAGACAGAAGTGCATCGCGAGAGCAGCGAGTTTGAGCAAGGACAGGCCGAAAAATAGAAATAAAAACAACGAAAAGACGTCGAGCGCAAAAGCCCGAAGTAAGAAAAAAAGAAAGACAGAAACCCCGCGTTCAGCTCGATTTTTGAAAAAGGAGCGCCAGAAAGAAAGCCAAACAAGTTTGAAAAAAGCTCCTTCGCGCGGTGAAAGAGACAGAGGAAATCCTCTTGGTTGCTCACGAAAAGACATCGACCGCTGGCGAGAGAGTGTGAGAGAGAGAGAATGAAGACCAAGACGAAGACACATCCCCACGCGAGGAAGGAAGGAGGAGAAATGAAAAAAGTCGAAAAACGAAGGTATATAGTAGCGTGTGCAAAGACACGAAGGGCAAAGGGAGAGAGAGAGAGAGAGAGAGAAGGAGAGAAGAGGGGAACACGCTGATTCTCTCTTTCTCTCTCTCTCTATCTCACACACATATACTTGGGGTTAACGTACGCCGGTAGACGCAAAAATCCCGCCAAGGTCGGTGCATCCCCGTCCACCACTCTCTCACACATACACACACATTCGATGCGCGTCCGGTGGTCAGTCCTCTCTTTCTCTCTCCTCTCTTCTTCCTGCCCCTCCACGCGACTACTCACCCACGCGACCAATGGGGACACACGCCACAACGACTACAAACCCAGAACCACTTGCACTTTGTAAATCTTTGTACTCGCTGCTGCTCTACACTTTGCATCGCATTAATAGTGATCTTGTATGGGATTGTTACAGCTAATGGATGTACAATCGCAATATATGTTCAACACTTGTAACGCCGAGGGTCGATTTGGAAAATTTATCGACGAATATTTATAGTATAAGGAGATCGAGCTTTTATTGCTTGGAGATTCATTGTTACATACTTGAGTGTATATTCTGTGTCATGAATGCAGGTCTGTCAACGTTTATTTACTGATCGTACATAATTTCGCACAAATCAATGAAATTCGTAACCAACACATTGACGAGAAAAAT
Organism: Chouioia cunea; assembly: GCA_030064505.1. NCBI lineage: Eukaryota > Metazoa > Arthropoda > Insecta > Hymenoptera > Eulophidae > Chouioia > Chouioia cunea. Next base: position 22,921,035 of record JAOPFQ010000004.1, read on the forward strand.
GAAGCACTGGATCTTATTGAAAAATAATTTATCGCTATGGTATAAAATCAACAGGCAATAAATTGCTCTTCAATTGAAAGACAATATTATAATTTTATCATTATAACAGTGAGGTATTATAATCGTCAAGCTACAGAGGACCGAAAGAAAGCACGACTCGTCGATACGTCAGCGACTAATTTATTTATTTCCAGTATTACTTTCTCATTGTAATATCATAACGAAGTAAGCAAATATAAAGCAAAGCACACAAGAGGCAGATGAAAGACATCTGCACATTCTCGTCACTTGGGGAGGGTGTAGATAATGAGTTCACGAGTAAGGGTGAGCATCGATTAGCGGTACTCTGAGTGGCTGTCAGCAGCCGCGCAACGTCAGATGATCCGACAACGTCGACCCATCTCGCACACTTTGCCCGAGCCGCACCAGGATGAGTCATTAACGCTTTACGATTTCTCATGCGCAGCTTTTTATAACACAGCACTTCTTTTCTTGTCTGCTGAATTAAAGGATGGACAATTGCATTTTCGTTTTTCTTAACGATACCTACTATATCAAAGAGGAATACGTTAAAAGTCATTAAGACAAAAACAAGATTGAACATTTATTGATGTTCTTTATACGAGATGAAAATCATCGTACGATTAATAGAGCATTTTAACTCTTGATTCATTGCTCGTTCAACGAGAATTCATCTTGTGTACACTTGAACGTTCACGAACGAAATCGTCCACGTCATCCGAAACGAACCGCGAAATAACCGAATAAAATACACATGCAATCCCTACTTTCTTGGCAAAGAATTTGTCATGTTAAAAGTAGGCCAATGGGGGAACATTTTTGTTTTTTTATTAGACATCAATGAGAATTGTTTCGGGCCGAGTCGGAGTGATCTCTTTGACATAATACAAATTTAGAAACAATCTTTACTTTCTCCATTCTTTACCGGCCTACTTACCCCTTTTTCTCCAGAGGAATTTACCGAGAGGCTTTGCAACGCGATTTTCGAATGCTTTGCGTAACGGCGCGCCCTGCTTTTTGGCTCTTGCGAAATAGTTCTTACTCGAATTAGATCTGCGTCAAAGGACAAAGCATGCGATTCTCGATATAGACATAAAGAACTATTCTGCTACTCACAGTAGATACGGTCAAGGCAATGGTTGCACTTGAATTATTACAATCAATTTAAACACATTTCGCTACTGAATATCCCAAACGCTTCTGTAACCATACAACACTGTACTTTGAAACATCCGTTTAATGCCTCATCGATAATTCACCATTTATCGTAGTTAACGTTACCTTCGAAATAAAAATATAGCAGATAGTATTAAAACTTTATAAAGAAATCTGATACAATGTGAGAAGCAGCCACGAATCCTTGCGACGCAGACTACGCCTCTATGAGAGAGAAAGAGAGAAGCTCGTCGCATATAGGGGACGCACATCAGGGTTAACGGCCTACGTTGAATCCCAGACTGCAGACGCCCAATAAAAATATCTTATATATCGGGTCTTCTCTCCTCTCACGCCCTTCGTCGCTCGTTCTCTTTTGCCTAAGACCCCTTTGGTCATCGCCGAATTTTTCTTATTGGCCGCCTTCCAGTCGACCTGTGTGTGCATCTGTATGTTGTGTGCGTGGCTAAGTGTGTGTCTAAGTATATGTAAGTGTGTATTATACATGTCCTATAAACTCGATGCCAGATGTTACTTCATTTTTTTTTGCGTTAGCTATTAAGATTTCGATACTTTAGATGGTCTTTCGTGAAATAGCTAGATGTTTCGTTTGACTCCTATGCAAAAACATTTTTCTAGGAGACCCATTATTGTTAAAACTCGCTATAGTTTTACAAATGAATCGAGTTTGAATGTTGAGTAACGTATTGGATATTTATAGATATACTGATTAAAAGACAATTGATGACATTCAAGAAATGTCTTGTTGTAAAAAGAATGACCAATATTAGCTGCTCCGTTTTTATTCAATGTGGTTGGCCAGTAGGCATTCAGGTGTTGGTCTTTACACAGAGCCTCTATTTCATAGTTGCGATTCGTTGAAGCAACGACTAAGAGAGTAGTTGCAACTAAAGCGAGGCCACTTGCTGGCGCACACTCGTGTACTATCTCTGTTTTTATTGTTGATGCACGTTGGGGCAATGAACGCCGCACTCCAGTCGTCGAGTGTATGCGTATATGCGTGCGCGTGTGCAGACGCAAAACGAAAATAAAGCAAGTCGTGCGGTGCGTGCGACGATGCACTTTGCTGCATACGCGAGGTCCTAATGGGGTCCCTTCTTGCAGCTGCTTATCGTACGCCCTTAGTCCTCCCTTCTTCCTCTTTTTTCCTGTTTCGCTTCTCCTCCGTTGCCTGACAGTGCGCTCTCTCTCTCTCTCTCTCTCTCTCTCTCTTTGGCTGTCTGCTTTTGTTGTCGGTGTGTGACCCTGAGACACCGGGGGAACTCTCCTCCACGCTGTTGCTGCTGCTGCATGTGCTTGAAATTCAAGAACACGCGCCAACGACAACGATCGACGTCAATTGTGCAAAGACGCCAGTTGATACCAGGCTTGCATGCTTGTTTCTTTTTCTTTTTTGGGAATTTTCGGATCCTTTTTCGTTCCAAGCTACAGTTGTATTTTTCAAGGGATTACGACGATAATCGCTAGATTAATTCTTGAATGAAGATATACTACACATGTTGATGGGATTTTGTGATTAATCCTATATCTCTTATCGCGTTGCAGTGTTTTTGCTTCAAGAAAAAAAATCCTTTTTTTTCATCGCAACAAATATGATTGGACGAATACAGATTTACGATAAATTGTTTTAATGATTTTCAATCATTTTCATTGGAGGATAAATATGTTTTCTAAAACATATTTATCTAGATACATTTTCACGTTGACATTGTACTAATATTGTTGCGACGAGATAAGAGCATCAACATATAAAATCCTAAAGTTATTGTCATACTACAAAGTACACAGGTCAAAAATATTAAAGATGAATACTGGAACTTTGGGCAAGAACCTGAATCACAAATTTGCGAAGAAAAAAAATTTAATTGAAACAAACTCGAACAACCTGTTCCTTTGTGTTGGCAACTACCATCAAGGGAGATTCTGCATGCATGCAAGAGAGAAAAATCCGAACGCACTTTGAGCCTGCAACAGCAGCAGCATCAGCCAGTGAGATAAAACGTTATCTCAGCGTAATAAAATAAGAGCGGTTCGCGCTACTACTACTACTCCTCCTTCTCCTCGCATACTCCTTTAGATCGGACGTCCTCGCGTGTATACCGGCTTTGACTTTGACGAGAATAGACCGACATGAAGATCTTATCGTCTGGGAGCCGTAACGACTAATAAAGTTGTGTGTATGTACGTGTAGGTACGAGGGGGGGGGGATGTCTGTATATGCCCGATTCCGGGAAAAGGATCCGACTTTTGCTGCCGCCTGCTGATTTAGTATTGGCAGTTGCTATTTTTTCATAAAAGCTTCCTCCACCTTTCCCCCTATTTTATGTGCTAAGTGACGAAATGCTTGAATTTACTGAGCTGATTTTTTATCAAGTTTATTGTGCTTTTTACGCCTTTGCCCATTTTTATTACTCCATACATTCGAGTGGTTTTGCTATTGAATTTTAATTAATAAATTTTGAAAACGTTGAATATTATTTTGTCGTTAAATCATCGTAAATGTTTGAGTTTGTTTTCTATGGAGAACGCCGATGAGTTTTATCGAGTAAAGCATCCGGTATTTAAACGAATGATTCAATGTTCAAAATCGTTCATAATACTAAATATGTACGTTTCACGATTAGGGTATTACTCATTCAATCGTCACATGCAATACGTAAGCCTTATATATGAGTTTTATGTATATAACGTTAACGTGGTGTATAAAAGGTCTCACGCGAGTTCTTGACTCAATTATCAGCTTCGCCCGATGATTTTTATATACCATTAGGCCTTCGCCGTTCAATCGGACCCTTTGTACGCGTGCGTCTTCAAGTCTTTTTCACGAGTATTCGTGTCGAGGTGACACTTGTTTTTATCATCTCAGATCTTATTGATGAATCCAAATAAATATGCTTTTGAGATCTAAATTTCCATGGAAAAAAGTTTTATATTGCATTTCTATTTTGATTGTACCCAACGGAATTGGGTCATCGATTGAATGAACTGCATTTGAGCGGGGACAGAACACGCGAATGATTATCTTAAAAAAATGGATTAGTCGAGGCTGCAGTATGAAATTTAAATGCCAATTCATCGATATAAAGCGCTATTCTTTGCAATACCGCGGAATGCCTCAAAATTGATCATAATAATGGGCATATTTAAATAATTTCTCAAGTTATTGTAAGGAACTTGTACTTCAAGTTTATCCATTCAATCCTCCGATGATGTAAATTTTGACATTTTTCATCGTGCGTATAGTAAGGTCACTTATACTATTGCCTACTTTTATTTTACATACACGTATGTAATAACGTGCAAACGAGACGTACGTATACAATTCAAACGACTGTGATTTGACACGAAGCATATTTCGTTATAAACGCAATAAAATTTATGTAATTAAGTTTATTTAGAATCAACACAACTGCCACAATAAACAATTTTCAATTCCGACTAACGTGAGATAATAAATAAATAATTGGAAAGAAAATAAAAGCGAATGCCAACAAAATGTTAAACATCGTCACTTCTTTCAGCCGTATCGTAACAACAATTTTCCTCCCTCTTTCTTTCTCTCGCGACAGTGCCAAAAATAATAAGCCAATTGCAAAATGGAAAACAATCGTGTCGAGCAGCGGTACGTAAGAGCAAAGTGTAAAGTGCCATTGTTTTGCTGGCGCATTGTCGCGCGCGAAAGAGTAAACACACATATACACACACGCACGCACACGCGCACAAATAAGCATCCAAGTGTGCACGGCTCGTAAAAAGGGGGTGTATTAATTTATTCGATGATAACCGGCCGGCCTTGGCCTTGCTTGCAGAGTAAGCGTCAATTCACGCACACACAAACACACATGCACATTTATATTCGTCGCAGAGAGATATGTATATATTTATTCGGATTATTCTCTCGATGATTCATATGCGAGCGAACCAAAACGACTCTTTCGTGGGCTTGCGGCCGTTATACTCAAGCAAGATGCTAATGTGCATCGCTCAAACACGACGACTTATTTCCACTTGCTTCTTAACGTCTTTGTTATTAATTTTTCTTTCTTTCTTTCTTTCTTTTTTTGTACTAGTAGACTTGATTCGCTTATCGTTTATTTTTGTTCATGCATACACATTTGTCAGGTTTGTTGCACGCTCTCTGTTTGCGAGACACTACAAAAGACGAGAGCGGTAATTAGCAAGTTGATGAATTTTTCCGTCTTTTTTTATTAGTCAAAATAGCCTGATAATTAACTATGTTAACGTATGCATTTCTAATTATGTAAATAAAGATTTTGCACGTGAACATTACGTACGCGAGTTTTTATATAATTTCAATGTTATTTTCTTTATAACACAAACATTTTGAAACTAAATGTTTTTCATTTATTCGTATTTGGACAGTAATGCTATAACTAGAAAAAATTAATGCAACAATAAACCTTACTCCAGATGTAGATCTAAAAATAAAAAAATATTATCCATGAGATAGGTAAAATATTTTATTCCTTTCGATGAATTGTCAGTCACTTTGATAAATGACAAAACGTTCAAAATTGATAAGAATATTGAAATAAGTGCAGTTTGATTAAGGTTTGAAACTACGAAGTAGTGAATCGAATGAAGAAAAGCAGTCGTTAGTATGGCAAATCTGTGGTTGCGTAGCTTTACGGAAGAATTAAGCTATCTGTATACATGTAATAATTGAACTACTCCAGCCATTTTCTCGATTTTTCTATTTCTTTGCTTCATCCCATAATAAACTAGTTTTTAGTTTTAAAAAACAACTCTTACATCTGAATATTTTTTATAATTAAAAAATGGGAACGTATTTGTTTTCACCGCAAAAACGTGACAATCCTGCTGACACTCACAATCTAAAATGATACATTTTCGCGATAACAATTATTCCATACATGGCAATCATTTCATCAGTCCCATCTTAAACTTTCAGAAACTAGCATTTACATATCACAAGCTCGATGCAGCAGCCGTAGAGATATCGCATAAATTATACATAATATTTCCAAGAAACAACGTGAATCAGCAAAGCAAGTGCGTATCTCTCCCCGATGACCGGTCGAAGGACAATTCGGATAAACAGCGGTTCCTCCACCCACAGTCTGCCGCGATTAGACGTGTACACGACCGTCTCTAGACGAGTTTTATAAATAAATCCGACTTTTTTATTGGGAGAGAGAAGTGAGAGAGAGAGAGAGAGAGTGAGTCTGTACGTGCTGGGCCGAGACTTTTTTTCGAGTGCTCGTCAATGAGTGTATTTTTGTTGCGGACTTGCTCTCTCTATGAGATATCTGCAAAAAAAATTTTTTTTTAATATTTTTTGCTTACTGTTGTTTAATTCAGGAAGAATATTTTAACAATATATTTTTATGTGACTTTAAATCAACTTGATTTGTTTTTTCACAATAGAAAAAATTAAATGTTATTTTTCGTTAAATTATTCCGAAAACAATGTTCGATTTTCCACGTTTGAAAGAGCGTTAAACATTATTCAATAACTTGAGAGCATGATATTAAAAAAAATCTCCTTCAAACTCAATTAATATCCCAGACGACAAAGATTCTAATTGAACCCAACAAGATGCAATTAAGCTTTCTCTCTTTTTCTCTCCTTCTTTGTGGCTCACGCACGCGACACGCTAATCGAATTCGTTCTTCATTATCCCTGTGACGGAATGTTTGCCCTCGATTAGTCGAACTTTCGTCTACATTAATTAAAAAAAAAAGAGAGAGGCAAGAACACACAAGGATCCTATATTTACTCGTAAAACAACGGAATGCAAATGAAAGTCAAGGATGCACAGGGCGTAAGAGAGCACACGAAGAAAAAGTCGCGGGTCAGCGAAGGTCATGCAGTTATACGAACGCGCAACGTATTAATAGCGAACTACGTTTTGCGAACGATCAAGTAAGTGCCTCCTCATTGTCGTATTGCATTGGCCTTGCATTTCACAAGTATTCGACTGGCACAGACGAGTATATATATTCTTTTTTCCTTCCTCCCTCGTCTCTTTTGGTTTCTTTTTCTCTCAACGAAACATGCCGCTGTGCGTACTTTTCGGTCTCTCTTCATTGTCCTTTATTTATAGCGGTTCATATACAGATTAGCAAGACTGAGCTTTTTATTTGAGTAACTATAAGTAAAATTAATGAATTATGTGCATTAAATTTCATTTATTATTCAGGCTTTAATAAAGTTCAATTATTGTATTTTATTTCTGTTAATCTCGCCGACAAATTCTATCAGTCAAAGATAACAAAAAATGTGACATGACTAATCCTTTACTAATCCATATTCTTCTTTCAATGAAAATTTAAGCTATACGTATTTTAGCAAGCTAGTTTACAATAATATAAAAAATGTAGGTTTGTCGAGTACTCCAGCTGATCTTTAAACAGCATCTACATTATTTACTCAAAATCCTACTCTCCTCGCCTAAACACACTTTCCCTTTTTTGTAACCTGAGTTTCTTTTCCGCCCTTTTTGTCATCAAGACGGCATGCGCCTTTTCAACAGTTCTCCACCAGGAGCATTTTTCTATAAGTTTTACGTGGTAAAGACCAGCGATCCTTGTGAGTTAATCTGATTTTACTCGAATGAATACATAAAAATATAGCCGACTCGTTTTATTTTTCACCTCTATCAATATCCAACTTCTTGTGACCGCGTCTCCAAATTTCCCGCGATACAACAGTGAAAACTATTTAAGCGTTCTGTATAAAATATTATAAATAAACATTCGTTTACCTATAGCCTCTACGTTAATTTCTGACATCGTTATCGAGAACCAATATACACTAAGTTCGACATTCCAATAAACACAAGCTTACGATCAGCCGTGTTATAAACACGTAAATCGTTTTCGTTTGCTGGAAAATGTCGAAGGTTTGTTCAAAATTGTCCCAGGAATCGGATCGTGAAAATAGGCACTCAATTACAGTAATGTCGAAAACTACGGAAATACTTTGTGGCTTACGACGCTTGAAGTTCAAGCTTACGCGAGAGTAGCAAATAGAGAGTCTAAATTGAAATGACGCATAAGAGACAGAGAAGGAAAGAGAGGGGAAGAGCCGTACATGTGTATTTTTGATATCACACGCTATCATTTGTTTCCTTCCTGTCAGGTAAAACGTCTATACATTTTTTATCAATGAGCGCCTGCATGACGTGAGACACGCATTGTTGCACAGCGTATTTATATTTGAAGCGGCAGTGTATAGCGGCGCGAGCTTTAAAACAAGCATTTTGCACGCCGCGCGAATGATTCATCAATTTTTCTGTTATTTATATCTCGACTGTGATATGACTTCCCCGTTAATTGTCGATGTAGTGGTAAATCTGACGCACTCCTCGCTAACCGAGAAATTCACATTAGATTTGATACATTTTGAGTTTTGCTTCCAACGGTCAAATCCATTTTTATCGTTGCAACATACATTTGAAAAAAAACTCACGTTCATTTGGACTTGGAAATTACATTGTATTTTAATTTTTTTTAATTAGATTACATAAATCTTCTTGATCTTTGTAGAGAAATAAATAGTCCGCAAGTTATTTTTTCATGACCCTCATTTCATTTGAACTTTTTTGTTTGTTACAGCTACACCTACATCTGTTCGACTCATCAACAGCCTAATAAGACAAGCCCGTCGAATCCGAAAGCTGTACAAATAATCGTAATCCTATGTCCTTGGTTCTCCTTCTGATTAAAAAAATAGCTCTCACTCTCTGTCTTTACGTGTGCGTGTGTGTATATTGTCGAAGAATCGAGGTCTAATCATAGAATCAATACGAGACTAAGAAAAGAAAAGCTTGCTCGAAAAAATAGATTCGTTAAGTGCTAGAAGCTTTCCTTCCCCCTCCTCTCTCTCTCTCTCTCTCTATCTCGAATTCACGGTCAAACTGCATATACCGAGAGGTGTGCCAACCCCCTGACTTTCTCCATTCATCTATCAAGTGGTGGTAACGGCGGTGCAGCGTCGAATCGATCGACTTGCCTCGACCAGTGTCAATGTCGTTCCTAGGACGAGGGCTCCGCGCACGTGGCGTTGCGTCACAGCAACATGACGTCAGCGACTAGCTTTTCTCGTTTTGCGCCTATTTTTTTTTCTTCGCGCCAATAAACTCCCGTGAGCTTGACTTGTTTTTTATTTCGTCTAGGTTTTAACGACGTAAGAGGGCGAGAGGAGAAAGCGAGAATGGGAGATAGAAGCTGTAGCTGTCCTTTAATATAATAGTAAAATCCGCCATAGTTTGATCGCTAAAGCACGGCGCACAGATTAACGATTATCCTCATTGAAACGCTTCAATGAAATTTTTTTTCTTGAGAGATATGTTTTGTTATGATGTATATTTGCGAAGAGTTTTTTTTGTTCTTGACGCACATGCGAGGTTTAACATCTTTTGCTATCGTTTTCAAACGAATACTTTGAATATACTCCTTCATCAAGTCAATTACAGTAAAGCTATTAGAATAATTGTAAAGAATCAATGAAAGTGTTGCTCGTCAAAATGCGTCGTTAAGTATATTACAAGCCCGGTAAAGCGCGCAATTGAAATAAGAAGGAAGCGCGATCGGTCGCGGCCTTGAAAAGTAAAAATGTTACGCAAACAAAGAGAGAGAGAGAGAGAGAGAGAGAGAACGCGCGCGCGCAAGCTCCCACCCTGCGAGAGCTTTTGCGAGTGTATGTATGTGTACATAAGGCAAAGAGTGTTAACACCGGGCTTTTCTCACTCACAACCTGTTGAGTTTCAAGGTACACGCGCACGCGCTTGCGCATATATATATATATATGCATACGTGTAGTCGACGTAGAGAATACTCGAGCACACGCGATGATTGTTATTTTCTGTTCTCTTCCTCTCCTATTTGCCCTATAAGCGAACGCAAGGTCGCGTTCGATTTTCTATATGACAGTGTGACGATGAGAGCATCGATTGTCCGCGGACGCGGTCACCTTATCGTTAACGCTTGACTAATTTTAAACTTGTGCAATGTGTGTGCTTGCAATGACTTTCGTCTATAAGGATTTTTTAAAGAGACGTATTTGTACTTTTCTAGCTACCTTGCTTGCTTTTCTATCAGAAACAAAAACAACAACTTGTTTATTAATGTTGGACTTTTATGTATAGACCGAGTGTATGAATATTGATTGCAACTACGTCGAGGAAAAAAAAAGCTCAATGACAAATTTATATTGCCCATGTATTTCTGTTGGGAATCGATTTTTACAAAATTATAGTTAAAAAAATTCATATCCTTTTGTAGATATAATCACTCTGGAGTATATCTTTAAGTTGTGAATGAATTTTATATTTTTAAATTATTGCCGTATTGATAACTATTTTAACTTTCATCCCGCTTTTACGAAAAGCCACATACATTTATTTGAATTTGTGATAAGAAAAAATCCATATATTTATTGTAATAATTGAATTGAAATATGAAATTAAATTTCAGAATAATTGGTATTGACATTACGCGGCGCAAACCTAACAAAAGGGAGACCAACAGTCCGCCCTCCCATTGAATTTTTGTGTTCGCAACTTCCGGCCGTTTTCGCCGTTGACGACACGCAGACAACGAGGAAACATATATATATATATATAAGTACAAAGGGCTGTATCTGTACGTTCGCACCATTAACGGTATCGCATTACCACTCGATGTCTTTGTGCGTATATGGAACGATGGGTAGTCCAAGCGATATAGTATGATTACTTCACGTACAAAATGATAGATGCGACAAAAGGGAAATGCGAACGCTCAAGTGACCTTATTTTTCATTTTTATTTCGATCATTAACTATTATAAGGCAATTTATGTTACGAGTTTACGTAGAGAATTTAATTTCAAATAATTTCTAAAATAAAACACCAAAAATTCAGAATATTATATCTTCGTAAGAATTGAATCAGTACTAGTAAAATGTTACACTAGTAGTGTTAGGTACTGACTAATAAATATGCTCTTTTTCCAAATGTAATTTACTATAAGTAAACAAAAAACAAGGAAAGGCCATTGCAAGATAAACGCAAGTTGCGAACCGAGATAATGTCAATTATTTCTAATACAAGCGCACATGCGCTCGCACACGCAAAGTTCCATTGAGCAGTACATGTCGCCCTCGAACTCGACACCATCGAGTAAAGGCCCGACATCAGTGTTGTATGGGCCAATGGCCCCAACCAAAAGATTAGGGAAAGTTTTGTTGGTCTCTTTGTGCCAAGAAGACCACCCGACGTGTGTATACCTATATGTGCGTACGGCCCACCTGCCGAGGTGGAGGTCGTTGCTCGAGGTCGCTACTTCATGAATTCGCCAGGCGAGTGCACGCGTCAGTGTGCATATGTTCGAGGACTTGCGACGCATTAAACAAATTTGTCCGTTTCAAATAATCAGATCAAAGTACAAAATTGAAAATAATAATTCAAATCCTTCTACTTAGTATTTATCAACTATTATTTTCCGCGTATTATTAAGCTATATATGAAAATACTATTAATCAGAAATCATGACGGTAACGATACTTCCCTCGGAATATTTTAAATAAAGATATGGAAGAATCTGTAAGACAGAATACCCATAACCCGTAACAAATAGCCCATTTATATTTGTAGATGACACGTGGCTGTAAAAACAGTCTGTCCTACACATTGTTTGGATGCTTAACAAAATTTATCTCGTCAGAAATCATTAGAGCTGCTGCGGGGCGAGATGTGTAGTATCCATAAATTATCAAGGAGGAAAATTGTCTAGCATTTTAGCCGGACGAAGAGAGAGAGAGAGAGAGAGAGAGAGAGAGCGGTTAGTAATGAGGTGTCGTTTCAACTAAAATAGCTAGACGTCCATGGGTAAAGTAGGCGCAAAAAAGCTCACTGCCTATCTGCTCGTGGGAGTATAAAATCGTTGTATGTGACCTTTTTTTTCTTTCAGTCGCACTTTATTTACGCTCTGATAAGCTTGCCTCCCTTGCAATGCTTCCACTTTCACCATTGACCATCAATGAATGCACGCTCGATACTTTGTACATGTCGGTCGTCTACTACGAGCAGCGTACATTTTTAGATAGCGCGTTATTGAAATTATGATGAAAGATTGAATATCAGTGCTGCATGCGATGGTCTATGATTGAATAGTTTACAAGATAACGTCAAACGTGTCAACAAATACCTACTGGACTAGAACAGGAAAGTTTGATTTTCGAACAATTCATTACACGTCGATGAACGATTTTCTCATACTTCTCTAAAGTTTTGATGATGTATCTAGCAAAATACGCTACACTGAATAATTCAAAGAAAAGATCAACCGTCAAAACGAAAAAAAAAGAATAATGTATATTCTCAAGCGAAGCACTGTCATTGACCAGTGGCATGTAGCCATTGCTTTACGTCCCTTCTTTGCACAGCGTGTCAGCGTGTATATAGTATCCGAAAGCCAGGTGTCGTTCCTCCCCCTCCGTGTGCATATACATATTACACGAACCTCTTTTCTTCATCTTCTTTTTTTTTCTTTTTTTAGGTCATCATTGGCGTCACGGCGGACAAGCACCCCAACTGTTGCTCACTTTGGCACATAACTCGAGCAACGACGCGCATTTCCTTTCGGCAGAGACCTATACATATATATATATCGAATAATTTGGGTCACGCCGAGATTACAATACCTACGGCCAATATGTGTATTACGATTTCTTTGAACCTGCTGTATGTACGCCTACGTGCATGGCAGTCTGTAAAACACCAAATTGCATGGATTTTATGAGCGTCGAGGTGAGAGAGAATGAGTGAGCTTGTTTTGACGAGGTTTTGAAAATCTTTTTTTATCGATTTTGTTTTGTTGTGCACATATTTTTGCATGAGTCTGGCTGATTTATGAAACGTTATACACCCATTCTCAAGTAAATTATTTTGTCAGATTTTAGTTGAAATTGAATGTATTGAGAAGTAATACTAATATTTGGACTTATAAGTTAAACAAGTATGATTATTAAATTTTTTATCGACATGAAATTTGTTAACCAAGCAACACATTTTAATTTCGTATATTAAAATGTATCTGATGGTTGGCATTTGTTGGAAGTCTTTTTTTTTTTGAGTATCTTACTGATTTCAACTCTTAATACTTAAATAGTCCAACCTCGCAGTCGATTCTTCAAATATCGATATAATAATAATGCAAAACTAGCGTCTCCGAATTTTTTTTCATAACACTTATGCCTCAAATTAGCAAATTGAACAATAATTGTCTAAAATGAGAAGGTTTTGCACAGCCGGGCTCCTAAACTCGACCGAAAATACTTAATTTCCATCGTAAATATAATGTTACTTCGTCGGATAGCATCTATATATAATTTCCAATCTCATTCTACTACTAATAAAACCCAAAACCGCGTAACCTCGCGTTCTTTAATGCGAAAATCTTGGAATCGACGAACACGATCGACGTCAATTAGGACGATATATAATTTTCGGATGGGATTTAACGGGGGAATCTTACACAATAATAACTGCGCGGCTATACGCCGAGCGGCACGCGTCATTCGCGCGCACGTACGAGAGAAAGAACTGATAAAGGCGTATTTTTTGGGGCCAAGCAGGTGTCGAGCCACTGCTGCAGCAGCCGTCGCGAGCGCCCCGTAAGCCACCTGCCGGTCCTTACCATATTTTTTTCTTTTTTATCCTCTCTTTTTTCTTTCTTCTTCTTACGCTCGTTTTCATTAGCCTCAATCGCTACGCGGGTGCGCCCGTTTGCAGCTTGTATCCTCCGCACGAGGTCAACTGACCCTTACGCACCCGGATTTAGCCCGTCAAGGAGAATCGTGAAGTTTACAAAGACGGCATTTTCCTTTGTAGGCTTTTGATTGGAATTCCGATGAATTTTGACAAAAAGAAAAAATCGATCATGTTTTTTCGTTTCATTGAATTTATTTCTGATGATTGATTCACTAAAATATCATAGTAGTAACTTGAATAATTAATTAATGCTTGGAAAAATAAAAGCAAAATCGAATCTCCTTGGAAATTGCACACAAGCTTTTCTTTATTTATACAAAATCTAAGTAATGAGGCATCCACAAAACGACGGGGCAATCGCACGATGTCGTTACATCTGAAAAGAAAGAGGGACCAACGAATCAGCGGTAACAAGCTGCGTACATTACACACGCGAACGGCATGCGTTTGTCTGGACTTTTGCGTTGTAAGTTACAAATGTGTGTGTGTGTGGGGAGGGGGGGGGAGTGAACGTGCAACATGCACGCGCCTCCCGTTAATAACAGCATGCACACATACATATATGCGTATGTGGAGCAACTTAATTATGCAAAGGATTGCCTATGCTAAGATTTACACATAGCCAAAAAGGGATAGAGAGAGAGAGAGAGAGAGAGAGAAGGAGGATAATGTTATTGAAGTGATGGTTTACAGGTATATATTGCTGCCGCTAGGGGGGTCCCACACGCTCTTTCAATTTATTTTTGTTTAAACCAATTGGGCATTTAAGACTTATTATTAGATTTAATTTCTTTCATCAATATACCTAATTCCATAATTTTGTATTATTTCTCCACACCAAATAAATTATTACAAAATTAAATATATAGCCTTTTTGTTTTTCTTTATTGTGAGTTAACTTTCATCGCAGCAAGTTACCAGATCTCGTACATACAATAAAAAATAACCAATAATTATCAAATATACGTCGAAGTTTGAGTACGTAAATCTTATTAAGTAATTTCAAAAATATAATCAAGTGATTGCCTCGACAAATCAGAAGAAATAGAGCGCGTTCAAAAATGCCAATAATGAAAATAGCCAAGAGAGCTGCAATATATTCGCGAGCATGCGAGGCCAAAACAAAAGTCTATACAGTAGCAACAGAGCAATAACATACACGACGGCACAGCTCGCAAATCAGGCTGCACGCACGTAAAATGCTCGCAATAAAACGGGCGGCAGCGGCGGGACTATTTGGAGCGAGACGAGCGGACGTGTGTAGAACAAAGCTTGCCTTGACATAATTTTTGCGCGGATGACGGGAAGGTAAAAAAAAGCCTCGATAGGTTTATTATTATCGGAAACAATTCTGATCGTTATGGGCCAAACAACAGGCGAATGGAAAACACGCTGATCGGGTATTCATTATACCAACCAACCTCGCTCGGTTAATTATTTAGCTGTTAGCGATACTGAATCCATCGTCATCTTCGACTTTAATTACCACTGTAAATTGAATGGAATTACGATACAGATGAGGCATCGTAGATTGCTGTTTGATAAAAATGGAGATTTCTGTTGAACTGGAATTAGTATAACTAGGTCATCATGCCATTTTTAATAGCACCAATGAACGTGAAAAAAGTATTGAGATAATTTAAAATTTTTATTTATTACAAAACTCATCGACTCTTTCCAAGACCAGAGAGAGAGAGAGAGAGAGAGAGAGAGAGAAATATACGTAATGTCAAAACAATGGATGCCAATGCACGAATTTCCATATACATGTAAGAAGCTCGTAAAAAATGAAAGAACAGTCGATACAATCCCGATTTCCCCGCAGACGTATGGTAATAAATATAAAGGTTTAAGTATATCCTTTGTCCTCGTATATAAGTTACGCGCTGCCGTTATGTACTTTGGCGAGGGAGAGAAAAAGGATCTCGCCGGTGGCGCCAGGTGCGACCCCCTTTTTCCAACACACATTATACTTATACGTTCACTCTTCGCTCTTGTTCATTCGAGTCATTTAATATAACTTTAAATCGCTTTACTTAAACTCTTTTTCGTTGGTATATCTAATTGTGACGATTGTCGCCTTTAACATTTGGTAATACTTTTTCAGTTGTTCAACAGTGTTGTAATATCGCGTGACAGTTGTAGTGATAATGAAAATTAGTTTGGTTCAATCGGTGATATTTTTAATTTAATTTGAATTCAAATTACGAGTCAAAGAAGAGATGGTGAAATTTGTAGTTCATTAAGCTTACCCCAAATGCGTAACCGCATCCAACTAAATTTATCAATGTTTAAAAATTGCGAAGGTTATAAAAAATATGTAACCGCATTACCGAGTTGCTTCTATAATTTTTCAAAAATAAGATCTTAATAACATGTACGAGAACTTATCGTATGTCCTAATTTACAAAATCATCACCGCAATCAGCTGCTTTTGCATAATGAATAATTCAGTCTCGTGTCATCTCAAAGTACACACCCCTCTTGTGTTCGTGCTTCGTTCTTCGCAATCGATATCAAGAATCGCATGAAAATACACACACGCGCACACCAAAGATCCACCATCTGCTACTCACGCGCTCGCGACGCATCTCGGATTTACCGTAAGCTCAGGACAGGTGCACGCGACTTATCTCCCTGCGTGGTGGATGGACGCGTGCTGCAGCACGCGACTTCCGATCTCCTTTTAGCCAATTAGGGTGGCGAAAATAAGCAAGGTGGTTGCCGCGTCGCCAAATTAATTCGTTGCCGTTATCCACGGTATATAGCTTTATACGATAATATATACCTTCGTTTTTGAAAAACGATGTTGCTTCATGAGCGTTCGCTTAATTTCACACGACGCCGATGACTATCTCTACTTTATCTGGCTTGTCAATGAACCATCTTCTCGAGTGTTATACGCGCTTGGGTTCTTCACTGGTAATTGGGCGACGTTCTCGAAAAATAACGATCGAAACTCTATGGACGATTTAATTCGTGTATACGTTGAGCGGGCTTTTTATGTACTACTTCGTGTAATGGGAAATTATATTGAATTCGTTTATTAGACTTTCAACTGCGGACTTGGAAAAATGTGTCTATTTTTGCAATAGCTCAATCAGAAATATTCTATGTTGCTTTGGCATAGTTGAGAATTTGAAAGTACACTTTCATCAAGATTATTTGTGTATTAAAATTATCACGTTCATACATTATTTTTAGGCCAGTCAAGATTCAATTTACGAACGATCAAATTTTATTGAGTAGAATTAAATGCAACCGTAAATAATGTAATAATGTCGATAAAATCAATAAACCTGATGTAGTTTAGTACGGATATAAACTCGACCAGAATATACTTACGAGTCGACTATATCAATATACAATATTAATATATTTCGTCTATACTTTTGTTCAATGTGTGTCAAAATAACCAATTTCTCCGTTTTTTTCCACTGCGATTTCATCGTTCAACGCTAGCAAAGAAGGATTTTCAAACGACTTCGTAGATTTATTCAACCGAGGAATATAACACTATTGTCGCTTTCAAGTAAGTATCGAACTTCAAAAGCTATTTATAATACAACTGGCGATCTACATTCATTCACGCAAAAACGAATGTCTATTTACAGCCACGACATAAGGCGAAATTACATAAGCGCAAGAATAAACCTTGAAAAGACTCATAAACACAGATTACTCTTCGCAATACACATACTCAACTTTGAAAAAACTCGGTGCATTTAAATAAAAGCTTGCGCGATTGCATAAATTAAGGCAAAGTGACAAAATCTTTCATTGCCGTGATTTGCAGCTTAGCTAAACAAAGCAAGATAGGTGTAGCTTGAAAAAATAATTGGAGCAGTGACCTTGCTCAGCATGCGACTCTAACCCTCAGCCCAAATAACCTTTTGTTCGGTGGTTGTCATCTCCTTGGCGGCGTCAAAAAAATATATATATCTATATACAACGAAGAGCGCATATATCAAGGTTCTATTCAAGAACGTGTACACACATCTGCTGCAGCTGTCGTCATGAGAGAGAGAGAGAGAGAGAGAGAGAGAGAGAGAGGTTCATGTCTACGATTATCGACCTCGATGATCAACGAGGTCAATGTCATCGTTTTTTATTAAGTTTATTTTTTTTGTGAAATTGATGAAAATTGTTGTAAGGCTCATGGATGAGTCATGTAAGTACCGTTACATTTGTCGCACCTGAAGACTTTTATTTCTTACAGCAAGCCGAAATCTCTTTAATGGGTGCCTGAATTTTTTAAATGTACATATATGCAGCAGCTGTTTCAATTTGATGTTCATATGGACTTGCTAACTGTTTATCATGATTGATAAATATTGATGAATTTATTTCCTGAAATTATCGTTTTCTGAATACAAATGAAGTAAATATTTGAAATTCACGTTTGAACATTGTATTCTTAGACGTTTTTTAGTTACTGTACGATTATGTTAATAAAATTTTACCTACATATGCTAGACCTTAATTTACAAAAATCCACCCGTAGCAAGTTAAAGTCGTTGCTTACATTACAACATAATGTACTGCATACGATGACGTGTGAGACATGGGATAATTATAAAAAATGTGTAGTCGATGAATCTATTTCCGCGAATAAACATATTCCACGAAACTTTGGCGAACAAACTTCCGTTCCAACAAGTGCATCGTGCGCTGTGACTCGAAGATCGGCTAATGCGATGTCTATTATGAATGAATCATTGTCGTGGGGATTACGTACGAGTGATGATTTGTGATTCATCTGATTGTGTAAATAGACCTCAATCGTTTCTCACGCTGTGACTTTTTTGATGATTTGACCTCGTGAGCTTAATTTTAATTAGATGATTAATTCTCGACGAGATTCATTCACAAAGTTAACTGTATTGTACTAATTTTTACGAGTCGCTTTACAATCTAATCGTTTTATGCCGATTGATGCATTATATAATTTTCAAACGTTTATTAATTACTTATTATTCTAAGTTTTTGAAAATGAATTTATGACGATAAAAGTAACATTGTTTGTATAATAAATACGTTGTTTTCAAACAAAACGTTTTTTTCTTTAATAATTATCAGTTCGTCAGAAATGTTATTAAATAACAGCACCCATGAGTATTTTGTATTAAAGAAGAAACAAATCCAACAGGTACCGGTACCCGACAATAACAGCGAAGAAATAATAATGCGCAATACACACCTGCTCCCCCTTATATACATTCGAATTTGCGCGTTGGATTGTTCCATTAGCCTTGACCTTCTCCAGAGCAACGTAGAAGAAACCTCTTATATCTCAAAAAGAAAAAGTATCTAAAGCCACTTTTTTCGACACAACCGTAAAGACACGACAACAAAAAGTGGTGAGGGGGTAGATTTAGCACACGTGCCTCGCTTATCTGCTCTGACAACTTGTTAGGATACTCTTCATCTCATTCCCCCATTTATTTTTTATTCTGTCCTATACACGCCCTTGTTTCGTTTTTTCTATTCATGTGTCTTATAAAAATTACTACTTTCGTTATTGGCTTGTGAACGACCGTACATATTTACTCGAGACTCGAATGGATTTTATTTATTTTTTTAGGCCTTAAGATTTCGTTTCTAGTTTGCCAAGAGTGTAATGTTATCCCAAAAAATAGACTTTGTTTACTGAATCTTTACTCAAGTTCAATTGATTTTATCAAAAAAGTTTTTAGATTTTCCTCTGATATACAGGATGAACAGACATTTCAAGGGAATATTATTTAACATCATCCTGGAAAATCTGTACGTCAGCAAATAGCAAGAATCTCAGTCCATTACTATTTACTCGAAAATCTCTCATCACTCAAATGCATCATTTGAATTCGCAACACGTGTATGCGTGCTCACCTCGTTATATTTCATTCCATTAATCAAACAAATCAAATCATCCGCAGTCCTATATGGTAACTTTCAACTTGTCAGAGAAATAGAACGAAGCCTTCACCCTCTGCCCTCCCCACTCCAAGGGTTAGAGAAATGCGTAGGAATAGCGCGTGTACGTAATATAGGCAGGTATACCTACTAGACAAAGTCACGAAAGGTTAACACCGCGCGCTTGCAAGGACGCCGGGCGTATTGCGCGTGGGTTGTTGCACCCACCACCACCCATTTTGTTACGATCGATGCAGCAACAGGCTGCATACTCCTTCTCTCTCTCTCTCTCTCTCTCAAACATACACACATTCACTCTTGTACTCGGATCATTATGCTCTTTGATCTTCATGGAGCTTTATTCGATGGTTCTTATAATTTTACTATTCACGTATCTACGCGTAGGTGACTTATACCCAGAGAGAGAAAGAGAGAGAGAGATGGGAAGAGGTACGAAAACACCGTTAATACAAGTAGAATACCTTTTTTGGAAACAGTAGCTCCATAATATTGAACAAACGATGGGGGATGTGATAAAAATAAAGTTGGTATCACAAGTCGATTTTAGTAGATAGTCAATTTTTTAAATCATATATTTTTTATTTATTAGAATCCTATTGATAAATTGTTAAATTTTTTTTTGCATACATTAAAATTGATTTATATTTAATTAAAAACCATTTAAATCGAAAATCAATATGATTACATGCACCGTCGGTATCTTATAGCCAATCGAAAAACAATTAAAAAAACTCCCAATTTTCCGTATAGAAAAATTCTCCTTAAAGAGCATAATATCTGTAGGATAGGTAAAGGAACTTTCATAGCATATAAGTCGACATTTTTAAATCAATTCCCCATCAATGTTAAACGTTGGACACTATTTTAACAGGCTGGTATGCACGCGTCCTCAATGAATTGTTCTGGAAATTCTCCAGAGTGTTATTTGCCTGCATGAAATCTCGCGGGATTTTCCAGAGCACGTGTCACCGCTGTTGCGTTATATAACGCGTAGCAGGTGGTTTTTTATCAAGCCACTAAATCCAGCACCAGCGAAGTTGAAGGTCAAACGAGGTAAAGGTTATGTGTAGCTTTTTTCATACACGTGATTGTGACTGATTGAATATGATTGATTTTACCTAGTCGTATTATTCAATGGAAATTCAGAGCTCATTTTAAAATAAGTAACGTTGGTATCAATAACGAGAAATAAACTTTTTACGAGTGTTTCAATGCTCTACTTTTATCGAATCCTCGAAGTCGAGCATTTACGTCAAAACAGTTTTAATTAATCTGAACCCTCGAGCAATCAACTAATAACTGTACGAACGTGAGAGACACACCAAATATACTTGGGATAACAATTATATTGTCGTTGTCATTTAGAGGGCGCAGACGTCAAGCAATAATTAATCAATTAAAAGATCCAGCAACGACACGTGCCGTCTTGAATTTGTTAATGTCACTTTCCCCATACACAACGCCTCCCTGAACGTTTTGAGAAATACATGCGTGAGATTAGCCGTCAAGGTCGCCACGTGTTTGCACCCACGTGGTCTTACAGCGATACACAGATCGGCGCGCTTATATCGTCTCTACGCATATATATTTTTTTTTTCACCCCCCGACCTTCGTCTGTCTTTTATATGAGAAAGCCACGCGCTTCCGAAAGTCAAATTT